>CAWUFW010002806.1:1212500-1552500 GCA_963921515.1 Calotriton arnoldi
TAGGGTAAACTAATCCACTTACCTTTCCATTAAAATCCCAACAGGGGAAGCAGATAGGACTAGCTGTAGGGGCTGCACATCAGAATATTCTTGCACACTGTGGAACAAGCCGCATACCTATTCACCAGGGATGGCTTCACCGTTTATGGCATATATTAGGAATGAAAAAGATCACTTTATCCCTTACAGCTCAGAAAGTCTCATTTGGGGAGCTCTGGCGTTTTGCCATTCATTGTCCTCCTCTCTAAGGAATTCCGGGAACTCACTTGTCCCATGTATTTACGCATACTCCCCGTTTGACTGAAGTTACCCCCTCTGTCTGAAGTTACCCCCTCTGTCCCTTTGGAGGATACTAATTAGGCAAAATGTCCATTGTTATCTTTGCTGCACTTGTAATCTTTTCTTTCAGAGTACTAAGGGGGTTGGGTGAGGGAGGGGCTCTTTAGTTGAGGGGGATTGTTTTGGTAATTATTATTATTGACACAACTATATAAGTCTAAGGCTGAGCGCTGCGACGCTCTTGTTGTTGCTGCATTTGATACCATATGAACCATAGAGATTTGAACCATAAAAGATGTTAGGTATGGAAGCATTGAATGCTGAGAAAACATGTATTAAGGGAAAGAAAAATGTTTATTTAATTTATTTATTGATTTTTCTATAGGATCATCTAGCCAACTGGAACAAATGTTTAGGACTAGGATAACATCCCACTGAGAAGCAATGGGTATGTGTACCTGTTGTTTGCACTCTTGGGGCACTTTGGTATTACTGAAGGGACTGCAGACACTTCCATAGCCCTTTATGCAATGTAGGCTGCTCTGGTGCAAAATGTGCACCAGCATAATCGGGCATTGGTGATCACCCATTTGTATTGGTTGGTGGCCCCAGGCAAATGAGGGAAAACTACTATTGTGCCCATGTCAAATTACTATTCGATGCACAATGTGGAACACACTGTCAGTAGGCACACTAATTGTGCGTCTCATAGGCTGTGGCGCATAGCAAGTGTGCACACCAAGTGTGACCCTTGGGAGGGGGAAAAGAGAGGTCCCAAGAACTCTCTGACATCACCCTGCAGGAGGATACAGTTGCTAATCGAACCCACTTACAGAGGATACCCTGCCGCCCTTTGAAAGTGAGGCTGGGTCTAGGCCAGCATTTAAAGGCAGACCATACAGTGTGTCTTTCTCTAATGTGCTGTTCACAGTGTACGCATGGGTTGAGGTGTGCACTGTAAACAGAGCATTGGCTATAATAGGGCATACTGTTCCAGTCTGCACCCAGTGCACTGTGAGCCACACTGCAGAGTGTGACAATGTGCCCTCTTTGAAATACGGCCCCAAGTTGTCTTTCCATCTACTCTAACATATGCTGCAAATGTAGAAGAATTACAGTTGTTCACAGTAAGATATCATTTACATGGTCATTGAGGGAACATAAAAAATCTAGAATACATGTGGCATCTGCAAAAACCCACGTCTTGTAGGATTTCCTATACATGGAGACCTGAAAGTTTGAAGGAACAGAGCAACTATCTCAGAATGGACAGGAACTTTCCAGGCAGGACTTCAAGACATAAGAACTAGAGTCTCAAAAAGAAATTATGTTGTGACTTTACCCAGGGCATTTAGTAGAGACTGAGTGAACGAAGGAAAGAAGACTGCCAAGTTTATCAGTGCTTCTAGAACAACTGGAAACCATGCCTTAGATCTTCAAAGAGGAGTTAAAAATAGGTGAGGTCACTTGCCTGTGTGCCAGATTTAGCACTAAAAGATTACCACAAAAGGTGGAAAAGCATCAATTATCCTGTCAGACCAGTTGTGTGGGAACCCATCCATGGCAAAGACTCAGGAGTTGCCTTCAGTTGGGAAGAAAAGTATGCTCTGTGAATTCCGATGAGTCTAAACATAGTCTATAAAGACTTGATCCTCGTAATTGTTCAATTTCTGAATGAGTGATTAGTGATGGTGACAAAGATTTAATTGTACGTTATATCTGGTTTGCCAATATGCCAGCACACTTTTTCCCAGATTTGTCCATGCACTAAAATCCGGTGTCAACGGTGGAATTACCAAAAACCTTTGAGTCCCGCTAGTAATCTAGATCGAGTTTTCACTTGATGATTGATGCAAGACATTGCAAGGGAACTACTCATCTATAGAAGAAGCGAATATTGCACCATTTGATTTGGAGAACAGTGGAACATTAAGGTGCCTGCAAGCAACTCTAGACAGTTCAGGTGCAATGTGACCATCTCCTAACACCTTGTTCCAACAGCCAGGAACTGGCCTCGGAGTGCCCCAGCCTGATATAACTACATTTGGGTGAGTACCAAAATAACTTTAGCATTCCATGTGTCTAGGTGGTCCTACCACTCTAATCAGGCTTCTACAGATAAAGGATCTATTTATAGGATGACTTTTATTTTTTTATTTTATCTTTTTAGGGGAAGGTTTTATATAGCACTCATCACTCTGAATGGAGTCTCTTGACGCTGATAGCAGGGTAAGGAGAATCTCTTAAGACGTCTGGATGACACTAGATGTTATTAATAAAAACCCAGGTTTTCAAAGCTTTCATAAATTTTAGTAAGGTGGTCTGGGAGTGTATTTCTAGAGGAATGATATTCTAGGTTGGTGCTTCCAGAACTCTAAAGGCCCAACTGTCCAATTTCTAGTATTTAAAGAAGGTGCAATAAATTTGGCTTTATTGGCAGACCTCAAGTTACGGGAGGGAACTTATTTTTTTAATTTGCTGATGATAAAAATGGGGGCTAACTTATTGTAGATATTATACATCATGATGTTATACATCATGCAGGTTTTATTTATTGGTAACCATGGAGTTTTTGATACGATTGGAGACTGATTCGATACTTTTAGCACAAGATGGTTCTCACTGGAGTATTGTGAATTTTTTTGTAGTTGGTTAATTTAGTTAGTGGGCAGCCCTCAATTTACTGAAGTGGATTAATCCTGTTGTGATTGGAGAAAAGCATTCACAGTCATGATCATATGTGCAAAGCACAAAAATGGAAAAATATGTCTCAGGATGCAGATGTTGAAAAAGCAGGATTGTGTGTCTTTAGAGATTTGCAGATCTAAATTTGGGCAGCGTCAAGATGTTTGCCAAAATTACAAACTAACTTGACTGGTTGATGACAGTCTCCCAGTTGGGATGGCCAAAGTGCCTTATCACATATATTGGGATTGTTGGTAACTGGCAAAATGTCTGGTTTGGTAGGACTGAGTTTTAAATTTGTTTTCATTAACTCAGAGATTGCCTCCAAGAAGGTGGGTTGATCTGAGAGAGAGATTCAACTTTAAGTTTTCATGCTGATGATTATTTACTTATTGTTAGCCTATAGGTATGTAGTCATATTGTGGTGATTGAGGAGTTTTTCTATAGGTTGGACATATTTGTTGAAACGTAAGGGCAACAGGGAAGAGCCCTAAAGGACTCCACTATTTCAAAGGGAGGACCAGCGAGGAAAATGGTCCAACTGTATTATTTGGGTCATGTCGCACAAAAAAGTGTTTAAGCCAGGATAGAGATTAAGTTTTTTTACCTGGATGTGTGTGACACGACAGAGCAATATCAGATGGTCTTTGGTATCAAAGGCAGTGGAGAGATCTAGGAGGATGGCCACTCCAGATCCTCTGCAGCCCATGATCATCCTAAGGTTGTCAATTGCCGAGGATATGACTGGTTTAGTTCCGCAGCCTGGACGAAATCCTGCTTGGCTGAACTCCATGTTCTTTGTAAACTTAGAATACTTTAGCATTGAATCTTTTTCATAGATTCACATGTTTGAATATTCCCTGCCTTCCTCCTGGGAATCCTTGCTAGTAAATGTTATAAAAGCAGTGAATGCACACATATGCACAATCGATAACACTGAGAACAGCCAAGGGACCGGTTGTAGTTTGCCAGCTTCTTTTTGTGACCCAAACCATAGCCAATGAAGTGGAAAAACACTCAGCTCCACTTCCCCAAGAGGCTCCAAATGTCAGATATCATGCTACTCGTCTTGTGAGGAATCCTGAAGAGCTCTTCTCAATTTTTCAAACATTTCTACAAATTTCTACACACTTAAATTGTTTTCCTCAACCAGCTGCAGCAATTCTACTGTAATCTGTAGCTGTTCCTCCACCACGCTAACTAGTCCAACAACTTCAGCAGCCACCACTAGATTGCAAGGTGGTTTATGGACGATCCGCTATTCTAGCTAGGTGTCCCACTGATATGTGATATAGTTTGGAAAAATCTATGAATTCTTTTTCGACACTGAAAATCTTGTGCTCTGAAGATCAAAGAATTAACCTTCTCAGAATATACTCTGAACAGGCCCTGCCATTTGATAACAGAACCCGGGTTCCCAGGGATTGTATTGCTAATTACAATTAGTTTCCCAAGGTGGTACATTCGTGAGAGATCATGTGTATGTATGTATGTATGTGTGTGTGTATATATATATATATATATATATATATATAGCGTTTAAAACCTCACTTCTAAACATTGTAAATAACAGGTGTTACTATTACCCAGTGTAATGGTACTCATCTCATCGTCCTTGGAAAGATGGGTGACTGAGTCTGCCTTGTTGTGATTGGAGCTCATGACCCTGAGATTACTTCTGAAGTCGGAGGCAAACTATATCACTGAGCAATCTTGCCAACGTAAAGAGAATATCTAATGTCTAGATATTCCAGCATGTGAACCAGTTATGTGCAGATAAAAAAGGATTCAGCGGATTTGTTAGACAGCAGGATGCCACCAAAAGTGACCTGATTGAGCAGACCTTCATATTGGAAGTGAAGGAACATTCTAAGTTTCATGCATATCCAGACTGATAGATTAAGCATCCTTCAAGTTCAATCATGCTATTCAATGTCCTGCTAATGTCTTGCCTTGAAGCTCAATGACTGTTTGTGTTATGAAATGGTGATTGAGGAAATTAACATTAGAACTGTAGACTTATTAATGGGCTCCATTTGTTGCTTCTCTTTTTGGTGAAGATAGAGAAATATCAAAGTTTATTTAGAGCTTAGAACATTAAATCAAAACTTTACCCATACATGCTACAACTTCTTACACTCAATATGTCTGTGCTTAAAAAACTGTCAATTAAAATACATACAATAAAATACAAATATTAACAGGTTAAAGTCTGAATGCGTTCACACTTAAAAATTATTTGCAGACTACACTTCAATTCCCACCCCAATAAACAAGAGAAAAAACAACATTATATTTCCCATTCTTGGAGAGAATCTTTCCTTCCCCCCTACACCTTCCACTTGCTTACAGCAACTAAAAATCTACTATGGAACACGCAACATCGAAGAATCTCACATTGTATAAGAATTTTATAGCTTCTGACCTCATTCTTATATCATATTTATTTACAATAGGCCTTATCAGTTGCAGCCTGAAGTTGACAAAATATAGGCAATCTATTGAAATTTGCCTACTGGAGCTTTTTATTTTCAACCCACACTCACAGAAGCGTTCCACATTCATCATTCTCCGACTATAAAAGGAATAGGAAAACTCAAGATTTAGCCCCACCTGATATTTCGTAATCTCTGTTCACCAAACTGGATTCGGGAGTTCTGAGAGTCACGAGAGGTTTGTAGCTCCCTGCCAAGAATTTCTTCAATACAGTGTCGAACTCTTTGTGTTAAGCTAGCTCAGATCCTTATCTCTAGACTCTGTGGCAGGCTTTTCCTTTAGGTCCTTTTCACTGTAGTTTATTAAAGCCTCACTGCTATTTTTTTTTAACACTGAACAAAAGTGCCAATTCATTTAACTGGCACCTAGTATCTCTTGCCTAGTTCAATTCACTGTGGCAAATTTATTTCATACAAAGCAAGGATACTTTATCTGTTGAGCTTACTTGCAATCTTTGCCACAATTGTATAGTTATATTGGCTGAGATATTATTCCAGGAGGTTAAGCCAAGTTCTATATGAATAGCTTGTATCATCGAGGATGGGGAAAGACTTAAAAGCTGTTTTAAGCAACTGCCCTCTGTTTTATTCAAGTCACGTCATAAGCTTAGGCATATTATTCCTGTGCCATACAACATTCGAGGCGGTACTGTAGCCTATAAGCCGCAATCACCGGGATTAACGAAGGACCATCGAATTCTCTCTCACATTTCCTTAAACCCCTCCCCCCACAGATGTACAGGCTCTACCTTTTAGGGAGTCTATGTGAGATTCCCAATGCAAATTATCCGAAAACATCATGCCCAAGAACTTGTATGCAGAGGCCTCTTTCTCCGACAGATCCACGATGAGCAACTTACATGTTTTTGTTTTTCCCCATTACTAAAATATTTGTTTTGTCACTATTATTACATTATTTGCCTTACAATAATTATTAAAAGCTTGCAGTTTTCTTTGCAGACCCCCCTGGGTCACATCCAGAATGAGAAGGTTATTAGCATATAGTAAACAGGGTATGTGACGACCCCACCATCCTGACAGAAAAGGAGCGCAACGTATTTGAAAAAGCAGGTATATTGGCCAAAAATAGGGCAAACAACATTGGAGCTAAAACACAACCCTGTCAAAGGCTGCTATATATTGGTATTTTCCATGAAAGGGTCTCATTAGTATCCAGCTCCACTGTTGCCCAACTATTATGCTGTAATTCTTTCAACACTGCCAGGAGAGCCTTGGGAATGCCCATCCGAGCCAATTTCTGCCAGAGAACATATTTTTAACTAAATTGAAAACGGAATGAAAATCAACAAAACAGCAAAACAGATTCCCTCTTGTTTGTATTGCTTTCTGTGCCATAGCCAAAAGACTAAAACAATGGTCTAAGGTGGAATGTTCGCCCTTAAATCCACCCTGCTCAATTGGTATTAGGCTGTTATCCTCGATCCAATCCTTCAAATACAGGAGTATTTGCTTGCCAAATATTTTAGCTCCTAAATCAATTAAACTAAATTTTTAATCATTTTTGGGGTTGAAGGGGTCATTTTAAAAAAAAAATTGGTTTAATTATAACATCCTTCCAACTCTCTGAAAATGTCCCCTTACTCACAAATCCATTAAAAGTTATAGGAAACAAACTGGTCCACCAGTCAGGGTTAGATGTGACTATAATAGCCGTAACATGATCCGGGCCCACAGCTCAGGTTAGATTTATACCAACTATTACCTTTATTTGTGTTGACAGGGAAGTATAATATAAAAGATCTTCATCTGGATCAACCCAATCTCCAAAAATTGCCAAATTTGTGGCTGAATACAACTCCAGTAAGAAACCACCTCAGGCTTCTTCCGAGATTTTGAGGGCAAGTAGTGCGCTCTACAAATCCCTGATTGATTGATTGATTTGAAAACTTCCTTACTTTTGTTTACTCCTTCCTTTACAAGCCCCCAATTTTTTTTCATATCCTTTGGCGCTATTACAGTCAACATCATATCCCAATTTGTTCTATATTACTCCATCTTCCTTTCTTTAGTTAATTTTGCATACTCCATTTTAGTTTTCCAAATAATCACTTCCCTTTGCTGGATTTGTTCCTGCCCCCTTAGATTTCTTTAGTTTTCTAAGCTGTTTTTTCAGATCTTGGCACTGAGAATCAAACCGGCCAAAATGTGGTGTCTTATTATCAATTATACAAGCTGGTTGTAATTTCCTCTTTAGTGAAACCAACAGGCATTCAGCCACCTTACTTACTACCCTATTATACCAACCCAGTATATCTTTACCTTCAATATTAGTATTTCTTGGGTATACAGTCAGTTGCAAATTAGTTAGTAATGCAAAGTGCGACTTACTTATATAGGTAATCAACCGTTTTAGATACTCAATTTCCAAAGGAAGTACTTGATCCCAATTCAAGATCCCAAGTTTTAACCCCGTATAAAAGGGCCAATGGTAACTCCCTCTCACCAGAAAAATCGGAAAATTGTTGCAAAGATCATTGAACCATAACTGAATGAAAACTTAATCAATGGGACCTTGTAAATTTCCTGTGGGAAAAGTTTTACTAGCCGACAATAAATCCTATTTATGCTATAACGTGTTGCATCTTTTTGGCCTCTTTTCGTGAAGGACAATTTGAAAACTTGGCCATCTGTATATTGTACACCTCCAGCATATCTGCCTGAAGTATATCTGTCCGAGCTCGATTTAGACGCATATTAAAGTCCTCCATAATCATAACCAGGGCTTGTTCACTAATCACGCACAAATTGCAAATATCTTCTCAGAACCATGTTCCCTGATCGCTACTTGATTGCTTATCCATCCAGTCTATATATATATTTACCACTAACAATAGTTCATAATTAACAGTATTGGCATAATGATATGTCATCGTCACTTGCAACCACTCACATTTTGTTTTTAACTCTTGTAATTTGTTTGGCAATTTTTGTGGAAACTAACATTATTAAACCCCTAGTCAGACACACTAGGCCTTTATACTGATCAAATAGCCAGGGCTCCTATATGTAAACTTTAGAATTTTCTTGTAATATTTTGTTCCAGCAATCTTTATCCATCAGTCTCCATAGTCCATGTATACTCCATGAAGTTATCCCTAGGCTAGCTGGCATACCCCTTCCCTATTCATTGATACAGAGATAAGAACCATCCTCCACATGGTCACTCTCAATGCAGGAAAATCTATTACTATGCCTAATATCTGAAAGAGACACGTTAGTGACAGATTCCTTACCTTAGAATATCCCCAGGCGTCAGGCTGGATCCGGAAAGTTTTGCGTAGCAGTACACTTGCGCGTCGGTAGGCAGCGTCGTGCGGCTCCGCGTCCGTCGTCGGCGTTGAGATCGCCGGGATGACGTTGCGGCCAGTATTTAGACGCCGCCCATGCGCGCTGACGTCAGTTCTTTCTTTTTCCGCGCCAGTAAGCGCAGATCCGGAGAGAGCAGTGCCCCAGTCATTTTTTGACTGAACTTTTTGTGACTTTTTGTCACTGTTTTCTCAAGTTGTTCGACTCCAACGGTGTCAGTAGGGATCCCCGGCTTCAAGCCATGCGACGCCTGTGGTCGGATGATGTCGATCACGGACCCGCATCGAGACTGTCTCTACTGCCTCGGGCGCGACCACGACTCCAAGTCGTGCCCTGACTGTCGGGCCTTGCATCCGAAGGCTTTGCGAGAGCGGTCTCGAAAGCTCCTCGAGGTCCTGCAGTCGGCTCTGCGCCAATCCAAGCCCCGGTCACGAGAGAGGTCGAGGGGCCGGTCGCGGAGTCCTCATCGTTCTTCGGGGTCAAAGTCTTCGCACTCCTCCGGTAAGTCGAAGCACAAGAAGTCGAAGAAGCGTCATCGCTCGACGACTTCCCCTCGCCGGTCGCGCGACTCGGCTGAGGGTCCCGACGGCATTGTCCCCGCGGCTCCGGGAGTGCCTGTGGAGCCGCCGCCGCATTACCCGCCCTTCCCGGGTTCGGCGGCGACTCCGGCCGAAATACAGGAGTTCCTGTCGGCCATGGCCCGCCTCTTCGGGCCTAAAGGTCCCCCCGGAGCGCCTTCGGGCCCCGCGGCCCTAGTGGGGTTCCTCTTGCGGCTCCGCCGGCGGCTCCGGCCCCGGCGCCGCCAGCAACACTAGCCCCGGCCCCGGCTCCGGTGCTGCTGCAACCCCCGTCGACGCCCGTTGACCTAACAACACCTCCACGGGCGTCGCCTTCACCGGCGTCGTCCCCAGGTTCTCTCCGGATCCGGACTCGGCGCCGGACCGACGTCGATTGACGCCGGTTCCGGCGCCGATGAGACCTTGGGTCCCACATGTCCCTCCTCCTTACATTGACCCTGATTTGGAGGACGAAGAGAACTGGGAGGGGTCTGAGGACCCTCTCACTGCCCAATGTGAGTATGATCAGGACTGGGCTGAGGAACTTGGGGATGCCAGTGGTCTGGACACCTCTCCTGACATTGGCATGCTGTCTCCTCCTTCCGTGGCAACGGAGGAGGGAGCAAACTTTGCTACGGTGTTGCGTAGGGCAGCTGAGGCCCTGCACCTCCAGTTACCTACAGTGGCTGTCAGGACTAACATCCTGACGGAAGTTCTTCAGCCGGCGGCTACCTCCTCGGAGCCACTGCTGCCGTTCAACGATGCACTTTCGGACGTTCTTTTGGGCACCTGGTCCAGGCCCACCACAGGGGCTCCTGTGGATAGGAACGTAGCCCGACGCCATCGCCCTGCTCCTGGCGACCCCCTATTCCTTTCCCAACACCCCACCCCTGAGAGCTTGGTTGTCCAAGCCTCTGCCTCTCAAAGCGCCTTCCCTATCGCTCCCCGGATAGGGAATCCAAAAACTGGACCAATTTGGGAAGAAGGTTTTTCTTCCGCCAGTGCTGGCTTGAGGTCTGTCAACACCACTTGCCTCTTGGGCCGATATACCCACTCCTTGTGGGATTCGGTGGCGCAGATCCTGCCCCAGTGTCCTGAGGAGGCCCAGGCACTGCTTTCCCGCGCCATTGCGGAAGGAAGAGATGCGGCAAAATATACCATCCGATGTGGCCTAGATACCGCCGACTCGCTAGGCAGATCGCTTGCGACGACAGTGGCGCTGCGCCGTCACGCCTGGCTGAGGACCCCTGGTTTCTCGGGCGATGTCCATAACACACTTATGGACATGCCCTTTGATGGTGTCGGCCTTTTCGGCAACAAAGCAGACCACGCGCTGGAGCGCTTTAAGGACTCGCGGGCTACGGCCAAGTCCCTGGGCCTTTCTGCTGTGCGCCCTCTGCCTCCGTCTGCTTTTCGTCCCTTTCGTGGCCACGGAAGGGGCGCCCAGTCACGTCCGCTGCCCAGCCACCGGCCCGCGCAGCAAACGTCTTCCCGCGGCCGAGGACGTGGCTCCCGCCGTGGCGGGTCGGGCAACCAGCGAGCGGGTCAGGCCACCACCTCCGTCCACGGCCTCCAAACCTTCCTAGTCCGTCCCTTCGGGTCCACAGCACGCCAGTGGGGGGCAGGGTTCGCCATCACCTCCTCCACTGGCGCACCATCACCTCGGACAGGTGGGTTTTGGACATTGTCCGAGACAACCCCTCCTGCCATGCCACCTCAGCACCACCGCATGTCGGGGGATCATTTGGTACTTCAACAGGAAATTGCGGCCCTCTTGGCCAAGGGGGCCATCGAGAGCGTTCCGACCCCAGAAGTAGGGCGTGGTTGTTATTCCCACTACTTTCTGGTGCCCAAAAAGGACAAGGAGGACATGCGTCCTATCTTGGACCTCCGGAACGTCAATCGCTTCCTCCGGAAGGAGAAGTTCAAGATGCTCACCCTAGCTCAGGTCTTGACTGCCCTCGACCCTGGAGACTGGATGGTAGCGTTGGACTTGCAGGACGCATATTTTCACATCCCCGTCCTGCCAGCCCACCGGCGTTACCTGCGGTTCACGGTAGGCCTCGAGCATTTTCAGTTCACCGTGCTCCCCTTTGGCCTTACCTTCGGGTGTTCACGAAAGTGATGGCGGTGGACGAAGCTCATCTGCGCCGGGCAGGGGTTCCGGTCTTGCCCTACCTCGACGACTGGTTGTTGAAGGCGGGTTCGTCCCAGTCAGTCGTCTCCCCCCTCCAGACTTCGGCCGATCTCCTGCATTTGCTGGGGTTCTCTATCAACGTGCCGAAGTCACACCCGAGTCCCTCCCAGCAGCTCCTTTTCATCGGAGCGGTTCTGCACACGACGCGGTTTCGGGTCTATCCTCCCGAACGGCGAGTCTGGGATATTCAGGCTCTTGTTCCACTCTTTCAGCCTCTATCCTGGGTTTCGGTCAGAGTGACTCTGAGGCTGCTGGGCCTCATGGCCTCCTGAATCCTGCTGGTCGATCATGCCAGATGGCATATGCGGGCTCTGCAGTGGGACCTGAAGTTCCAGTGGGCGCAGCATATGGGGAACCTGTCCGATCACGTCCAGATCTCGGCGGGCACTGCACGCAACTTGCAGTGGTGGCGCACGAACACGGATTGGGTCAATGGCAGATCCCTCTCCTTTCCCCAACCGGACTTCACAGTGGTGACGGATGCCTCCCTTCTGGGAAGGGGCAGCCACATGGGAGAGGCGGAGATCAGAGGCCTCTGGTCTCCGGCGGAGTCCAGGCTCCATATCAACCTTCTGGAGCTTCGGGCGATCCGTCTTGCACTGAAGGCATTCTTTCCCTCTGTCAAGGGGAGAGTAGTGCAGGTGTTCACAGTCAACACCACCGCCATGTGGTATTGCAACAAACAGGGCGCGGTGGGGTTGTGGACCCTATGTCAGGAGGCCCTGCGCCTCTGGACATGGCTGGAACATCAGGGCATGTCTCTGATGGTTCAACATCTGGCCGGTTCCCTGAACGCCAGAGCAGACGAACTCAGCCGCCGGTGCATGATGGATCACGAATGGCGTCTTCACTCGGAGGTGGCGCAAGGTCTCTTTCAGCAGTGGGGAGAGCCTTGGTTAGATCTATTCGCCACCGAAGAGAACGCGCAATGTCATCAGTTCTGCGCGTTGGAATTTCCAAGGCGGCACCCGCTCGGCGACGCTTTTCGTCGCGAGTGGAGTTGCGGTCTGTTGTACGCTTTTCCGTCTATACCACTTCTGCCCAGAGTGCTGAAGAAGATCAGGCGCGACCAGGCCCAAGTCATTCTGGTGGCTCCGGACTGGGCTCGAAGAGTTTGGTATCCCGAGCTACTCAGTATGAGCATCGATCCCCCGATCCGACTGCCTCTTCGGGAGGATCTCCTGTCGCAGCAGCAGGGGACGGTCCTCCACCCGAACCTGTCCAGTCTCCACCTCCTTGCGTAGAGATTGAGCGGCGGCAGTTGATTCCTTTCGACTTGCCTCCCGAAGTTTGTGATGTGATTCTGGCAGCCAGGCGTCCCTCCACTAAGGTGGTATACGCCTGCAGGTGGAACAAGTTTGTGGCATTGTGCACAGCAAATGCTGTGGATCCCCTTTCTGCCCCTCTTTCTGAGGTTCTTCGGTTCCTCCTTTCATTGGCCCAACAGGGCTCTGCCCTGGGTACCATCAAGGGCTATCTTTGCGCTATTTCTGCCTTTCTCAGACTACCTGATCAGCCCTCGCTCTTCAAGTCCCCTGTAGTTAACAGGTTTCTTAAAGGCATCACACACCTTTTCCCTCCTGTTCCGTTTGTGATGCCCCAGTGGGACTTGAACTTGGTGCTCACCTTTCTTATGTGCGCTCCCTTTGAGCCTCTCCATAACTGTCCTCTTCGTCTTCTTACTATGAAGACTGCCTTTCTGGTGGCTATCACCTCCGCTCGGCGGGTGAGTGAGCTCCAGGCTCTGTCTTGCAAGCCTCCCTTTCTGTCTGTGCATCCAGACAAGGTTGTCCTTAGGACGCGTCCGTCCTTCTTGCCGAAGGTGGTTACTGCCTTCCACATCGGGCAGACCATCACCTTGCCCACCTTCTTTCCGCCTCCGCATCCTTCCAGAGAGGAAGAGAGGCTCCACCGTCTGGACCCAAAACATGCGCTTTCCTTTTACCTCAACCGCACACAACAGTTCCGGGTGGATGACCAGCTCTTTGTTGGCTACGTGGGCGCCAAAAAAGGTCGGGCGGTACACAAGAGGACCATCTCCCGCTGGGTAATCTTGTGTATCAAAGCCTGCTATTATTTGGCTAAGAAGGAGCCCCCTGTTGGGCTACGTGCCCATTCTACCAGGGCGACAGCTGCTACCACGGCTTTAGGCCGCAGTGTTCCGCTACAGGATATATGTCAGGCAGCTATGTGGGCCTCGCTGCACACGTTTACCAAGCATTACTGCCTTGACAGCCAGGTCCGGAGGGACGGCTTCCTTGGCCGCTCTGTCCTCCGTGACTTCCTTGTCTAAATCTGTTCGCAGACCCACCACCGGGGTTGGTATTGCTGGGGTATCTATTCTAAGGTAAGGAATCTGTCACTAACGTGTCTCTTTCAGATGCACAAGTTACTAACTTGTGTAACGATATATCTGTAAGAGACAGTAGTTAGTGACAGATTCCTTGCCGCCCCACCCTTCCTCCCCGTTCTGCAAACTGATTTCTAGGGTTAAGGACATCCCTTTCAGGGCCCTAGTATTTTTTCAGACACCAATGTCAGCTTCTTGCATGGCTCTGCGTTCCTGGTGCGGAAAGTCGTGTACAGAACTGACGTCAGCGCGCATGGGCGGCGTCTAAGTACTGGCCGCGACGTCATCCCGGCGATCTCGACGACGGACGCGGAGCCGCACGACGCCGCCTACCGACGAGCAAGGGTACTGCTACGCAAAACTTTCCGGATTCAGCCTGACGCCTGGGGATATTCTAAGGTAAGGAATCTGTCACTAACTACTGTCTCTTACAGATATATCGTTACACAAGTTAGTAACTTGTGCATTGTGTTCTGAACTTTTAATATTTCTATGCAGGATGCTAACTTTGATGCTACCTTGGTAAAAACCTACCATCCTTCGTTGGGCTGCTCTGCGGCTCACAGGTGATCTATGAAAATAAACACTACCTAGCCCTGCATGATGGTTAAGGAAAGCATTCTCCTTATCAAAGCTTATTTCCTCTCTATGCACTATCCTAATCCCCTGTGAATTGTATTCTATCTCAGAATTCATTGTCAGGCTTTGAATTAGTTTTGAATAAAATATTAGTTTAGATATCTCTTTCCCTTTCTTAGTATTTACAAAAGCAACTAGCTGCATGTCATTAGAGGCAATCAACTTTATGTTTAAATTTGTTTTATTGTCGCTGTTGGAACAAGGCAGACCTCACAGCAGCTGTAGGAGCATCAACATTCAGCCCCGTTCAGCACAACAACTTTTATAGAAAAGAACAGAAGAAACCAAACAAGCAAGAAATAACTAAAAATGGAAATAATCCCCTCCCCTTCTCCCACAATCCCTTCCCTAGGATGCCAGTGCTATCAAAGTGTCCAGTGAGGGCTAATCACTAGTGTATCATTGAGGCTGGGGATCGGTGTAGTGCTCTGTCAGTGTTGTCAGTCTTAAGAGTTTCAAATATCTCGGGCAGGTTAGTTCTGTGAACTCTTGTGACAGCAATACGATGAATGGTTTCCAGATCTCGCTGTATCGCTTTGTTGTGTAAGTGTGAGGGATAGCCTTTCCATCCCCAAGAGATGCCACAAACGGTGTAGTCAGTTCAATCATGTAGGAGACTTGTCTGAACCCCAGTATGCCAACAATCAACTTTAAAGATGCACAATTTTTAAACATCTGCAGGAGGTTAGATCTATTAAGTGGTTTCCATTTTTTATTTTTATTACTCAGAATATCAAAGTGTAGGACTAGATCTTGTCTATCTATATCCCTTTCCTGCAGATTTTCACCTTTTAATCTGGGCGTATCTGCCACAGTCGCTCCCTTGACTACAACTGTCCTCTCTATTTGAACCTGGTGAGCTCACCTTTGTTTCCTAGTTGGGGATATAGCAGCCCTCAAACGTATTTTCGATATGGATGGCAAAATCTCTGGGGCTTTACTCTTACACTTATTTGATCCTCTATTCAATTGGTAGGACACTGTACTTCTATCTATCTGGATTTATTTTTTGTGCTCTTCTTTTTTTCCTCTTGCCCTTTTTCACTTTCTCGTTTCTAACTTTCCACATTTCCCAAAGAAGCACTTATCTCTTCCTTGCCCTACTTCCTCCTGTTCTTATGGTTCCTATATGCTCTTCTTCCGTCTATTTTACATCTTTGGTAAAATATTGGGCCCCCTCTTATCTTCACAAGCATTGGTCTCCTAGAAATGAACACCAAGGTCTGACTAATTGAGGCTACCACCTTTGTATCTTCTCTAATATTCTCTGGGGAAGCCTTACTATGGCCGACATACACTCGCTTATTGACCACATATCTTTTGCTATAAAATTTAGAAGCAAGGTTTGTGATTTTATAACCTCATTGATCACAACCATTGCTTCCAGTATAACATGCAGAGTCTTTTGCATAAGCAATATTACTTCAAGTAGCATTGAAGAAGATACGCCAGTAGGATCAGTCATCGTAAAACGATGTTGGCTTCCATTGTCCAATGTCGTTGCGCCTTTCATCACTCCCACACCATTAAAGGAAGAGTAAAGGGCCACATCCTCATCTATTGCATTAACTGTCTGGGGTAGTGTATTGTACAGTGCAGAGGCTCCATTTGCACTACCATTACCAGTGTTCCTGGCTGCATAAGGCACACTCTGGTTGATTGTCAAGGGATGATCAGGATAATGAGAACTAAATAAAAATGAGGAAGAAGACAAAGGTTGTTACAGGAATGCTCCACGGGGCCAGAAGAGGAATCCAAAATACTGCATGCTTCATTTGTAAAAGAGCACACATTATGGTAGCCCGATGTATCCATTTGTATAGATAAACTTCCAGAGTCAGGGGACACTTGGACTTTTTTGGCTTGAAATGTTTTCCTATAAACTCCTTTACCGAAGTAGCTAGCTTTACACTTGGTGATGGTCCATGAGTTATAATACGACTACCAACATAGTAATTCATTGGACCTTCTCCTGTGTGGTCCCCCAACTTCTCCCTGCTTATTACCTTTCCTTTTTTGGCTTGATTTTTCTTCCTCCTCATATTATCATTCAGTGTTGTACTTGTTATTCCCCTCAGCCCCTTCCTTAAGCTAGGTATTTAAAAACAAAGAAAAGACACTGATTTAAAAGGGAATTGGAACAACTTTACCATTAGACTTACCTCCTCCCTCCAATCTATACGTTGCCTCTGCCTCCACCCTCAATAGCCCTGGATGGCCATAGAGTTTTCCCCGATGCAGGGTCAACAGGTACTCATACCGGAAAAAAACGAATGTCTTCTTGTATTTCCAGATAATTGTCCTTTTGCTACAGCTCAACCTCTCTGCTGCATATCCACCATACCGGCTCCCCAGGAGGGCGGACACAGTTGAGGTAGGCTTGGCTCATTTGGGGGGTGGGTGCTGCCGGGGTTCACGCACAATGGGAAAGGACCCAATCTTGAAGTAGCACGTACCTATCAGATATTTCACCCAGGGACCACCAATTGTGAAGCAAGTACTTTGGAACTGTGATAGGTTTGTGCCAAAAGTATATATGTAGAATCCTGGGGCAAAGAAATCCCAAAATCCGATATTACGTTTTAGATATAGTAAATCCGATATTGCATTTTAGATATAGTATTCAGTATTTATTCGTTATCATAAATACAAGTGAACACAAGAACAGTCGACACATGTTTCTCCCAAATGGCCAGCAGGCCAAGGGCTTTTTCAAGGCTGATTGGAAAAATGCGTGAACATAAATAAAAATAACAATACAGAGTAAACCGGTACATAAGTGACAAACATATAGTCGCATGTAGTACAAGATCAGCCGGAGGCCCAAAGCAAATAGAATAACGTGCAGGTATGGCGAAGAAAAGGTAGGTTAAGATGAGGGTAGAATGACATAAGTAGGGAAGAAAAGCAGTCGTATCCCTCTGTGAGGAAAGGAAGGTAAAAAGGGTGGTCCAGGTAGGGAGGCGGGAAGTCAGGTTCAATTGAGGTAGGGGGTGAGAGCAAAAAGGCAAAGGCCGAGTTTTATACACCATAGAAGGGGGTTCAGAGATGACTGATTTAATAGACGGGAAAAGGGAGTGAACGTATAGGGTAGGAAAGAAACATGCACAGTCAACTGCAACAAACTGGCAATATTCAGCACTGGTATCGGAAACTAATACACATAAAATTGAGATACATAAATGAAATGTAATAGACTGATGTCATCAGCATGGATAAACAGTGTGTAGTCAGGATATAACTGACCAGAATAGACATCTGGTAAAGGAGGTATTAGCATGTCAGGCACCTACACTTTATGTCCTCTTGGAGGGGAACGAACGGTGCCCACAAGGTCAGGAGAGAATTGTGTACACATGAGAAATCAACTGGGATTGGAGAGCAGATTAGAAAGCATGCCTAATGTAGTTAAAAGGCAGTCGAAATTAGGGCCATGGAGGTAACATAATAAGAAATCGTGGTCGTGATTGATTTTAAAATTCGGGCGTGATGAACAGTAAAATTTGTATAAGGTAGAAAGTTGCCAGAGCGATACTTACCAAACGGAAAACCTCTAAGGAAAGAGTCAAAAATCTGTGTATTGCAAAGTCTGAAAAGGAAGTAAGAAATGAAAAGAGGGATAAGGAGGAAAAGAGGCTTGTACACAGAGACACGAAATGCAGGAAAAGTTGTATAAGTGCGCATCTTGGTCGTGATCGAAAACACCATGAGGGATAGAAAACTGAAGGACTATATGCATGTGTCCTCGGGGAAAATATGACAGTGTCCATCGGGATCGTGACCGAAAACGTCATGAGGGATAAGACCCAAATGTGTGCTCAGGGAAGCTGTGGTATGTGTGCATCAGGATCGAAAGTGAGAAACCGTGAGGGATAGAAAGACCAAGCCCGTGCGTCCTCAGGGAGACCAGGGCCAGCGAAATGAGAACTTACTGTCAAATTGAAATAATTTGGAACGAAAAATATCCCGCATCGGGATGACGAGTACGGTCTCTGCGGTCTGGTAGCATGAGGGGCGCTCGCTCATCTGCTCTATAAGTACCCTGGCGAACTTTCTGTGTCAGAGCCGGAAGGCAAAACAGAGAATGACGGCGAGTTGCCGTAAGTTGCGACGTCACGGTAATTACCCAGCAGCAGTGAAACCGTCTGCTTTAGTGTGACGTCACGGTCTAATGGCCGTTAAGGGAGCCACACGGGGTAAGATTGTATGAAAATCTAAAGAATGTAAAAGGTTGAATAGGGCAGTGTGCTAATGGGAAAGAGAACGGGCCACGATCGGAGGAATTAGAAGGGAGATGGAAAGAAGCGGTGGAAGCAATAACAGCAGAGGGAAAAAACGGGGAAAGTGGTTGTAAGAGCTCAAACCAATATGTGGAATGGGAGACAGAAGCAGATGGGTAGCAAGCGGCAAGGAGATGCAATATAGGGTCGTCTTGCGAAAGCATGGGAAGATCTAATGAAGCAAGAATAGACAGGCAGAAAGGTATAGGCGCCCATGCTATGCTGGGAGAGGAAGGGTCCTTGTTGAGGTAGGCTGTTCAGCACAACGCAGAATCCAGCACAATACATCCAGGGATCAGATGAGCCGAAGCACTAAGAAGTAGAAGGCCCCTTCTGCTGCGCACTGCAAAACACTGCAGGGAAACGGAGAACGGAGCACTCCAGAAGACTGGAAAACCGGGAGACCTCACAGGCAGGTATTTGGCAGACAAATACGTACGCAAATGGTCGACCAGCGGTAGACCTGCAGTAGGAGGACGGCGAGCAGGAGGCAAGCAGGAGGCGGATGGGCGGACACGAGCATGGCAGGATTGCCACGAAACGACTGAGCGCTATGTGTACGTCACGGTCCTCAACTAGAGGGATGGGCTCTCTGGAGCATGAAAGGCACTGGAAAAGTCATTGAATGTTTGGTGAAGAATATACTGCTTAAACAACCCAACACCTCTTAGCTAAATTGATTAATTTCGGTTTCAATCCAATGAAGGAGATGAGGAAGGGAAACTGAACTGTCACTGCACATAAATCTATATGAAATCCATGCACCATTTGAAGAATCCACAGAACCAAAGGAATAAATAGCTCTATAGTTTTACTGACTGAAGATTACACCCAACTATGAGGTTGAAACTGGCTTCCAGCATGGAAACAAGCAGTAAATGATCCCCCCAGCCACTGGCCCTAGTGAGAATTTTGGAGGTAAATGCGTGTTTTTATAACAAATTGTCTTAATCAGGGGATGTAAATGTGGACCTGTCTTTTTTATTAAATTACATCCCCAAAGAAATCCCTGGACCACAGCAACTTCCTCTGAGTGGACCAACTAGCCCTTGTTATTGTCAATTATTTAAAGAATATAGCAAACATAACGAGGGATTAAAACCAGATCTGTGACTGGGGGTGAGTGTTTGAAAAGTTTCAACAATCCATTCATCATTTTATTTTGTGATGTTGCTATGTGAGCCCTAAGTGGCTAAGGGTATGCCCAGACGTGGGTCCCTTGCTCGCTGTGCCACTGGATTCAAGCTAGCCTGGCTGATGAGGGGTGATACCCTGAAACATGTCCCATGATGCTTGTTTCCGGTCCAGGGAGGACCTGGCCTGGCAGTTAGGGCTGGACTGTTCCCATGGAGAGGTGGGTCAAGACTGATTTGCACATGACTGGGTCCAAACTGAGGTGATGTGGTGAGCAAAATAACAATGGATTAAACCCAGATCTGTGACTGGGGGCGAGGGTTTGAAAAGTTTCAACACTCCGTCCATCATTTTATTTTTGGAATTATTTAAAGAAGACAGAAAGCACAAGACTTCAGGTGCCCAATTAGAATTGGTGGACGTCCCGTCTGTCCATTAAAAGTACAGCAACCCTGCTGAGATATGCTGGCACTGTTCCTGATGAGAAGTGCTGGAGCTGTCCATTACTGGATAACCAACCCTGCTGAGAAGTGATGGTACTGTCTGTGGAACAGAATCATTGATAAGAAGTGCTGGGACTGTTGCTCATTGGTATGTCTGCCCTGCTAAAAAGGGCTAGTATTATGCTTTAATGATGCTGTAGCCTTGCTGAGAAGTGCCAGTGCTGCCCATTAAGTGTACAGAAGCCCTGTTAAAAAATGTTGGTACAGTCTATCATCGTTCCAGCAGCTCCATTTATGGAGCACCCGCGCTGTTGAGCAATGCAGGCACTGTGACCTTGTGAGAAGCGCTGGTGCTGTGCATTATATATACAGGAACCCTTCTGAGAAGTGCAGGTGCTGTCCATTTTTGGCATGCTGCCCTGCTGAGAAGTGCCAGTACTGCCCATTAATGGTTCTGCACCCCTGTTGAGAAGTGCTGGTACTGTCTATCATTGTTAGAAATTAGGGTCTCTAGTTGGCAATGGTTTGCACCTTTGTCCAAGTAGGGACCCTTCTTTCTTGTCAGGGTAAGGGAGTTACACTCCTAAAATAACCCCTGCTCACCCCCTTGGTAGCTTGGCACAAGCAGTCAGGCTTATCTCAGAGGCAGTGTGTAAAGCATTTGCACATAACCAACAGTAACAGTGAAAACACTACAAAAGGACACCACACCAGTTTAGAAAAATATCCAAACTTTTACATATTCAAAACAAGACCAAAACGATAAGAATCCAACATACAGTACTTAAAAACATATACTTTGCAAGATATCCTTGAAATTGAAGAAATAGCTCAAAAACACAGTTCTTCCGAGTCGGTAGCTCCGTCCGGGGCTACTGCGATGCTGAAAACAACAGAGTCTAACAGTTCCAGCCGTCCGCGTCGGTACGGGCCAGCTAAAGCGTGGACAGACTCGTGAACAGTACTTTTCTCGTTGCAGCTGGCACGTTGGTGCGAGCCGGTCGGGGCAACCGTTGCGGTTGCGTTGCAAAATGGAAGCGGTGCAGGGTGCGTTGCCCTCACAATGCGGTGCAGGCAGCGGCTCGGTGACGATCGTCCAGTCGGCGTCGGTGAGACCAAGGCTTACGGTGCGAGGCGAGGCGGTGCTCGATGCGATGCTGGCAGGTTGTGGTGCAACCGACGGAGCCGGCTAGCGGGAGCTGGCGTCGGTCGGGCCAGACTGCAGATTGGGACGAAGTGGTGCGTCAGGAAACTTACGAGCGGTGCCCCCAGCCACGATGCAGTCACGGGTGTCGAAGTCAGCAGGAAGCGACGGCATCGGTGAGACCAGGGTGGCGAAGTGAAGTGAAGCGAGGCGGTCCGGAGTGCGGTGCCTACAGGTCACGGTGCAAGTAGCGGCTCGGTGGCGGCGGTCATCGTCGTTGGTGAGACCAGGGTTGTGGTGCGCGACGTGGCAGTGCCTTCTGCGGTGCCTTCAGGACACAGAGCCAGCAACTGAGTCAGTTGCTTTTCCCTTCTCTGTGGCAACTTAAACAGCGTTTCCAGAAGCGGTACCTAGAGGTTGGTGAAGTCTTTGCAGTCCTTGAGACTTCAGAACAGGAGGCAAGCTCTACTTAAAGCCCTTGGAGATACTCAGCACAAGTAAAGAAAGTTCAGTCCAGACCTTTCACTGCCCAAGGCAGAAGCAGCAACTGCAGGCCAACCCAACAAAGCAAAAACACAGCAAAGGGGCAGTACTCTTCCTGGCAGCTCTTCCAGCTCCTCTTCTTGGCAGGTTCCTTGATTCCAACGAGTTCTAAAGTTCTGGGGTCTGGGCCCCAATATTTATACTCAAAATTCCTTTGTTCTCTCAGGCAGAGAGTGTCTGTGCTTAGTCCAAACCAGTTCTGGTTTTCTGGCCCAGGTTCCTGGCAGGAGGTGGAGACAGCATTGTTCAAGGCAGACCAGGCCCATTCAGGTGCAACGAAATCTTCTCCCACTTCTCTAAATGCAGCCCAGGTCTATTCAGTCCAGCCCTGACTCATCCAGGAAAGGCAGGACACACGTAGAGCCCCCCCTCCACCCTCCAGTGGCTCTCTGAAGAGAATGCACATCCCCAGCCCCTGTCACTCCAAAGACAGACAGCCAATCCACAAACCCAGCAGAGGCACACAGGATAACTAAGCAAGAAAATATCTGCTTTCAAAAAGTGGTAGTTTCAAACACAGAACATAAAAATCATCTTTACTAAAAGATGCATTTTTACATTCTGGGTCCAGGCATACTAAACTCAATTTCCCTATCTTATCTCAATGGGAAGTTATGCTTATAAGATGTTATAAGCAAAACTCCCATTCTATCTTATGGGACAGAAAGCCTTTCCATAGTGAAAAACGAAATGCACTGTAATTCACTACCAGGACATGCCACACACACCAGTACATGTCCTACCTTTAACATACACAGCACCCTGCCCACAGGGGTACCTTGGGCCTACCTTAGGGGTGACTTATATGTAAGAAAAGGGAAGATTAGGGCCTGACAAGTGGGTGCACATGCCAGGTAGACATGGCAGTTACAAACTGCGCGCAGACCCTGCAGTGGCAGGTCTGAGATACCTTTTCAGGGCTACTCATGTGGGTGGCACAATCAGTGCTGGAGGCCCACTAGTAGCATTTGATTTACAGGCCCTGGCACACTCAGTGCACTTTACTAGGGGCTTACCAGTAAATCAGATATGCCAATCATGGAAACACCAATCCATATTAACAATTTACAACAGGAGCACTTGCACTTTAACACTGAACAGCAGTGAGAAAGTGCACAGAGACACTAAACCAGCAAAAACAGAGTCAAAACCAGGAGGTTAGAAAGCAAAAAGACAGGGGAAACACGCCAAAAGATGCCAGGTCTAACACATGTCCCCTCCAGCTGAAATTAGCGAGAACTACCTAACTACCTGGGAGTTCTCTTCACTAAGGCAGAAGAAACTGGACAGACCATCAGCGTTGGTGTGTTCTGTGCCAGGGCGGTGTTCCACGGTAAAGTCCATTCCCTGTAGGGAGATGGACCACCTCAACAGTTTTGGGTTCTCACCCCTCATTTGCATCAGCCATCTGAGGAGCCTATGGTCTGTCTGAACTCGGAAGTGAGTCCCAAACAGGTAGGGTCTTAGGTTCTTCAGTTCCAAGACCACAGCAAAAGCTTCTCTTTTTATGGCACTCCACCTCTGTTTCCTGGGGAGTAGTCTCCTGCTAAGGAAGACTACAGGCTGGTCTATGCCCTCTTCGTTCAGTTGTGAGAGCACCACTCCCACACCATGCTCTGAAGCGTCAGTCTGCACTACGAATTCCTTGGAGAAGTCGGGTGCCTTGAGCTCGGGCGCCATGCACATGGCTGCCTTCAGGGCATCAAAAGCTTTCTGGCAGGCCTCAGTCCAGATCACCTTCTTGGGCTGCTTCCTGGAAGTCAGCTCTGTTAAGGGGGCACCAATGGTGCCATAGCCCTTAACAAATCTCCTGTAGTAACCGGTGAGACCTAGAAAGGCTCTCACCTCTGTCTGGGTCTTGGGGGGCTCCCAAGCCAGAATGGTGTCAATCTTGGGCTGTAGGAGCGCCACCTGGCCGCTTCCTACCTGGTGTCCCAAGTACACCACTGAGCCCTGCCCGATCTGGCACTTACTGACCTTGACCGTGAGGCCTGCCCTCTGCAGAGCCTTCAACACTTCCCAGAGGTGCTGCAAGTGTTCTTCCCAGCTGGAACTGAACACTGCAATGTCATCCAGGTAGGCGGCACTGAAATCCTCCAGTCCAGCCAACACCTGGTTGACCAACCTCTGAAAGGTGGCAGGGGTATTCTTCAATCCAAAGGGCGGAATTGGTAATGCCCCTCGGGGATTGAGAATGCTGACCTCTCCTTGGCCCCATCGGTTAAGGCAATCTGCCTATACCCAGACGTCAAATAAAACGTGGCTGAGGAACTTGGCAGCTCCCAACCGATCAATGAGCTCATCAGCTCTGGGGATGGGGTGTGCGTCAGTCCTGGTGACAGCATTGAGCCCACAGTAGTCTACACAGAACCGCAGTTCTGGAGTGGCACCGGGGGCAGCATTCTTTGGACCAAGACCACTGGGTTGGCCCAAGGACTGTTGGAGGGCTCTATCACCCCTAATGCCAACATCTTAGAGACCTCCTCTTTGATGCTGGCCCTGACCCGGTCAGTTAACCTGTAAATCTTCTGTTTTACAGGAGGGCAGTCACCAGTGTCCATGTCATGGGTACACCAGTGAGTAACACCTGGGGTCAGAGAGAACAGTGTGGCGAACTGTCCCAACAACTGGTGACAGTCACCCTGCTACTCTGGGGTCAGTGTAGGGAAGAGGATCACAACTTCCACTGACCCATCGTCCCCTGGTGGACAGGAGGTCAGGGAGAGGTTCACTCTCCTCTTCCACCCCATCATCTGTCACCAAGAGCATGCTCACTTCGGACCTCTCAAAGTGAGGCTTGAGGGTGTTCACATGGAGGACCCTCAAAGGGTTCCTGGGAGTTTGCAAATTCACCAGCTAGGTGACATCACTTTTGCACTCCAGCACCTCAAAAGGCCCAATCCACTTGTCCTGCAAGGCACAAGGTTCCACTGGGGCCATGACCCACACTTTCTGGCCAGGCTGAAACTCTACCAGAGTGGCATTCTGGTTGTACCAGAGTTTCATCTCCTCCTTGCTTGCTTCCAGGTTTGCCTGAGCGAGTTTCCTGAAGCAGGCAGTTTGGTGCCTGAAGGCCAGCATGTAGGTAAATACATCCTGGGGAGTTTTCCTAGGTGCTGCCTCCCAGCCTTCCTTGACCAAACTAAGAGGTCCTCTCAAAGGGTGCCCATACAGAAGCTCAAAGGGACTGAACCCTAGAGACTTCTGTGGTACCTCCCTGTATGCAAAGAGAAGGCATGGCAAGAGGACGTTCCACTTACGCCTCATGGGTTCTGTTAGACCCTTGATCATGCCCTTCAAGGTTTGGTTGAATTTCTCCACCAAACCATTACCTTGTGGGTGGTAAGGAGTGGTGAACTTGTAGGTTACACCACACTCCTTCCACAGGGATGTCATATACTTAGATATAAAATTGGTCCCACGGTCAGAAACCACCTCTCTGGGGAAACCCACGCGGGAAAAGATCCCCATTATCGCCCAGCCCACCACTGGTGCCGTCGTCCTGTGAGGAATTGCCTCTGGGTACCAGGTGGCATGGTTCACCAAGACCAGGATGTACCTGTTGCCCATTGCTGTCTTGGAATCCAGTGGCCCCACAATGTCCATCCCAACCCTTTCAAAAGGGGTTCCAACAACTGGAAAAGGTTGGAGAGGAGCCTTGCACTTCCTCCCACTCTTACCACTTGCCTGGCAAGTTTGGCAAGACCTGCAATGTCCATCTGACTGCCTTTGCATTTGGGGCCAAAAGAAGTGGGTGACAAGCCTGTCAAAGGTCTTGTCCCGCCCCAAATGTCCTGCCAAAGGCACGTCGTGAGCCAGACCCAGTAGGAAGGTCCTGAAGCGCTGGGGTCCCACCAGCACACCGGCTGACCCAGGCTCAGCGACCTTAGGCTCGCTGTACAGGAGACCATTCTCCCACTAGATCCAGTGTGATCCAGTCTGATCACCAGCTGGCTGGTTTTCAGCATGCTGCGGCAAACCTTCCAGAGAAGGGCACTCTTTCTGCTCCCTGCTGAATTCTACCCTGGTGGGACCACCTTCTTGCTGCCAATGGGTCAGCTCAGATAAGTCTCCCAGTTCAGCTACCTGCTCCCCTGTAAGTACCAGGGCGTCTCCCTCAAGGTCAGCCTCCTACCGGACCGTGGGAACCTCAGGGGCGGGTTTTCCACGCCCCCTTCCCCTTCTCTTGGCAGAAACCTGGGCCACTGTTTCAGGCTACAATTCCTTCTGATCACCCTTTCCGGCCGCCATTGACCGAGTGGTCACGCACAGCCACTCTGACAACCCAAGCATCTCCAAGTGAGACCTTAGCTCAACATCCTTCCACAAGGACTGCTCCAGGATGTTACCTAGCAGGCAATCTACAGGCATGGTAGGGCTCACAACCCCCCTCAAGGCACCTGAGACCCCCCCCCCATTCAAAGGGAACCTGCGTCACCATACACTGGCGCTCTGAGTGGTCCACAGCAACTACTTGGTGGAATGCCCCGGGGACTACTTGCTCCTCAGAGACCAGGTGACACCGGACTGAGGTCACACTGGCTTCAGCATCTCTGAGAGCCTCTACCCTTTTCCCATTGATGGTCACCCAGGTGCTGTATTTCTTAGTGTTAGCAGGCACCTAGGTTCCTGAGAACATCTCACTGTCCCCTAGTGAGATGAGGGTCGTTTCTGCGGGATCCCCACCCTCCTGTGGGCACCCCTCCTCCCCAATCGCTCTGTCCACCGGTGGGTGGCTGTGCCCTCTTGGGACACTTGGGGTCCCCCTTCAAGAGACCCACCTGCTCACAGGCATAGCATTTGAGGGGGGTGGTCTCTGCAGGCTTTCCTGAAGAGATCACTGCTTTCTTGTCTCCTGGGGGATGGGAACCTTTACCCTGGGTATTAGTTTGGGGCCCTTTAGAGAACTCCTGTGCTTTACCCCTGTCCCCCCAACTCTTCTGCTGGGGCCCCTGCCCACCTTTGGCTGAGTCTCCCCCAAACGCGTTCTTGTGGACCCTGGTACTAACCCAGCGGCCCACCTCCATAGCAAGCTTCCTGGGGTCAGTCAGCTAACTATCAACCAAGTGCTGGTGCAGCTCTGCAAAACATAGACTAGACTAGTGCTCCCATGCAATCAAATTGTAGAGCCCCTGAAAATCAGTCACATTACTGCCCTTCACCCAGCCATCCAGTGACCTGCAAAACGAATCCACACATTCCAACCACGTGTTTGCATTAGTTTTCTCACTGGACCTAAACTGATACCTGTACTTTTCAGGAGTGAGACCTTACCTGGTGAGAAGGGCCTCCTTCATGTCAGCATAGGTGAGGTTAAACCCCTTACCCAAAGTCACTAAAGTATCCCTTGCTTCTTCTGGGAAAAGAGGCCACAATCCTGTCCCCCAATTCTCCTCAGGTACCCCATTCATGTGGACAGATGCCTCATAATCCTGAAACCGCCTTTGTATGTCATCCCCCTTCTTGAATTATTTGCCTACATTCTTGGGGATGTGCACAATTCTATCTGCCTCCACTGATGAATTGCTGCCACCATCTGAGCTGGGCCTACTCCTTAGCTCCAGCTCCTTAAGACTATGTTCATGATCTAAGATCATCTTCCTTTCCTCCATGGCTATTCTTTTTGTTTTCTCTTTCATTCTCCATCCAGAGTTTTTCCAATTCAAACTTGCTTGCTTCCTGCCCATCTTCCAGCTCCTCTGGGGACAGGCCACTGCTGCCTGGCCTGGAGGGTTCCCCCCACCCAAAAGCACATCTACCCTAGGAATAGGCTCCTCCGACTCTCCACTGAGATCTCCAGAGTGCCCACTGGCATGTCTGGCTGCTACCCAGGCCCTCAGCGGCTTTTGTAGATCCTTCCTGGTGAGGCCCCTGACTTGGACCTTTTGGCTTTTGCATATAGCCTTCAACTCTTTCACGTTGTAGGATTCCAACCTATCCTCCTCAAAGGCCACTTCCAAAGATGCAACAGATGATGCTCTTGATTCAGGCATGATGAAGCAGCAAGTTCAAACTGGCAAGATAAAAAATAGGCCAAAAAGAACCAGTATGTGGTACGTAATGGGCTGCGATATGGTAGTTATGCACACCAATCACTGTAAGTCAAGTGCAAACACAAGTCCTAGCCTCACCGCTGACAACCAATGTTAGAAATGGGGGTCTCTAGTTAGCAATGGTTTGCACCTTTGCCCAAGTAGGGACCCTTCTTTCTAGTCAGGGTAAGGGAGTTACACTCCAAAAATAACCCCTGCTCACCCCCTTGGTAGCTTGGCATGAGCAGTCAGGCTTATCTCAGAGGCAGTGTGTAAAGCATTTGCACATAACCAACAGTAACACAGTGAAAACACTACAAAAAGACACCACACCAGTTTAAAAAAATATCCAATCTTTTTCTGTATCCAAAATGATAAGAATCCAACATACAGTACTTAAAAATATATACTTTGCAAGAGATCCTTAAAATTGCAGAAATATCTCAAAAACACAGTTCTTCCGAGTCGGTATCTCCGTCCGGGGCTACTGCAATGCTGAAAACAACAGAGTCTAACAGTTCCAGCCGACCCGGTCAGTACGGGCCAGCTAAATCGTGGACAGACTCATGAACAGTACCTTTCTCATTGCGGCTGGCACGTTGGTGCGAGCTGGTCGGGGCAACCGTCGCAGTTGCGTTGCAAAATGGAAGCGTGCAGGGTGGGGTGCCCTCGCGGTGCAGGCAGCGGCTCAGTGACGATTGTCCAGACAATGTCGGTGAGACCAAGGCTTATGGGGCGAGGCGGTGCTCGATATGGCCGCCGGGACGGAGCCTTGAACGGGAGCTCCCGGGCCTCGGGATCAACTCTGTTGAATATCCCTTCCTGGCCCGACCCCACCGATACCAACGACACCGGCCTGAATCCTGAGTCCTTGCTCACCTCTTTGGTCCCGTCGATTGCTCCCTGAAGCATCGGCTGACCCCTCCATAGTCGAGATAGCTCTGGAACCTCGTCTGAGCCTCTTCAGGCTGCTCTGAGGCATGCAGCGCACTTGGAGAGGCGAAGCGGAGAGTGAGGATCCTCGCCACCTCCCCCCCCCCCGCCCACCGGTAGAGTGGAGTGGCCCCCACCGGCGTCCAGCAGCAGGAGAAGGGGGCTGGTGGTCTGCCTGACCTAATCATGTGGGTGCCTGACTCCAATATGGCCGGGTACAGAGGTCCCGAAGTGAAAGAGGCTGATGTGGCACCACGAGGACACCGTGCAGCAGTAGAGGTGCTCCCCCCGGGGGAGAACGCGATCCCGTCGCCCTGGCAGCCTCAAACGCCCACCGCTACATCACCTAACAGGGGCAGCGGTACCAAGCTGCGATCCTGAGCTGATAGTCTGGCACACAATAAGGTCGGTGCTGGGGGGCGCGCAGTGAAGTGGCGGGAGGTGAGGGGTGTCGGGACCCCCCCCCTGTAACGGGGAGTTGCCCCCATGTGTTCTTGGCAGCTACAGGAGGAGTCTGGTGGGCTGCCTGCTCTTATACACCGGGCGCCTGACCCTAAGATGGCACCAGTCAGGGCCTAATTGCCTACATTTCTCAACGGACGGGAGTGCTGAGGGGAGTGTCCCGCCCAAATCCACCGTGTGCAGTAGTGACAAGGGGCAGGGTTGCACCCTCGTCAGCACAGCGCTGGAACTGAGACCGGCCCAGTCCCCAGAGGAGCCTACAAGTGCAGTCTGGTGACACGTGACATCCCCAGTGACCCCTCCCTACGTCCTCCGACCTGGGGGTCTAGCTGAAGGATTAGGCAGACGACGCCCACCAGTAACACCGGGAATGATACCTTCTTTGGAACTATGACGATGCCCCCACGGGGAGTAACTAAAACTGCTTACACACTTTATTCTAAGCCGAAATATTCCTTACAGAGCCCTCTCAGGACAGTGCCTGACCTCAAGATGGCGTCTGGATTTTGTTTGGACTGCGGTTTCTCATCTCTCCAACTCCCCCGCTTTATTATGACATTCTCTGATTGCACCTGATCATTATCCTGACAGCGGAGTCTGAGCACTATGTCCGATGCCCGGTGGAGCTGCTCGGTTCAGCTATAGAGGAGATCGGCCCTGGTTCATCCCCTCGGCCGTCACCTACCCAGCCGGACATTGGGCACAGTTTCTCCCCGTCTCCCTGTTTTTCTCCCATCCCTCCCCTGACGAATTTCTGTAACTTTGCTTTCTTTATTCCTATGTTTGATTTTGCTCTTGGAACAAATGTAACGTGTAACCTGTAACTCTGATCCTCATGTAAAGCGCTCTGATATCTCCGGGTCTAGCCAGCGCTATATAAAACTCAAATAAAATAAAAAATAAAATAAAATAGATATGGTGCTGGCAGGGTGCGGTGCAAGCGACAGAGGCGGTTAGCAGGAGCTGGCGTCGGTCGGCCCAGACTGCTGTGTGGGACGAGGCGATGCATCATGAAACTTACGAGTGGTGCCCCCAGCCATGATGCGGTCATTGGTGTCGAACTCAGCAGGAAGCGACAGCGTCGGTGAGACCAGGGTGGCGAAGTGAAGCAAGGCGGTACCCACAGGTCACGGTGCAAGCAGCGGTTGTTGGTGAGACCAGGGTTGCGGTGCGAGATGCGGCGGTGCCTTCAGGACACAGAGCCAGCTACGGAGTCGGTTGCTTTTCCTTTCTCTGTGGCAACTGAAACAGCAGTTCCAGAAGCGGTACCCAGAGGTTGGTGAAGTCTTTGCAGTCCCTGACACTTCAGAACAGGAGGCAAGCTCTACTTCAAGCCCTTGGAGATACTCAGCACAAGTAAAGAAAGTTCAGTCCAGACCTTTCACTGCCCAAGGCAGAAGCAGCAACTGCAGGCCAACCCAACAAAGCAAAAACACAGCAAAGGGGCAGTACTCCTACTGGCAGCTCGTCCAGCTCTTCTTCTTGGCAGGTTCCTTGATTCCAGCGAGTTCTGAAGTTCTGGGGTCTGGGCCCCAATATTTATACTCAAAATTCCTTTGTTCTCTCAGGCAGAGTGTCTGTGCTTAGTCCAAACCAGTTCTGTCCTCTCTGGCCCAGCTTCCTGGCAGGAGGTGGAGACAGCATTGTTCAAGGCAGACCAGGACCATTCAGGTGCAAGGAAATCTCCTCCCACTACTCTAAATGCAGCCCAGGTCTATTGCACCCAGCCCTGACTCCTCCAGGAAAGGCAGGACACACCTCGACACCCCCAGTGGCTGTCTGAAGAGAAGGCACGTCCCCAGCCCCTGTCACTCCAAAGCCAGACAGTAAATCCACAAACCCAGCAGAGGCACACAGGATGGCTAAGCAAGAAAATACCTGCTTTCTAAAAGTCGTATTTTCAAACACGGAACATAAAAATCATCTTTACTAAAAGAGGCATACTAAACTCCATTTCCCTATCTTGTCCTATTGGGAGGTTATGCTTATAAGATGTTATAAGCAAAACTCCCATTTTATCCTATGGGACAGATAGCCTTTCCATAGTGAAAAACTAAATGCACTGTAATTCGCTTTCAGGACATGCCACACACACCAATACATGTCCTACCTTAAACATACACAGCACCCTGCTCGCAGGGGTACATTGGGCCTACCTTAGGGGTGACTTATATGTAAGAAAAGGGAAGATTAGGGCCTGGCAAGTGGGTGCACTTGCCAGGTCGACATGGCAGCTACAAACTGTGCGCAGACCCTGCAGTGGCAGGTCTGAGATACCTTTTCAGGGCTACTCATGTGGTTGGCACATTAGCGCTGCAGTCCCACTAGTAGCATTTGATTTACAGGCCCTGGCACACTCAGTGCACTTTACATGGGGCTTACCAGTAAATTAAATATGCCAATCATGAAAACACCAATCCATAACAATTTACACCAGGAGCACTTGCACTTTAACACTGAACAGCAGTGAAAAAGTGCGCAGAGACACTAAACCAGCAAAAACAGAGTCAAAACCGGGCGGTCACAAAGCAAAAAGACAGGGGAAACACACCAAAAGATGCCAAGTCTAACAATCATCAATACAGCAACTCTGTAGAGAAGTGCTGTAACTGTCCATTATTGGAGCGCAAGCCCTAGTGAAAAGTGCCTGTATAGAGCATTATACATACAGCAGCCCTGCTGAAAAGTGCTAGTGCTGAATATAATTTGTATAATTACCCTGCTTACAAGTTCTAGTGCAGCTGATCACTGGTATGCCTGTCCTGCTGAGACGTGCTGGTACTGCCCATTAATGGTACAGCACCATTGCTGAATAGTGCGGGTGCCATCTATCATCAGTCCAGCAGCCCTGCTAAGAAGTGATGGTGCTGTCCATTACTGGAGCACCAGCCCTGGTGAGAAGTGCTGGTAGAATGTGGTATATATACAGCAGCCCTGCTGAGAAGTGCTGGTACTGCCCATTTATGGTTTAGCCGTTCTGTGTATAGGAGGAGTGCTGGTACTGTCCAGTACTGGAGTTGCTGCTGCTGAGAAGTGTTGGTACTGCCCATTAATAGTACAGCTCTTCTGCTGAGTAGTGCTGGTGCTGTCTATCATCAGTACAGCAACTCTGCTAAGAAGTGCTGGTACTGCCCATTACTGAAGCATCAGCCCTGGTGAGAAGTGCTGGTACAGTGTGTTAAATATACAGCAGCCCTGCTGAGAAGTGATGGTCCTGCCAATTTGCGGTGTAGCCGGCCTGTGTGTGGAGGACTGCTAGTGCTGTACTAGAGTTGCTGCTGCAGAAAAGTGCTGGTACTGCCCATTAATGGTACAGCAACCCTGTTGAGAAGTGCTGGTGCTATCATCAGTACAGCAGCCCTGCTAAGAAGTGCTGGTACTGTCTATTGCTGGAGCACCAGCCCTGGTGAGAAGTGCTGGTACAGTGCGTTATATATACAGCAGCCCTGCTAAGAAGGGCTGGTACTGTCTATTACTGGAGCACCAGCCCTGGTGAGAAGTGCTGATACAGTGCGTTATATATACACAGCAGCCCTGCTAAGAAGTGCTGGTACTGTCTATTACTGGAGCACCAGCCCTGGTGAGAAGTGCTGGTACAGTGCGTTATATATACAGCAGCCCTGCTAAGAAGTGCTGGTACTGTCTATTACTGGAGCACCAGCCCTGGTGAGAAGTGCTGGTACAGTGCGTTATATATACAGCAGCCCTGCTGAGAAGTGCTGGTCCTGCCCATTCATGGTGTAGCCGTCCTGTGTGTGGAGGACTGCTAGTGCTGTACTAGAGTTGCTGCTGCAGAAAAGTGCTGGTACTGCCCATTAATGGTACAGCAACCCTGTGGAGTAGTGCTGGTGCTATCATCAGTACAGCAGCCCTGCTAAGAAGTGCTGGTACTGTCTATTACTGGAGCACCAGCCCTGGTGAGAAGTGATGGTACAGTGCGTTATATATACAGCAGCCCTGCTAAGAAGTGCTGGTACTATCTATTACTGGAGCACCAGCCCTGGTGAGAAGTGCTGGTACAGCGCGTTATATATACAGCAGCCCTGCTAAGAAGTGCTGGTACTGTCTATTACTGGAGCACCAGCCATGGTGAGAAGTGCTGGTACAGTGCGTTATATATACAGCAGCCCTGCTGAGAAGTGCTGGTCCTGCCCATTCATGGTTTAGTCGTCCTGTGTGTGGAGGAATGCTAGTGCAGAGCAGTACTAGAGTTGCCGCTGCATAGAAGTGCTGGTCCTGCCCATTCATGGTTTAGTCGTCCTGTGTGTGGAGGAATGCTAGTGCAGAGCAGTACAAGAGTTGCCGCTGCATAGAAGTGCTGGTCCTGCCCATTCATGGTTTAGTCGTCCTGTGTGTGGAGGAATGCTAGTGCAGAGCAGTACTAGAGTTGCCGCTGCATAGAAGTGCTGGTCCTGCCCATTAATGGCACAGCACTCCTTCTGAGTAGTGCTGGTGCTGTCTATCATCAGTACAGCAGCCCTGCTAAGAAGCACTGGTACAATCCTGTACATATTTACAGCAGCCCTGTTTACAAGAACTCGCTCGTTCTGTCTACTACAAGTGACCTCACTTGTTTTCACTCCTCAGAAGTCTTCAGTAATTATAGTTTTGAAATGGCCAGCTAGGTAACGACTGGCGACCACACCCCTGGTCCATTTCATCGGGCAAATAATCGAACACATAGCTGCCAAGGTTTCAGATTGCCATGTGTGACATTTTCATAATTTCAGTGAAATTATGAGTGACATTTCAGCGACTATGAGTGACACTTTCTCGCGAGCAAAAATCATGCAATGAAGACGAGGGAAACTTCTACACATCAGACATTACAGCCATTTGAGCAACAAGAAACTCCAAGAAGTTCTTCAAACTGCTGCAGAGCACCCTCGAGTCCTGGCAGAAAAGAAAACACGCACCATGCACTGACTGGCGTCACCGCACCGCACCGTTAGTGTGAAGTCACACACCACCAGATGAGATCAAATGTGAGTTAGTCAGTGCCGTGCGCGTGCAGCTGAGCTCTGTGATTAAGAGACACGTGTGTCACACGCAGTGCTTTAAATGGGCCGGTACTCACCGGTACTGAGTACCGGCACTTTTCAATTTTCTTCCCTTGAGTACCGGAACTTTTCATTAGAGAAGGAGAGTACCGGTACTCACAGGGGCTTAGCAGGAAGCAGTTCTTAGCTATTCCCAGACTGTCAGTGAATCACAGAGCACCTGATTGGCTGGCTGTGGCGTGTGATCAGGCAGCAGAGCTTGCGCTGCAATTAGCAGAGAGCAGTAGCTTCACTTGCTTGAATGAATGAACAACGTGTGCGCATTGAATCGTGTCTTGCATCGCCATCTTGCACACAACGACCCATTCTCATTGCCCGATTATGTTAAGATTAGTCTTGTTGTGCAGGCTGATGTATGCACAATCGGTCTGCCCGTCCTGGTCTGTTCCGATGTGCTTTGGAGCAGGCCGATTGTGTGCCCGGCCACCGGGCGCACTTTAGCTGACACAGGTGTTCTGGCTGGGGCTCCGACCAACATTAATCTGCATTGAGCTTTATCTCGCGTGTCATGATGTACAGAGGGGAAAGAGGTGGGCCTGCGCTTCTCCACAACTGCTTGGATTAAAGAGAGAGAAAAGGGAAGAGAGGTAGGGAGAGAGAGTGATGCAGAAAGAGGACAGAGTGATTGGTAAAGACAGGGAACAGAGATGAAAAGCTCTAGAAAGACAAGAGAATGAAGTAAGGCAACTGAGTGAAGGAGGAGAGAAACATAGGAGCGAAAGAGACTGGGCAAGGGAGAGTAAGACAGACAAGGCAGAGGAGAGAAAGGAGAAGTGTGGATAGACGAATATAAGGAAGGAAAAAACAGGTGCAAGACATGAGGGACAGAAAGTAGAAACTAGCATGGGAAAGGTTTAGGCATGTGAGATAGACAAAAGTCAAGGGGTGAGAATAAATGGGTGGGCATGGAAAATTGGTGTTTCATGGGTAGGAGGAGGGGAGACATCAGGAAGAAAGAAAGGGGAAAATGCTTGTGGACACCATGTAGCAACGCATCACCAAGGGAATCTCGAAAGGCTCTTTTTGTTCTTTGCTTGGTTATCTGGCAACTCTAACATAACCTTTAAGTGGTTCAGTGTTTGAATAAGAGTCCTGCAAGAATTCCGTAGGGGTGTGAGCAATCTATTCTAATGTATACACCTCACACGCTTTGCAGCTCCCATTTAAATGCTAATCTATAAACAAATATAAAGGATATAGATGTAATTATAAAATCAGCTTCAAATGGAAAACATACTTTTTTTTTTAGACAGTTTTATTCTCATCAATATCTGTGCCACAGCTTCAACCTTCAAAACAGCTGACCCTGTACTATGATTCTTTGAATGGCTCATTGTCCTGTCCCTTCAGTATACACATGCCTACCTGTTGGAATGCGCCTCTATCCCCATGCTCTTGACTGTGTGCATAACTGTGCAAGTGAGTAGGGCTTCGACTTGAGGCCACAGCCAAATCTGTAATCAAGGAAAGGTACATCTATTGTACATCCTTCAACAGTTGAGAACCCCAGAGTCTCACAGGGCCTGTTTTGCGTGCCCCACATGGACAAATCACTTGACCTCTGTCAGAATCTTATTGAAGAGTGAACTCAAAAACGTTCTCCAACCTACCACCCCATATGTAATGCTTCTTTCTCTCTTCTGAACTATCACTCCTTATAAAAACTTGCAGTGAGGCAACTTCTCTTTTGCTCTCAAATTTTGTCAATCTCCTAACTAGAAAGGGATCATGGTTTATTATTGCGCATGTTTCTTTCACAAATTGCCCACAGTATCCATAATTGTGCATAATGTGACAATACAAAAAGCTTTCATGAGCCATAAGCGCAGAGTCAAATTGCACACAGGAAATTTGAAAGTTACCGTTAAAATTACCCTTTTGTACAAGCAGAGACACAAAGAATGCTCTACAGATGGCAGAACAGTTGCTGATTTACTGTGCACAGTTGCACACCAAGAAAATCCTTAATGTTTGTCTCCCAACCACGCCCTTAGCCACGCCCCAATCCCCGCCCCTTCCTTTAAAGCTGGTGAGTACCTGCACTTATTTTTTTCCATTTAAAGCACTGGTCACACGACATACCACTGACCACAACAAGTTAGCCCGGCCGCCGACTGCACACAACACACACGGACTCGACTGTCAGTCTCAGACTGGCAGAGAGCAGTACTGTCTGAGCACTGCAGGCTGCCTCACACACGAGCGTTTACGTTACTAGTAAAGTTCTACTGCTTACTGTGTTGTAGAACTGTTCTTCAACTCTACAGTACTCTCGGTGCCAGACCTCTGAGTAGTGCTCTCTGCTGTTTGCGCTGCGCCTGCAGCCTGCCTCTCGTCGCCGTCGGACGGCGGCCGGCGCGCCGCACCTGATCAGCCAGCAGTGCAGCCGCACAAGTCTGCAGGCTGCAGCGCCAGTCTCCCCGCGGCACACGACGCAGCGCGCCGGCCCGACCATGCTCAGTCACAGGCGAGGCGTCCTCATGCCCCGCAGCCGCTGCCTGGCCATGGTGTGAGACTCTGCGCAGCGGGAGCACCGACTGACTCTAGTCCCGCCGCCGCGCCTTCTAAGCCTCACAGTCACTGACTTCTTGCTTCCTGTAACCTAACAGGACGTGAGCTTTGGGCGCCAGGCACCACACAGCCAGTTAAAAAAGCGGACTTGTCTCTGAGAGGGCAGGCCCGGGTCCCGGGTAATTTAATTGGGCAGCAGGGTGTCTGAGAGTAGTCACCATTGATTGATGACTCTGACTAATGATGTGTGTGGACACAGCGCGACTGACAGCGCCAATCAGAGCCTCAGCCAGCACTCTGCCTGCAGACAGTTTAGTGCAACATTGTAGCAGAAGCTGCATTATTTAAATTCAGGCACGCAGCACGGCCGGGCGTGCTCCGGCGAGCAGACAAAGATACACTCAGCAGTCAGAGCAGCTCTGAGCCCCCCACACCGGCGCACTGGGTCAGAGGCACCACCACCTGAGCCTGGCAGCGCGCGCCGCGCGCTAGCCCTGGCGTTAAGCCAGTACAGCGCGTCAAACAGAGTGGGCAAAATGCGTGACAATGCATTTCAGTGCGGTGATGCGGGAACACCACACTGAAATGCGTTAGTGTGACGCCTGATGTGTGACACTTGGCAGGACTGCGAACACTAAACTCGAAAATACTTGTAGAATTGTGTGCTTAGTTTAACCCCCGTTAAACTGGGTTATGTAACTGTTCAGAACATGATGCCCTTGTTACCAAATCCCTGAATTCTGCACGAGTCTTCCGGACAATTCTGCGGGTTTCTCCGTTGCCCAATGGCAGCGGGCTTTCCCAGTGCTCTGCGGTAGAAAGGGCGCACTTCCGAGCAATGCTGAGCGCACCCCGCCCGGCCTGAACTCTGTCCGCCCACTGTTAACCCCTGGACTCCCGGAACAGAAGACACGTCTCCCTTCCACTGAGGGGGCCGCCGACGCCCTGCACACGAGGGCTTTAGTCCCAGAGGAGTCTCTGATTCATCTCCGAGGAGATCACAGCGGATGTGGAGCTTACAAAACAGCCCTGGTTAATCTGCCGAGTTTACCTTGTTTTCCTTCCTTGGCCTACCCAAATAAACAGTTTCGGCCAAACATGTCTCCGGGCAACTTCCGAGCGCTTTATTACCTCATGTGCTTATTTATTAAAGGCCTTGTTAAGAGGGAACTAGGCTCTGCTGGCGTCAGGGTGAAAGAAACATGTTCGCACATGGATACATTTCAGAAGGCACAATCTCAGTGGCGGCTCTGCCAGGCGCAGCAAAGAAAGGAAAAAATAAAATGATAATAACGGAATTTTCTTTTTTTATTGTTTCCTCAATGCTGCGGCAGTGCGTGAGGGGGCGGGGCGGAGCGGAGCGGAGCTGCAGGGGAGGAGTGGTAGAACACTCCTGTGCGCAATGACTGCCGCCCAAAACAGTCATGCGCACTCCCATGTTCTCCATGCAGGCTGCATTACAGCCTGCATGGAGAACATGCCCACCCCTCCAGGCCCTGGCAGCGCTCAGACCAATCACAACGCTGCACTGCAGTGTTGTGATTGGCTTAGGGGTCGGAGGCTGGCTGCCTGCTTCCTGTTCCGACCTGGAGTCGGAAACAGGCGAGAAGACTTGGGACCCAGCGGCGGCGGAGGTAAGTTTTTTTCTTTTAAAAGAAGCCCGCATCCCTCCCCCGTCGCACCTGTGCCCGCCCTACCCACCCGCGAGCCGTGCCGGACGCCCTTGCATACAGCATGAAAGTGTGTAGGGAGATAATTTAATTGGGTGATGACGAAAGCACACACATCAGAAGTTACATTCCTAAACCCATATCAAAACAAGCTCTGGCAATGCCATTAGGTCTGGCTGATGAATGAAAGTGCCTTTTGATAAGTTTAGGCACTCAATAAGCCATCATACACGCGCTCTTTCACTTATTTTTGCAGTCATGCACCTGTTCATCTATCTAATCATCTATCTACTGACGTATTCTTGCACTTACCCTCTGACACATCCACAATAAAACAAAAAAGGCAAGATAAATTAAAAGTATACAAGTAGAAAAAAGAAAACATGCTGCCACCTAAACAGGGCGGGCATAAGCTTGCTATAACGAAACCAAACTTACCAGTGTGGTCCGTCTTCTTGTGGTATTGTACATAGTATATAATTGTTTTAAAATTCCAGCATGGGTGCCGCATTGAAAACCAACGGGTTGGCCATCTTGGAATGGTAAAACAACAATACTATACGGGCAACAGAATTCCATAATGGTCACATAGTTTAGATTCCTCTTAAGAAAAAAGAAAAGAAAAAGAAAAGCAAAGCAAATAAATTAAAGGGGAACTATAAAAGGAGAAAACTGAAGGACTGGGCAACCAGCACAGACACTGAATATCAGGTTTTTTTCAGGTGGATGTGCACATTGGATCAGAACATGCTGTTATTCAAAGGAGAAGAGAGCCAATTACTGAAGTGGACTGAACCATTCCCCATGCACTGCACTGTCCTTGATGAAAGCAGGCTGTAAATCACACCCAGACAGACTAAGGACAGAATAGGGCTGACCAAAAAAATAATCCATGTATTTATATGAATAATATCTTTAAATATATGGATGTATGTATTACTTAATGTTTTTTTACTATTACAAGATACCAACAGACAAGTACGTCTGTCAGGCCTTCCGAAGAACTACTAGCAAGACCTATTACAGTGTACATCTTCTACCCTCACAGATTTGGAAAGGGGGTAACCATCACCAAAATCCTTCCATAGAAAGGTAATCTGCTAGATTTCATGTAACAAAACACATGACTGCAGACTTTAACACACTTTGCAAACAATTCATCCTAAAAGGCACCCTTATAGTGACTTGTCACTGTAACCAACTCAGGCCTATGTATTCTGCTTAAGCTTTCCCACAAGGCAACATTCAAGCATACAGTCATAAAATTACAAAAGTGTACAAAATTACAGTTGGATAAAGCAAAATACTCTCTCTCAACTAAGGGTCTAAAAAGAATTCTCAAAGTGCAAATTTTCTATGCCCATGATTTGTCAGAGGGGTAACCAACACCAAAATCTTTGTCTACTATGGCAATGTGCGAGATTCCCTTAAGCAAATGCTCATCCAGATGCTTTAATACAGAGTAATAGCAATCCACTCTTAAATGTTAAAAATTGATTTTAACATAAGCTTTTCACTGTCAATATATTAGCCCTTCTACCTTTATCATAATTTTTCTTAATAATCATTCATGCTTAAAACCTATATCATTGGCTTGTCACCATAACCAACTCACACCTACTGTATTTGGGCATAAGCTTTTCCACACAGGACAAGCATCAGGTACATCGTAAAAAAATAAAATGAAAAATAGGTACAAAATTACAATTATCTTTCACAATTAATTGATTCAGGCCTACATGCTTTGTCAGACCTTTTCATTATAAACAGATCACAGTTAAGGAATCTGACAACTTTTCCTACTGTACCAATAAGGCCTATACTATAGCTTTTACCACTGGAATGAAACTATAACCAACACAAGCCTACTGAAGTGCAAATAAGCTGACAACCATCACACATACAGTAATAAATCTACACATATGTCAAAAATTACAGCTGGCAAAACAATATACATCTCTCGATAGGGCCTAGCAAGAATCATCACAATGAAAATGTTCTACTCTCAAGGCTTGTCGGAGTGGATTTGGTATCCTATAATACTATAGTAATTTGTGCGATTACAAGTAACAAATAGCAGTCTACAGCCTGAAACAGCGGGATAACTTTTCACTGTTAGAGGTCAAATGGCTGTTACAAAGGATTTTGACAATAAATAAGCTTGGTGCCCTACCTTTGTTATAACTGTTATATATATATAGGCCAGACCTATGGCATCTGGCATAACTTTTTCCAGCGCACCCATCAGGCTTATAGCTGTGATCGTTGGCTTGTCACCAAACAAACTCAGTCTTTTTGTTCTGTTATACTGAACGTAAGCTTTCCCACAGGGCAGCCATCAAGCACACAGTCATAAAATTAAAAATGTAGACAAAATTACAGTTGGCAAAGCGAAATAATAGCTCTCCTATAATGGTCTAATATGGATTCTCACAGTTTCTATACCCATAGTTTGTCAGAGGGGCTAATCAACACTTAAACCCTTGCCTACTACAGTAATCTGTGATATCCTATGTAACAAAATACCTAAATGTTGGCTTTAATGTAGAGTAATAATAATCCAATCTTAGATGTCTACTGAGTTTAACATATGTTTTTCACAATAAATATGTCAGTCCTACTGCTTTTCCGAGCAAAACTAACCTTTATCAGTGGCGTGTCACCATAACCAACTCTGACCTATTATCAATAAAAAAACAATAAATAACTTTACTTAAACATAAAAATATAATCATAAAAGTAGAATCACACATACTTTATTAATCAACAATTAAAAAAGCATAGAGTTCCTAATATGTAATGCACGTTTTAGATGGCTCCCAACAGCAAAACAGACGTCCTGCCCCAATAACATCTGTAAAAGACAAAATGCTAGTCTATATTTTCTAAACTTGAAATGCTTTATAAGAGGTATTAAAAATCCTTTAGCATAAATGCAATAAAATGTGCAACAGAAAACAAAATACAATAGAGGTTGATCAGAAAATCCTCACTGGGGCATTCACAAACAGTTGCACTATTGTATGGACACAGGGGAAACAACATTAGATAGCGTATTGACCCTACTCAGAATCTAAAAAACAAAGTTCTTTCCCAGTTACCTGATACATACATGTAGGGCCTCATTACGATGTTGGTCGGAAAGCTTCCGACCGACTGTCGGATTTCCCTAGACCGTGTCGTAACCCATCGTAATCGGTCGGTCGGAATGGTTTCCGACCGATTACGATGCTCGCGGTCGGAAGGGGAACCGTTCGGTTATTCCAAATTGGTTTCGACAGGCAATCGGAGAATCTGAGTCGGTCGGAGCTGTTTCATACAGCTCTATGGACCGCGTTTCCGACCGACCGAATACGATGTCGGATTCTGACAGCCTTTCCGACTCGGTCTGTCTAACAAGAAAAGGCTGTCGGAAACTGACTTTGGGGGCCCCTAGCAGGCCCCCCTTCATCCTGAGTCCTACGGTTTGGGATCGAGGGGGTACCCAAGGGACCCCCCTGTAAAACCATGTACAGTGTGGCAGGCACCATGGGGTACCTGTGACATGGTGCAAGGTTTTCTGCAGACACCTATTTTCCCCATAGGAGCCTGTGTTGTCGTTCGGAACACAGGCTCCCATAGGAGTAAATGGAAGTCCTTCCGAACAGTGTTCGGAAGCATCATAATTGGTTGGGCTGAACCGCTGAACGCGAGTCGGTCGGAGCCGAATCCAACAAGGAGTCGGGCGGTTTAGTTTCCGTCCAACATCGTAATGAGGCCCTTAGTATGGTTCTACACCAAGGGTAGTCTGTAAGATAACAATGTTGTAATATAGGCTTAATTCATTCTCTAGATTCCCTGTTCATGAATCTATCATCCAAAAAGGACTTCTTGACCCATGCCTTGTCCTCTTGCTAATAGAGGAGGGATTGAGAAATAGCGAGGACAGACCCAAATCCTCTTTATGGACTTTATGTAAGAGGACCAGGGAATCTTAATACCATGATCACATCGTAGGCAGTCAGTGATTACACTGTGGTTTAAAGTGGAATGGGTTTGGACCACACAAAAAGCCATAGCAACATTGGGGCAAGCTTGATAAGATACTCGATATACAACAGCCCCAGTTCACCATGGCAGAAAAAATTAGGACAACTCGAAGGAAATGAAAGTAGGTGTCGACAAAACTGAATCTCTTTGGGTTGTAGTCCATTTGTGTATGCAAAGCCCCAAACACCAGCTCCGTATAGGGCGCTCAGATGACATTGAGTGTTGTAAATCTTAAGCTGTTGTATGATGGCTGTTCCATCAAGTTTTGATTTTACTTTAAATAGTGCACCCACTGATCAGCTAAACTGTCAGGCTCGGTTCCTCCGAAGTGATACTCTCAAGATGCCCTCCTTTTGGCAGCACCGACTCTGAGTTTTATATTTCACTAGAGTATCAATGTGGCCAAACGGAGGGAAGGGAAATTATGGTGAGTACTGCAGGAAAGGAGACCTAGAAATAAAAAAGTTAGTGAACAATTCTTAGTTCTACTTTTACGAAGAATTGATTATACGATTCACACAAGTAAATAGTGGTTGTTTACACTAACAGAACAAAGTCCAGAACACCAGTTCCTTACGTTGTCCTTGATATTTATTAACCAAAAGCTGAAACAGTTCTTTTGAAGGAACATTGGGAGTTTCTAAAACTAGTCTGTATATCCAAGAACAAATCTCTCCTGATGGGAACTATGAGTTAGTTCCTAATGTGTCTCTCGTGCTGCGGTTGGCTGATCTCCCTTAACCAACAGCTAGTGCAGGCCTAAACGTACCTCCCCAACTCACCACCTTACTGCAGTGCTTTTTTCCCCCCGATTGCCCAGAAGAATTCCAGCTCTAGCGCCACACGGCGGCACCTCATCCGAGCATCTGAAGAAGGTGAGAGGAGACTGAAAGCACACAGAGCCAAAGAGCACGGTGTCAGGAAACACATGCAGAACTGATACCTGCTACCAAAGGGAAACAACAAATGAGTCCGCACAAACAAATGAGTCGTCACGGTCAGCAGGTCACTTGAGTATGTTACAGTACTGACAAGTGCTGCCAAAGAGAAACAACACGAGTCATTAGAGTCAGTTCAAACAAATGAGTCATGTAGTGAATACCATTACTAGAATGAGCGTTAAAGTAAACAAAACAATAAAGACATTACAGTAATACAAGATATCTTGTTGTTTAGGTATTGGAACATCATTGGTATATACATGCTGATGAGATGGACTTTTAATACTTGCGGTAAGGAGTTTGTGACATAAACGTTTGACGCCTGTTATGTTAGGGGACTATGAGTTACTAGAGTCAAACATAGTTCCCAGATATGGAAATTGAAGCATCTTCTCGAGTGTATACACATCATTTTTGAGTCAGCACCTGCAATATTCCAGCTGATATAATTTCAACTATCACCTGAGAAAAAAGACACGGGTTCAGGGTCAGAAATGGAATTACTGATTACAGGGAGATTGGCTGAGACACCAGAGGCAATAGAGCTGGATCGTCAATCTATATGATTTAGGGGACTGATTTAGAGTTCAGAGGCGGGGTTACTCCATCACAAATGTGATGGATATCCCGTCTGCCATATTACAAGTGCATTATGTTCAATGGCACTTGTAACACAGCCGGGCTGGACTGAGAACACAAAGCAGCCCTGGCAATTTTATCGGACTGCCCCCCGGGGGTGGGGGTAGGGTGTTAGGCGAGGGTGCAAGTGTGAAGCCCAGAGCACTGCTGCTTTTGTTACTGGGGGCCGATAATGCAGCACTGCTTCAAAACCGGCCCCCAGTAACAAAACCAGCCTCCATCACTCCAAAACCGGCCCCCACCCTTCCAGCCAACCGGGGAAACACCTGATGCCCGCTACAGCCAGTGCGGCCCTGAATACAGCGGATGGGATATCTGTTACATTTGTGATGGAGTTACCCGTCTGCCGAACTCTAAATCAGCCCTAAGTTCTCTAATGGCAAAATCTGTTACCAAATGACAACCCAGGCTTTCTAGTGGGTGAGGCAGAAGAAATCTCAAGAGAGTTGTCTGATGAATGAACCATGGCTGGGTGCCGACTGAAGAAGCACAAGGTTAAGGCCATCATGGAACTATATATATTGAATTGACAATGATACAATCACCCTCATAAGATTTCTAAGAAGGACCAATCCATGAAACCCTCATGACCAATAAAATCTCATTAAAATTAAACACGCCTAAGTCCAGAGTTTTGGACAGCCAGTGAGCCACTTTGTTCTTGAGCTTGGTGCAGTCTTATCCAAACTCAGAATGTAGACATTAGCCAAGACAAGTACATTTGGGCATGTTTCAGGAGGTTGCTAGGCAGAAAATTCTTAGGGCTGCTGTTTGGGTCACTGGGAACGATAAATGGCCTTTGAGGCATTGATGTTAAGCCACAAGATTATTGTGCAGTGGATTAGTTAGTAGCAGCAGAACTAGCTTCAGCGTCATTCATAGCTCAAATGATCCCCACACGTAACATAAGTTGTGCGGCCAAATATTCAGGTACGGGTCTGTTGTGAAGTATTTTGGCCACGTTGGTGCCAATACACTAAACCTTATCAACTAAGGGCTGTAATTGACACTTTTATCAAAATATTTGGGGGGGTGCAAGTTTCTCTTTTTGCGTTTCACCATTGGTTTCATAGGTGGGGATGAAGTTATATTGGTAGGGTATTAGGGTACACCTAGATCAAGGGATGTGGGAATATCAGTACAGAAGAAAGGTCCACCAGCTCTAGTTGAGAATTTGCAGGTATAATACACTCAATAGAGATACGACTTTCTGCATGCTAAATTTCTTTAAAAATGACGTCAACCACTCCACATTTTTGCACTTCCCCTTGCTGTTTCAGATAAAAGAGGGGTGGCCCGGGCCAGCCTCCTCCAGTAGCTGACGGGCGTGATGGGCCAAGGGCAGGCCATGCCTGGGCCCAGGCATGCTCCGCATTCGTCCCACGGACGAGAAGTAATGGTGGCTCTATGTAGCACTGGTCACTTCAGAGGCCCTCTTTCTCCTTCACTCCACCTTACACAGCGATATCCTGTGACCTCAAGTCCCTGTTAAGGAGAGTCAGGCTGTGCAGCGGGAGTAATGGTAGTGCTATGTAGTGCTGGCCACTGTAGAGGCCCATCTCCTCCTTTCCTCTTCTTCACACAGCAGTATCCTGGGACCTGGAGTCCTTGTCAAAGAGAGTCAGTCTGGTGATGCTTGGCATCTCTGACTCACTCCATACACTGCCTTTTAAAAAATTGTTGTTTGCCTCAATTCATCTTACCAATAAATATTACAGCCAAGATGTAAAAAACTAGACTATAGCACTGGGTGGTTTAAGGTCTTCCTTCCTCCATATCTGTCGGAAAGCGAGGCCGCGGCAAACTGCTCCAGAAGAATGAACAAGGGACATGCTGTGGACACCGGGGTTCATCCCTTCCGACACTAAACTTCAGCAAAGTCTTCGACTAGAGGCAGTCAGGACCCAGGATTAAGGACAGCAATGGTTCGCAAAGGAATCCTCTCCATTACAGCCACTCTGTTGCTTAGCTCTCCAGCACGGTACTCCTACCAGCTGGTCGTGCTCGGTGCCGCCCAAACTCACTGTTGCTGTCTGGGTCACCAACGACACAGAGTACCTTCCTGCCCAACAGCGCCACAACATAGGCACCCAACTCCTCTCCAAAATAATTAACTTTTGGAATACTGAACAGTTATACTCGGAAACAACAGAGCAACTGCAACATGATCACTCAGACCTATTCTGGTTTCCCTCAAGAAAACAATCAGGTACATCATAGTAAAATTACAAATATGTACAAAATTACACTTGTCAAAACAATATAAAATCCCTCCTAAAACTGCCTACAAAGGTTTATTTCAATGCACATCTTCTATCCCCATGGTTTGTTTGGGTGGGTCACCAACAATGTTCCCTTTCATTTTTCTTCCTGTGCGGCAACAGAATGTTTGTGTGCACTCCTTTCTAGCTTGTGTGCACAGCCGAGTGATCAGATGTCCAACTAGGAAAATTGACAAGCTGCCACTTGAAGGATGATAAGGTTTGGTTAATAAATGAAAGTGCTTCCTTTGTCACTGATAGGTTTAGGCACAGAATAAATATTCATACGTGCATTCCGTTACACATCCTTTCACTCATGCATCCATTCCTCACTAACTTACTCTTATTTTCACCCATTTACACAACCACAATAAAATGCATGCACAAACTCAGCAACATATGCAAGATAAATAAAAAGAATAAAAGTACAAAAAAGAGAACATGCTATCCCCTAAAAATGTCAGACATATACTTGCAGTAACAAAATTAAACAAAGCAGCAGGTCGCCGTCTTGCAATGGTTGTGTACATACGGTATAGATTTATAGTTCCATCTGACTGCCAAGTTTAGAACTAACATGTTCACCATCTTGCAATAGTAAAAACAATTACATCCTATGTGCAATATCCTTCCAAGGTGGTCAGGTGGTTTACATGCAGTGGCTGTACATGTTGTGGTGCACTGTAGATGAAGTGGGCAGGAAGCAAGCAGCCAGTTAGAAATGTCTTTGGCTGTGTAGCATGCTTTAATCATGAAAGTAAAAAGAGGAGAAGGAAAGAAATGACAAGCGTTGGCAAAGCCAATAGGTCTCGCCTTTGAGATCTTATAATTTTTTAGCAATGTAACAGTTGTTGTTTTTGCACTAAGGATTTTGTTTTGGATAATTAAATTTTTTTGTGCTTTTATTGTATATGGAAATAAGTTTTGTAGCAGTTTGGCTTATCCCTGAGTTAATGTGTAAAGCGTTTGCGCAATACGTACATAGCAACACCATACCAGGCACACCATAAAAGGAACTCGATACAAGGTTATATGAAGAATAGCCTTTGTATTTTTATAAGACATATTAGAACAGAGGGAAATGCGAAAATGAGCTTCAATTAGATAAAGTATATTACTTGTGGACGAGGCTGGCTTTGGTGAAATAGCACGTGAGTTCAAAATGCAAAAGGCCCGCGCTATATTTATTTTTTAATAACAAGCCGGAAATGTTTGTTTAAGAACGAAAAAGTTTCTAAATCTTGTACGAGGCTGGCTTTGGTGAGCGAGCACGTAAGTTGAAAATGCAAAAGGGCCGCGCTCTATTTATTTCACAATTATGACTAAAAAGTGTATCAATTATGGTCGACGCCGGCTTGAAAAAGTGTATAAATCGTGTACGAGGCTGGCTTTGGTCAGAGAGCACGTCAGTTGAAAATGCCATAGGGCCGCGCTCACACGCCACACGCGTGCTTGTAAAAGTAAAACAAAATCACACTGCTGGCACTGCAATGATGTGTTTGCTGGGGCCGCGCTCTATTTATTTAACAATTATGCGCCGTAGATGTTTGTTTAATGACTAAAAAGTGTATCAATTGTGGACGACGCTGGCTTGAAAAAGTGTATAAACCGTGTACGAGCCTGGCTTTGGTGAGAGAGCACGTAATTTGAAAATGCAAAAGGGCCGCGCTCTATTTATTTCACAATTATGCACCGGAGATGTTTGTTTAATACCTAAAAAGTGTATCAATTGTGGACAAGGCTGGCTTTGAGAGAGAGCACGTGAGTTCAAAATGCTAAAGGGCCGTGGTCTATTTATTTAATAATAACGCTCCCGAAATGTTTGTTTAATAACTCAAAAGTGTACAAATTGTGTACGAGACTGGCTTTGGTGAGAGAGCACGTCAGTTGAAAATGCCAAAGGGCCGCGCTCACACGCCACACACGTGCTTGTAAAAGTAAAACAAAATCACACTGCTGGCAATGCAATGATGTGTTTGCTGGGGCTGCGCTCTATTTATTTAACAATTATGCGCCGTAGATGTTTGTTTAATTACTAAAAAGTGTATCAATTGTGGACGACGCTGGCTTGAAAAAGTGTATAAACCGTGTACGAGGCTGGCATTGGTGAGAGAGCACGTAAGTTGAAAATGCAAAAGGGCCGCGCTCTATTTATTTCACAATTATGCGCCGGAGATGTTTGTTTAATGCCTAAAAAGTGTATCAATTGTGGACAAGGCTGGCTTTGAGAGAGAGCACGTGAGTTCAAAATGCTATAGGGCCGCGCTCTATTTATTTAATAATAACGCTCCCGAAATGTTTGTTTAATAACGCAAAAGTGTACAAATTGTGTACGAGACTGGCTTTGGTGAGAGAGCACGTCAGTTGAAAATGCCAAAGGGCCGCGCTCACACGCCACACGCGTGCTTGTAAAAGTAAAACAAAATCACACTGCTGGCACTGCAATGATGTGTTTGCTGGGGCCGTGCTCTATTTATTTAACAATTATGCGCAGTAGATGTTTGTTTAATGACTAAAAAGTGTATCAATTGTGGACGACGCTGGCTTTGAGAGAGAGCACGTAAGTTCAAAATGCTAAAGGGCCGCTAATAATAACGCGACGCAGGTGTGTGTTTAATAATGAAAAAGTGTATAAATCGCAAAACAAGGAGGCACGTCTGGCGAGTGGTGTGCGATGTGCGCGCGGAGGCACGTCTGGCGAGTGGTGTGCGATGTGCGCGCGCTGTAAGGGTGCCCGCGAGCGATACGCTTAATGAGCCATGACAAGAGAGGAAAGACAGATGGCGCCTGTGCGCGTAACTGTGCGCGTAACCGCAAGCTTTAGGCCACAAGCAAAAGCGTGTGGTCAGCTTTTTGAAGCCCCCTTACTAAAAGTCTCGCCAGAGCAGCGCATGCGCTGCCTGAGGCGAGACCTAAAAAAGGAACTGCAACTGGAAAATGGACAACTAAACGACTGAGCAAACACAAGGAGATGATGGAAGGAGCTCTGAAACTTTTCAGACACTCACCCCAGTCACAGATCTAGGTTGAATCCATCATCGTTCTTTAGCTCACTTCACCACCCCAGTTTAGACCCAGCCATGTTCAAATCAGTCTTGACCCTGTTCCTCATGGGAACAGTTCAGCCCAAACTGCCAAGTCAGGTCTTCCCTGCACCAGAAACAAGCATTCTGGGGCCGGTTTCAGGGTAACATCCCTCATCAGCCAGGCTAGCTTGAATCCTGTGGCAAAGTGTGCAAGGGAGCCACGTCTGGGCATACACTGCCAACTTAGGGCGAACAAAGCAAACACAAGGAGATGATGGAAAGAGCTCTGAAACTTTTCAGACACTCACCCCAGTCACAGATCTGGGTTAAATCCATCATCGTTCTTTAACTCACTTTGCGACCCCAGTTCAGACCCAGCCATGTGCAAATCAGTCTTGACCCTGTTCCGCATGGAAACAGTCCAGCCCGAACTGCCAAGCCAGGTCTGCACTGGACCGGAAACAAGAATCCTGGGGACGGTTTCGGGGTAACATCCCTCATCAGCCAGGCTAGCTTGAATCCAGTGGCAAAGTGTGCAAGGGAGCCACGTCTGGGCACACCCTGCCAACTTAGGGTGAACAAAGCAAACACAAGGAGATGATGGAAGGAGCTCTGAAACTTTTCAGACACTCACCCCCAGTCACAGATCTGGGTTGAATCCATCATCGTTCTTTAGCTCACTTTGCCACCCCAGTTCAGACCCAGCCATATGCAAATCAGCCTTGACCCTGTTCCTCATGGGAACAGTCCAGCCCGAACTGCCAAGCCATGTCTTCCCTAAACTAAAGGACTGGCCCACCAGCCTTCGCACTGAGGTGCCGTGGCTGAGCACATATGATCAGTCAAATGTCACTCACATGGCAAGAGAGTCAATGACTGAAGTGATATATATTGCAATGGTATATATGTTTTTTATTACACGATATACCACTGGTACATATAGCAGTGGTATATATGTTTTTTTATTACAAGATCCTGGCAGACAACTAAGCCTGTCAGACCGTCCGAAGAGATTCTAGGAAGACTTATTACAGTGCAAATCTTGTATCCCTAAGGTTTTTCAAAGGGGTAATAAACACAAAATGTCTTGCCCAAAAAAGAATCTGTGGAATTGCATGCAATAAAATACATCTGCAGGCTTTAACAGGGCGCAATAACAATCTACCCTTAAAGGTCCATTGGCTTTAACAGGTGTGTTTCATAATAAATAAACCAGGTCTACTGCCTGTATCAGAACTTTTCATAAGAGATAGATCAGAACTATAGCATATGGAATAACTTTTCCCAATGAATCAACCAGGTCTATAGCTTTTTTTACTGGCTCGTCACTGTAATAGAGGTAGGCCAACTGTAATAAGCATAAGCTTTCCTACAAGGCAACCGTCAATAAAATAGCAAATATATACAAATTACTGCTGTCTAAAAATATAAAATCCCTCTAAGAAGGCCTAACAAGGATTATCATAGGGCAAATCTTCTATCTCCACAGTTTGGTTGAGTCAGTCACCAACACCAAAACCCTTGGCTACTACAGTAATCTGTGAAATCCTATGTAGGTAAATGCCTGCCTACAGGCTTTAGGACAGTAATATACCAACCCCCCATTATAGGCCTATTGGTTTTAACATATGCTTTTCACAATAATCAAGCCAGTCATAACTTTTTAAAATAAACAGATCAGGTGTATGGCATCAGACATAACTTTTCCCAGTGAATGAATGAGGTCTATTGTCTTTTCCTTTGGCTTCACACCATAAGTGGCACCCGAGTGGAACGTTTGCCTGCAGTTTGAGCCTGCATACTGCCCGGAGAGGGGGACCACAGCGCCCAGTGCACACCGCGCCAGAGGAGGCACCACGCATTTCCCGCGCGCCAGGAGGCGCTTAAGTGGCGGACAGGGTTCTCGCAGTGCGGGACGCGCCCGGGCCAAGGGCGGGCCCATCCATGCCCGTCAAAGACCGGAGAAGACTGGGCTGGGCCCACCCCCTGACAACCGAGCCGGGGTGAGGATTCTACATCCCCAAAGGTACTGTTTATTCGTACAGCCCAACTTGCTAATTGTTTTCTAATGGCTAAACGTCTTAAACGTAAGGAGGTTCATACATCCCTAGAGGGAGGTATCGTGGGGACCCTCAACGCTTTTCTGACACGAGCGGAAACCGTATTGACTCATGAAATACAGTTAACGGAAAAAAGACTGTCGTTGGATACCCTGGTGACCCATAAAAGGTCATCACTAGGGGGCATAAGCAGGGCTAAATCTCCCGTAGGCGCCCATACAGATCCCGTACATCTACAAGATGATCTAGCACCCACGGACAGACCCGGGGAGGAAGCGGACCCTGTGATCCTGACTCTAGGAGCTTCCTCGCATATCCTCTCAGATACCTTGGGTACGGGGGTGGCTGCGGTGGGGAGTAGAGACACGCCAGTGCAGGAGGCGTCCTGCTCTCTAGAGATCTTGCCCAATGTGCCTTCAGCATCCCCGTTCTCACTAGAAACACCAATAAAACCAGGGCACAGGACAAGAGAGGTTACAACCAGATCTAAGAAGCACCTAAGGGTTAGTCCAAGGGGGGACGGGATGGGCTCGGCCCCGTCAGCCAATAAAGAACCGCCAGCTAAACGGCCCAGGAGGGGTGCCCCCCAAAGACCAAAGCAGAAGCCAAGAGAAAAACAGCCACCTTCCAAACGCCCACATGAAGATCTCACGGCCGTGGGAGGGTTAATAGGGCACCCTATACGACAAGGTTCAGACCCGAGCCCTCCGATTCCCGACTGCAATAATGATCACTGGAGACGACTTGAGACATTGGTCACTGTACTGTTGGATCCCTTACTTTGTAAACTACGGTCAATTGAGGAGAAACTCTCGGTGATTGCACAATCAAATAGCATGTCAGCAAATATATCTAATATAGGGGGGTGTCGCTGTAATCATTCTGTTCAGTCATCTGTGGTTCAGGGGGCATCGGTAGGGGGTGAGCCCGTGACAAGGATTCCAGTCTTATTACCTTCAACAGGCTCTGACCCCCGGCTAATCCAACAAGCTGACAGGGTACATGACATGGTAAATTATATACCCCAACCTAACATTGCAGCAACCCGTCCCAAGGTGCAACCCGGGAATGTGTGTGTGAGGAACGCAAGGGTAGAGGAGGCAGGACCAGATATGGCCGAGCTGGAGAACTGGCACCACACCCCAAGGAGGGATGTTGAACATCAACAACAAAGGAGAGGGGAAGATATGCTAATTGCCCCCCTTAGCGCTGAGCTCCCAGTAATAGATCTCCACCCGGCTAGCTGCCCATACACAGTGGTTTTGACAGGTGTCCCCGGACACAGTAACGCACAAGAGGAGTCCACCCCCCAGTTGATCAGTAAAGTGGCGCACTGGGGGGCGCTACAGAGCGCAACGCAAAATGGCCGCTCCGTAGAGCAGCTCCGCAGGCTGAGCCAAATATCCGACCAATATCCTGGTTTCCTGGCGACATCGACCCCTCCAATAAAACGGCCCGGTGGCGGAATGTGAGGGCTACATTTCAGCGCCCCGCGTTGCCCCGGATATATGAGGATTGCTGAGAGCGGAGCCGCTACAGCTGAGGCTTGCAGCACCATCATGGCGGCCCGGTGCGGGACCCGGCGGCGATAGCGCGGTGAGTGCGGCGCGGACCACGCTGCGGTCTGACCGGGGGGAGCTGGATGTGTCGCCTGTGGCCGGGTGTTGTGGGGACCGCGCGATCGGCTCGAGCTGTGACGCGCCTCGGTAGTGGCTGCGTTGTCACAGAGTCCGCGGCCGTTGCTGCCGAGCCTCTTGTGGCCTTCACGGTACGGGCTGTTGGGACTGCCTCTCCCCTACGGTGTTTGCGGGCCCTGGCGGTTGGTCCGGGCCGGTGCTTCCGTTCTGACCCGCTGACAGGTGGTGGCAGATCCCGGCGCGAATTTTGGTGCGTGCCCCCCTCCCTTATCGGCCTTTGGTGGTGGCTGCTGCGGCCTACACGCCTCCTCGCTGCCGGCTAAAGTATCCTGGTGCGCTATTGAGCTAACCGCAGGCGGACTGGTGCTGGGGCCCCCGGCTGAGTTGGATCCTGACTGTGCGCCTACCCAGCAGATGTGTTCCGGCCTGGGAGCTGTGATATCTACAACCCCCTGCGACGATCTGCAGTGGAGCTGCGTGCGCTGAGGCCCGACCTACTACTAGGCCTCTGGGCCCACGGTCCGCAGAGGCTGCGTGACCCACGTAATGCCCGGCCTGCCTGCATGGCCTCAGCAGGTTATCCACCGCTTTCCTGGCGTGACGTCGGCGGTGGTGCCACCCGTGTGCGCTGCTGGACTCTGTTTCCTGCCTTCAGTGCTCTGCTGCTGGATCCTCTTCGGCTACATGGTCCCCTCTTAGCCTCCGTCCGCCTCTGCGAGCTGTGGTGGGGATTGTTACCTGGTTCCTACCTGTGGATCGCTGTTGGGTGAGGCGAGGAGCACTGTGGACGCTGGTGGGCTCTTCCTACCTCCTACTGCTGATATATATTCCCCGCAGTTCGCTGGCTTGGCAGCTACTGGTCATCACCTACAACACATCTGTGAGCGCTGCGGGCGGACGTGCCCACACCGCCGACTGGCGCCTGTGCAGCTCCATAGGCAGTCCTAGCTACGCTACCATGGGGAAATCAGAGCGCAACCAACCGCGTCTCACCTTTGAGCCTCGCCGCTCCACCAAGTCATCTCAACAGGCGGCTTCGGACTCGGAACTCGATGGTCCTGGTGACCGGTTGTCCAGTAGAGACAAAACCCTTCTCGCTGTTCAAGCAAGTCTCCAGTCCATCGATGGTAAGATTGATAATCTAAACCTCCGTATGGACCATATGTCGCAGAAACTAGACAAACATGCGATGCGCCTTGGGGAGGCAGAAACACGTATTTCAGGCGCGGAGGATGGCCTACAGCAGGTGACCGCGAAGACAGCTTCCATGGAAAAGGTGCTTGCTGTAATTCAAGCACGGAACGAGGATTTAGAGGCCAGGTCGCGTCGCAACAATGTGCGCCTTACTGGTTTGCCAGAATCTACGAATACAGGCCGATTGGAGACATACCTTGAGAAATTACTTTGCGACATCTTCGGCACTGAACATTTCTCCAAAGTGCTAATTGTTGAGCGGGCGCACAGATCCTTGGCTGCCCGTCCTCCTCCTGGCGCACCGCCTCGTCCCATCATAGCCCGTCTCTTAAATTATAGGGATCGCGATGCCATCCTTCGACTGGCTCGGGATAGAGGTGATATCATCCATGAAGGTAATAAACTTGCCTTTTACCCAGACTTCACGGCAGCAGTACAGGAGGCTCGTCGGGAATACCAACCTGTTAAAAAACTCATAATTTCTGCCAAGGTGACTTATGCAATGCTGTATCCCGCACGTTTGCGCATTGATGATAATGGCAGACCCCGGATCTTCAATACTTCCAAGGCGGCCATGGACTTTGCGAAAACTTTGACCAGGCGCAGCCGCTCCCCCACGGCAGCGACAGGGGACGATGGCAGTTCCACGGATGCAGGGGCGAACCCTTGAAGCCGGTCTCAGGATTCGTGAGTTGAGACCTGCATTACATCTCCTCAAAGTGCATTCTATTGACTAGACAAAGTCCGCTCTGTTATGTTGCTCCATTTCTCCTTTTCACTGCGGTGATAAGTTGTCACGTTGGGTGGTACCCATGAGTCCTAGTCTTGCTGTATGGCTCTTAATTCACCTATTGTATATTTGTACCCGACTATGAGGGTTCTTTTCCTTTGTTTATGTCATCTTTAAGTATTGCTAGCCAGGCACCTTTACTGATAAAGCTCGGCCACCTCCCAACACATCGGGAGGGTTGTTGTGTTCCTGCGCCCTTCTATGGGTGTTCCCCACTACTGTTTTTCCCCTTGGGCTGTCTCTCAAGGTGCCTTTCGGGTGGTTCGGGATGGCTTTGGCGTGTTGGGACTGCTGAAGTGGGTGGAGGTGAGGAGGGGAGGGGGGCTGTTAGGGAGTTTTGTTTTGTGGCCCTTTGGTTAATTAACCTAACGACTGCTAGCGCTGTGATTGTGTACTGCACTGCATTGTCATGCTCATGCTATGTTCTAGTTTCGCACCACATTCTGACCACACTGTAGTTAATTGCCTAACTTGGAACGTACGGGGGCTTAATACACCGAAAAAGATAAGACAGGTTCTGGCGTTTCTGGATAGACATGACGTTGCTATCGCCCTCTTACAAGAGACACACCTCACGCCCCATTCTGATGGTCGAGCGGGATCCCAGTGGGCGGGGTATCGTATAGCGTCTTCCTACTCCTCTTACTCCCGTGGTGTCCTCACATTAATTAAGAAACAATTGCCCTTCACGGAGATTCATGCCTGTACGGATGACGCTGGACGTTTCACCATGGTGCATGGGAAGTTAGCTGGCACTCTTATTACCGTGGTCAACACTTACGGCCCAAACACAGATGACCCGGGCTTCTTTGAACGCGTCATCTCCAAACTGCGCTCCTGGCCAGACGCTGTGATATTGTGGGGTGGGGATTTCAATACACACCTTGACCCGGGGAAAGATAAAGCAGGCGGCAGGGGGAGCACTCACCTAAGGCGGCGCGGACTATTAATGATGCTATGGTTGAATTGGGTTTGATGGATGTTTGGAGGCGGCGTCACCCGGAGGCACGAGAGGGTACGCATGTCCCCACCGCACATAATAGTTGGTCCCGGTTAGATTATTGGCTCTTGAGTGAGACGGCAAGCGGGTGGGTCTCCAACACAGCTGGGTTGCCACGCACTCTGTCTGATCACAGTCCGGTATTAGTGTCCCTGCGCCACTCGGCGCACTTTCACATGGCGCCTCCGCACAGAGGCTCTACTCGACCCTCTCTATGCCACGACCATTCGGGAAGCCATTACACAATATTTTGAGGACAACAAGGGCTCAGTGGACAGCGCATCGACCCTCTGGGAGGCCTTCAAGGCCACTATCCGGGGCAGGTGCATCGGCACGTCTGCCGTCATTCTACGAGATTTGCAGGGACAACTTAGCAAAATAGAGGACAGGTTGCATGCCCTGGAGCGGGATTACGAGGCCATGCCCTGCGCCCAAATGCTGGCAGCCATTAAAGAGTCTACAATAGAATACTCTGACCTGGCAGAAAGGGAGGTAAAATACATTTCCCGACGACATGTAGTCCGTGCCTTTGGGGAGGGTGGACGACCCGGGCGGCACTTAGCCAGGAAAATTAAAGAGCGTATGACGCACCAGGTTATATCCAAAATAACGGACACCTCCGGACAAGACCACTACACCACCTCGGAGATACTGGAACAATTTAGGCTCACATACAAAGCACTATATACCTCACAAGGGGAAACAGACACTGATGACTTACATGACTATTTATCTGACATAGCACTGGCCTGGTTGTCAGACGGACAGCGGGAGTACCTCGGTCAGCCGATCACGGAAGAAGAAGTCCGTGCGGTTATTAAGTCCATCCCTAACAATAAAGCTCTGGGATCCGATGGCTTCCCTGGCGAATTTTATAAGGAGTACGCGGAGGAGATAACGCCCCACCTATTAGAAATGTATGCTGAAGCCTTTGACTCCGGTACACTACCGCCCACCATGCGGGAAGCTCCGATCATCATCCTTCTTATAAAGGATAAACCTACACATAGCTGCGACTCATACCGGCCGCTCTCCCTTATAAACATGGATGCCAAAATCTTGGCTAAACTGTTGGCCACCAGGTTACAACCGTTGATGCAAAAACTGGTCCTCCCAGATCAATCTGGTTTTATTCCCACACGGTCCACCTCTCATAATTTGCGTGCTCTCTTTGCTACCTTTCATATACTAGAGCCGAGACTGCCAGCGGCGGCTGTTATGCTCGATGCTACTAAAGCATTTGACTCTATTGAGTGGAGTTACTTGTTCGGTATTCTCCGCCGTATGGGCTTCCCCCCAATATTTGTGCAGTGGATAACTTTACTATACACCAACCCCATAGCACGTGTCCGGGTAGAGGGCTGCACATCTGACCCATTCCGTATAACTAGGGGTACGAGGCAGGGTTGTCCCCTCTCGCCTCTATTATTCGCTCTGTCTCTTGAGCCTCTGGCCTGCGTTATCCGCCAACGACATCGTGCAGCAGCTCTGCGTTTCGCCCACCGTCCAGTCAGTATTTCCATGTATGCGGATGACATGCTATTATTCCTACGTGAACCCCGCACTTTCATGGCACCTGTGCTACGGGAATTCATTCGTTTTGGCCTGTTTTCGGGGCTGCAAATAAACTGGTCCAAATCGGTAGTAGTCTCACTTACAGACTGTACCACGCCCCATGACCTGGAATACCCACTTGAGTGGTCATCGGACCCCGTGAAATATCTGGGGGTCTGGGTACACAGAGATCCCGACACGGTGATACGAGCAAACTACGGCCCAGCGTATGCCAAATTGGAGCAACAGGTCGATAGATGGGTGCGTCTTCCGTTGTCCCTGGCTGACCGTATCGCGCTCATAAAAATGGTAATATTGCCACAGTTCTTGTATCTTTTTAGCAACATACCAATCCCGCTCACTCAACACTTCTTTAGGACTTTGCGCGTACAGCTCCTTCGGCTGGTGTGGGGGGGCAAACAGTCCCGGGTGTCATGGAATACACTCATCATGGACTATAGACATGGGGGCTTTAGTGTACTTGACCCATATCTGTACTATCTCTGTGCACAAGCCCAATATGCCCACTACTGGGTAGGCGGGCATGAATTCATCCCACATGTGGCGATAGAGGACGGTGACGCCCATCCTGTCCCGTTAAGCTCCATACTGACGCATACTAGGAGAGAGACCCCCCGGACAGAAATTAACACGATTGACACCACTATCAAAGCCTGGGAAGCACTTGGCCGACTGGCCGGTAAGCTACCACTATACTCCCCTCTTTTACCTATTGCTTTTCACGCAGATGTATCGGTAACACACGAGAAAGGGGCATTGCGCACCTTCCATCAAGTGGGTATGGTTAAAATGCAGGATCTCTTCCCGGAGGGCTCCTTCTTGTCGGCTGACAACCTTGACTTCATACAGCATAAAACACCATTATTTAATTTCTTTGTCTTTCGACTGAAGAAAGCGTTGCAAACGCTGTATCATACCTTCCCCACAGAACCTGCGACCCTGAATACCCTCCAGGTTCTCTTTCTTAGCCCAACACGACGCCACCTACTCACCAAACTATATCGCGCTGCTAGGGAGGAACGACCGCAACCCCCCAACCGTAGTTTGGATGTATGGAATACTTATTTGGACCCACCTCTGTCACTGCTTGACTGGGAGCGATGCTGTCAACTTACAGGAACCCTGACCTCGAACTGCAACCTTCGAATCATACATTATAAGTACCTACACCAAGTATACTATACCCCCAGCAGACTACATAAATATGGTCTTCGGGATAATGACCTCTGCAGGCGATGTGGTGCACCAGACGCTGATTTCTGGCATTTATCATGGGTATGCCCCAGGGTGGCTCAGTTCTGGGCGGGAGTGCTCCACATACTGTCAACAATGATTAACATACAGTTACAACTCTCTCCACATATCTGTTTGCTGGGATTGGTTCCTACTGTGAAGGGTGCTCTGGGCAGGCTGGTGAGGGCAGCTCTCCTGTTGGCTAAAAGAAGGGTGGCAATGACTTGGGAGAGCACGTCAGCTCCAACGACTACACGTTGGCTCCAGGACATGGCGAGCTGTCGGGACCGACTCATTCTGTATGCGGAGGAGCTCCCCTTCTCATCTAGACCTGCTGATATATGGGAACCTTTTCTGCAATACTTACGATCAGTGTCGACAGACGAGCCCCCACAGAATGTTGCAAGTGAACTTCATGATGTGTAGAGCATCAGCATGATACTATCCGATCCATTATATTTACAATCACATGTCCGTGCTTCATGGTTTGTAATTGTTGCCACATGTTATGAGTCTGTTTATACTGTTTTGTATGGGATCGTTGCTGATGATATTGTGCACTAAACTAAAATCTCAATAAAAAATAAATTAAAAAATAAATAAAGTGGCGCACTGGATGTGCAAGTATGCCAGATTTAACATCAAAGAGCATCGGCATATTCTTATGGCGAGGAGGGTGTCTTGGATTGGGAAGTCGAGGAAAGCTTTCCCAGGAGACTGTGTTATTGTCACGTTCAGACACCCCGAGCTGGCGCGTGGGATCCTCTCGTACTCAGCCGGTGTATTCGCCCTAGAGTCCAGCATTAAACCACTGCCCGTGGGTTTTTTTTTATAGACCAGTGCCCAGTCTCAATCACATACAATGCTACGCTGGACAGGATCAGGGAACTGGGTGGGTTGTCAGGCCTGGGGCGGTAACTAATATATTCGCACCATTGAGGGACCTGAACGATATTGACTGACTATCCCATAGGGAGGAACGGGGAGGAGAATAGTGATAGCCACTCGGTCAATATTGGTTTAGTAGAGTGGAGTGTGGAATCCTATATAGGGACAACACTGCCGTCACTGGCGAAGACCAGGGAATTTGATAACCAGGAGATACATTTGGTGGGTAGGTCCGCAAGCCCGCGGAGTAGCACCGGGCCTACTGACCCAAGTGTGGGGAGCAGTGGGGGAGACATAAAAATCATCTTGTGGAACATAGCTGGATTATCTAGCAAATTTGGGGAGGAGCAATGGCTCACTTACGTGAGGGAGTTCCACATAATATGTCTTCAGGAAACATGGGAGACAAGTAAAAAGTTTTTTATTGAAGGTTATAAAACCTTCTTCTGCCCAGCAGTTAGATCAGTCTCCGGTAGAGCAAAGGGGGGCCTGATTATGTTTATAGATTTGAGAATCCAGGGCAGTTGGAAGAATCTGGCCTGGGACTCAAATGTCGCACAAGGATTAAAACTCTCAAATAATTCCTTTAGGGTAATTTTAATACACAATGCAATGTCAAATTTGCAGGGTGCGTGCAGTCTCCATGAACTAAGTATACGGCTGGAAAACACACGAGGGAAGGGGCTGGCTCAATCACAATTGATCCTAGCAGGGGATTTTAACTGCCACTTGTGCCCTCATCTGAGGGTGGCTCAGGGTGACTGGCTATCCTGCCCATTAAGGAAAGGACCCCACCTGGAGCATACGCAGGTGGGAAGGGAACTGACTGGTCTTTTATATTCCTATGGGTTAACCCACACGATGGACGTGATCATTAATAAAAAGGGTAGTCTGGTTCCTCCTACTTCCAAAGGGAGAGGTTGCCACTCGTATATTGATTTTATTTTTGTCTCCCCTATACTGAAAAGAGGTGTACTAAAGTTTGATATTCATCATAGTGCGTTCAGCGATCACAACCCACTCATCTTAGTGCTCGAAACACAGTTACAACCGCAAGCGCCAAATAGACAGGAAAGGTGCTCGGCAATTGCCGTAACGGACCAAGGTAGAAGGCTAAGATGGGCTCAGGTTGACACTGATGCTTTTAATGCTTTCCTATTCGATAGAGGCCGGCAGGAATTATTGAAATGCCTAGATTTAGGAGTGGAAGGGGTGGAACTAATAGAGGCTTTCATGAATGTTGCAAACCTGGTGGACAATTTGTTGAAGACCTCCTCACGCGGGTATAGTGGGGGCCCCCCAAGGTGGTTTGATAGCCAGTGTTCAGAAGCCTTAAGAGAGTTAAAAGGGGCACTTAAGCAGACACCCAGAGACAGGGAGCGGGTGGCTGCCTGTCGCTTAAGCTATAAACTAGCTGTCAAAGGAAGAAAAGGCAACCTACAACGTGCTGCCTGGGAAGAACTCATCGAGGCGGCTGAGTCGAAGGACTCTGCCCGCTTCTGGAGAGTAATTAACAACCCCTGTTTCTCGGATCCGAATAAGCCGGGGCTAAGTAACAATATCCTGCCAGAACAATGGCAGCAGCATTTTCAGGGCCTGTATAATCACCTTCATAGCCAGGATAAGCTGCAGACCCCAATCGCGCAACTAAGTAGTAACCCTGTTGCCTTCTCGCTGGACGAAGTAACCTTAGGAATAGAGGGCTTGACGAGGAATAAGGCACCGGGGCCAGATGGGATCCCTCCGGACCTCTTTCGTTCCATCACGGAGGTCTGGGGCCCCCTTCTAACTAGGGTTCTAAACGCAGCAATAAACACAGCCATGCCAGCATCCTGGTCTTCCGCTATCATTGTGCCAATTTTTAAGAAGGGCAACAGGGACAGTCCACACTGCTATCGGCCAATATCCCTGATAGATGTCTCAGCGAAGGTCCTGGGGCGGGTGATTTTAAACAGGTTGATGGATTGGGCAGAGGCGACACAAATCATCACGGACGCGCAATATGGGTTTGGTTCGGGGAAATCCTCTGTAGACCAATGTCTCAACCTGTACCTCATCACCGCAAAATACACTGTAGTCAAGGCTGGGGCGCTATACTTAGCTTTCATGGACCTCACTGCGGCCTTTGATCGCGTGAATCGCACTAAACTGTGGGCTATAATGGGTGATCTTGGGGTAGACACAGCAATAATAAACATCCTTCAGTCGCTGCACTCCAACACAACAGCAGCTGTAAGATACACGCAAGATAGGAAGGTAACGGAGCATTTTAAGTGTTCTAGTGGGGTCAGACAAGGATGCATCTTAGCGCCATTCTTGTTTACTATATATATTAACGGTCTTGACGCTACTCTGCGCAACATTGAGGCAGACCTGCCGAGAATAGGCAATAGAACAGCCCCGGTTCTGCTTTATGCAGATGACGCGGTGCTTCTTGCCCGTACCCCACACAGTTTGCAGCTTTTAATTGACGGCTTTGTGAAATTCATGGGTAATCTGGATATGTCCCCCAACCTCGCAAAATCATATGTCATGGAGATGGGAATGAAGCCAAGCAAATCTTATAATTACACCATAGGCTCATTTACCCTAGGCAAAGTCCCAGCCTTTGCATACCTGGGCATGTTTTTTGATAGTCGCCTGAATTTTAAACACTTAATAGAGGAAAAGTGTCTGGCTTTGAACTGGTCCACAGGTTCAATTTCAAATTTTGCACACAGGCTAGGGTGCTGGACCCCAGGTATGATTTTAAAGTTATATAACTCTATTTGTTGCGCCAAAGTCCTGTATGGAAGTGAGGTGTGGGGATTTGTTAAGACCATTAATTTGCAAAGGGAAGAGAACAAATATCTGAGGTGGATACTTAAGGTCCCTCATAGCACCCCGGCATTTAGTGTCCATGAAGAACTGGGGGTTAAATATATATCAGATATGGTGGGAGTGAAGCCCCTAGTCTGTTGGCTGAAGATCTGGACAAACGCAGAGGTGAGTCTGACAAGGCTGGTAATTCAGTATTGTCTCTCTTTAGATCATGCGATGAAAATCCCATGGATAAAATATGTCAGGGATTCTTTTACTAAATTAGGGCGCGCAGATCTGTTTAACAAACCGGAGACAATAAGACCCAAAGACAAGGGTGACACCAAAGCGTTGTACTTAAAGTTTGCTATGGCGCAACACGAAGCCGTCGAACTGGAGAAACACTCAGTGAGAGATCATGTCCTAGTTAAAACAACTCAGGGTATAGAACTATATTTAACATTAATGACTAGTGCTCACGACAGATTTTTAATTACCCGTTTCAGATTAAATTTTATTCACCATTTACTGGCAGTACCGGCAGGTTTTATCACAAACCCAGAAGAGAGAGGGCCCTGTGGCTGCGACAATAGGTCTCCACAGGATACCCTTCATTTAGTTCTCCTCTGCCCGTATTATGCCTACCCCAGGAAAAAGTTTTTGAAGGGCCTGTTAAGGAAAGTTAAATTCAGGCAGGCACATATAGCTCTCCTGTTTTTAAAATTGTCAACTGATGTTTTTACTCTTTTCTGTGTGGTTAACTTTTTAAGAGCTGCCCTAAAGCTACGAACCACGAGGGGGGACTGAAAATATGATGTATCTGTTACCCCCCGCAATACACATGTTTAAGTGGTGGAATCATATAAATGACAACTTTCTCTTAGCCTTTTTTAGCTAAATGTATCTCTGTGAGATATTTTATGCATGACTTGTTATTTATATGCTTTTATGGTTTGTCTATCAAATCGAATAAAGTTATTATTATTATTATTATTAAAGTGGCATAGTGCGCAAAAGCAGCTAACCAGTGTGCATAAAGTTATAAAATTACAAATATGATTAAAAACATCTGTTAATTCTCTCTCACAGTTCTGGTACTTGCAGTTTTTCTAAGCATTTGCAGAATATAAGCAGAGCCACTGGAATTATGCGATTTTGCGCTTGTAGTATTTCTAATATATTTGTGGTTTTTCCACATTTGCCACGTCATCCGTCATCTGCTACATAATCTGCAGATTTAAAAAAAAAAAAGATTATGTTTCTAGCTCAAAGGGATCGTATGTTACTAAAAATGCTGCGACGCATGTTGAAACACAGCGGAAGGCCTTTTACAAAGGTTTACTGGCCTCCTTTGTGTTGCTTATTGCTGTATTTGGGTGTTAAGCTGGTACTAATTAGGTGATCCCTTTGTCCAGACAGTGTTAACGTGTGCAAAAATGACAAAACAACGAAGCAATACTTTAACAAAATGTGCCGCATTGCGCCACATAATTTGCCTTTTGTTGCATAATTTAGTCCACCCTGACACATAATTTGGTCCTTCCTGGCCAAATGATTCCAGTGACCCTGACTATAAGGAAATAGGAATGTGGTACTCCTCTGTGTAATCTATCCCTTACTTTGGGTAGAAGATTTTGAAAATATATTAACCTAAGTAGTAGGACTGTGAAGTTTAATTTTACTGATTATTTTTGAACCAACGAAAATCTGAAACAATGATAATCAGAGATCTGAATCACACTTTAACTTAGGAGCCACCATAGGGTTCCCTGCAGACCTAGGCCCTGGCGACACTGCACCTGCTGCACAATTTCTTTCCATGTCGCCCTTTAAAACAAGAGGAGTTTCAGCTGTAAAAATACACAGCCTTGCCAGCTGTTAAGTTTTAAAACAAATTGGCGTCCAAAACTGTTGGCCTTAATTTAGTTGTAAAGTTTCAGCCTCATTGATGTTGCTGATGGATGACACTTGAATGGCCAATGTATGCCTCAATTTCAAAGAATGTTAATGTCTGGGAACTGCCACAATTCCCGAGGTATTACCCAGATAGGACTCTGGGCTGCAGTGAAGGCTCTGGGGCTGCTCTCCTGTTGCTTCAGGGCTGCCGTTCACTGCAGGTGTTTATACTTCCTCGATTAGCATTTTTAAAGTCAAAACACGTCTTTAAAAATGCCTCTAGCAGCACAGGTTCATCACTACAGCAGCACCTGTAGCGGCCGCCGTCTACCTAAAGTGGTAGGGCAGCCGTGGGTGGAGAGGGCGGCGGGTTTGGGCAGGGAGGAGAAAAAAAAAGAATAAATAAAAAACACTTACCTTTTACCCCGCACTGTTCCTCTCGGCTGCCGACGGCCGGAAGGGAATGGGCCCTCAGGGCACAAGCTCTGCACCCAATCCAGGCACTGCTCTAACACGAGAGCAGCGCCAGGATTGGTCTGAGCGGCCTTGTTTGTTGCTCAGACGGTGCATTGGAGTCTGTGCTGTTTCTCCAGCCCGGCTGTGTAACACAGCCAGGTTGGAGAAACATAAGTCCACATGTGTGTTTGGTCGGCCTTGGACGGCCGGCCGGCCAAACACACATGCGCATTTATGAGTGCACTTTACTCCTCCCTGACTTGCTCGCCCCCGCCCCGCACTATATTTTTATATTGGGCTCAGACAGCATAAATAAAATGATAATAACATTACGTTATTATCATTTTATTTATTGTCTGCTGGCACGGGCTGTGGGGAGACGCTCTTCCGCCATTACGGAGGAGCCGCCCCTTAACAGCACTACAAAGTCTCCAATTAAGTACATTCCAAATGCAGAGGAATCGTTTGTGGTGCGCAGTGTTTGTAGGTCTCTCGGAGAGAAATGTAAGTGTGCGCACCCGTGTGCACTTTAGAGGGAACTATGGTCATCAACAACAAACCCCTTGCCTACTACGGTAACCTGTGAGATTCCATGTAGCAAACTACCCGCCTATAGGCTTCATCACAGTGTAATAACTATCCAACCTTAAAAGCTTATTACATTCTCGTTTACAGGCCCTTTTTGCACCCTCTTCCCCTCCCTCCCCGCTGCTTCCGCTCGGCTTTTTTTTCCTTTCTCTTCTTTACAACAGCACAGATGTATCTGTACAGCCAATAGACCTCAGCCAGTATGTAGTGCTATCATTTCCCTGCATTGCTATCCTCTGTTATAATTTTCAATAAAAAAATATGAAACAAAAAAAGCTTATTACATTTAACACGTTTTTCAAAATAAATCGGGCCTATTGGCTTTGTCATAATGTTTCATAATAAACAGAATAAACCAGATTAAACCTATGAACTCTGCCATACCTTTTCCCAATTAACACATAAGGCCTATAGCCTTTGCCATTGGCTTGACGCAGCACCTGCTATTAATGTACAGCGCCCAGTTCTACACATTTAGTTTATGCCTTATATAAACACTGCTACAAAATACCTATACAGCTCTTCAGAGAGCACTACCTGCTTACTCGTTAAGACCCTACCTCTTCTTTGTAAATGATCTTGAATCGTATTGTTGACTCACACTCTTATATAGCGCTTCTCTCTAGCTAGGACCATGCACTACAAATAACCATATACACATAACTTACATACATGCATGAAAGTAAGGCCTTTGTAATTATACAGCAGTCTAATGGGTACCAGCCTTAGGGCACTGTCCTTTGTCTGACGTCATCGGTTGCTGCACCTGTGCAAACAAGCTATATCTTGAAGTAGTTCTTGCATAGGTCACTCTTCAAGAATTTCCTCTAGAGGAGGAGTACAAGGACAGGCTGAGTTTGTTCCAGCACTTGAGTCCCTGAACTCCAAGGGTACTGCTCCTATGATTTTGGTGTTTGAACCTTTGCTGGTGGGTGGCCTGTGCATCGGCTGTATTTTTGTGGCTGGTGAGTAGAGAGGGGCCTCTTGCGCGAATATGCCTTGAGCCTGGCACGAAGGACTTTTGTCTTTAACCCCAGAAAACGCTACATTTGTGCTTTTGACATGAAGAGACATATGAGGCACTTGAATTTGCACTGTTTGTAAGATATGCCCTTTTTTCAATGTGTATTTTTATCTGTCGTGGAAGGGCACGCAGCACCTTGACTTGCACCACTTGTAGCCACTGGCTGACGTTGGTCACTGTGTTAGAGTAATCAAGCAATACCTCACTGATGAGAAGTAGGCAGGTCAAAACTGGTCTGGTGTGGCTTGCTTTTTCATATTAAGACAACCTGGTCTGGAAGTCGGGGCTGGACTGTTCCTATTGGAGTAGGATCATGTCTGCTTTGCATATGGCAGGTCTCTGTCTAGGGTGACATAGTGGGTTAAAAATGATGTAGTAGAATGCAGTCAAGCAATTGCCAGTGCTGAAATTAATTATTAATTCAAGTATTCATGCCGTCACTTTGCTGTTTTTTGCAGTGAGTATTGGCAGGTCATTGCATGCAGCTTGGTGACAGCCTAGGAGCGAAGTTGAGGTGTCTCTTGGACTGGAGGTCTCATCCATGCTGGAGAGGCTGTATTCAGCTGGAGAAGTAGAGTGGATGGTCTGAAATCCAGCAATAGTGGTGAAATTCCTTCTTCCTAAGCCTATCAGCACATCTTAAAAAATCTACTCGCCCACTGGCTATGGCAAGTCAGATTTTATCAAGTCGAGCTATTTTTAGCACCTACTCATAGGTTCTGCAAGTGAACTTAAGCTGGAAGGAACAGGTGTTCTGTTCATTCAGAAAGTTAATGAGTACGCCTTTAAACTTGTTTTTATATTGACACATTTGCTGTATGATCAAGGACAGAGGTCAAATGTCAAATTGTCTTTTTACTAATTGTGTCTTATCTTATGCTGGAAAATGGTGTTCTCTTTTCTTTCTCTTCTTACAGTTAGAGGTTTGTGTCAAGTGAGCTGTCTGACAATCGTGAAACAAAAGGCTGTAAGATGTCCAGTTTTGTTTCTAACACACAACATTTGAACAACCTGTAAATGAATAGTACAAGTATTTTTTAAATATATGCCAGGAATTACGAAAGAACATTTTTTTTGCAATTCAGAAGAGTGATGCAAACAAAGATTTAAATAGGAGCAAAACAAATCAGAACGCTTTACTTGGTGATGTGCAAATGACAAATATTTTCAGAAACTCAATTTCCAAACATTATACACTATACAGTTTTATCATTAGAACAACGTCAGTGGGAAATGTGCCCATTTCCATGGAAAATCTGCTGATTGCAAATATGTGTGCTACCACTTCATGTATGTATTAATTAAAAGTGATAATTTTTAAACATGATTTCACAAACATTCCTGCCCCTTTCCTGATGACAATGCAGTTAATGAACTAAGAGGCAAGTCAGCGGTCATGTGTATCCTATGTGTGCCATTGATTTGTATTATATATGGAGCAAAAGTTTAGTCTATTAAATCAAACAAAAGTGTTTTTTGTACAGCACACATGTTGAACTTGCTATTTGAAGGTGCTCTCATATGTGATAAAGAAGAAAATTGTGCTTCTGTGAATTAAAATATTTGCCCAGGAGCACATAATTTGAAACCAGTTTAGGGGTCAAGGGCATTATAATTAGGTTGAGTAGATTATTTAAGTCACTAGACCTGCAGGTCTAGTAACATTTTTAGGATTTTCTGAGCCCTGATCAGGTATTTGCCAAGAGGCGGTTAAGTCCTTTGTGTGCCCGACAAGAGCACAAGGTCATACTCACCTAATCGTGTTCTTCTACAGCTGGCTTCAATTAAAAATGTAGCCCTTTTTTCCAACTCTGGTGTGGACTGCCCCAGTCATTCTCCCTTCCCATGCCATCTCTTTTTGCTGATAGGCTCCTGAAACTCAAGCACTGTCAGTCTGTCTCTCCAGCCCCCTGGCTAGACTTCTTACATTCGCCTAGCCCTGTCTCTGTCCCCAGCTCTAGCATCCACACTAGTCTTCCTCTATCCTATGCAATGAGCGTTCTAGGCCCTAGCACCCATGTTAGTCTTCCGTCGCTCTGGCCGTGCCCTATGCATTCTGTAACTGTTGCCCTAGCCCATAGTTACTGCAGGCCTGTTCTAGGTAGTTTGTGCCTTTGGCTCTTACCCCAATGTCAACTTTCTTCACTCCAAACCTGTCCTAGGCAGTCTAGGTCCCCGGCAGCAGCCGCTAAATTTCTATCACTACGGCCCTGTCCTAGGCGGTCTCTATCTCCGGTCCACCCACTATGCCTAACTCCTATCACTACAGCCCTGTCCTAGGTGCTCCTATGCTAGTCTTCAATCACTCCAGCCTTATCCTAGACAGTCTGTGTCCACAGCCCTATCATCTATGCTTATCTTCTGTCACTCCAGCCTTGCCCTAGAGAGTCTGTGTCCCCAGCCGTCCCCTATGCTTAGCTTCTGTCCCTCCAGCCCAGTGGCGTAACAAAACTTGAGGGGGCCCCCCTGCAAAGTGTGTGGAGGGGGGCCCCATGCTCCAGATGGGAGCTCTCAGGCCAGGTGCTCGCTGCACGTGCACAGTGCTGGAGAGGGCCCCCTGGAGCTCAGGGTCCCCCACAAACCACGGGGGCCAATGTTATACCACTGCTCCAGCCATGCCCTAAGCGATCTGTATCTCAGGCCCTAACGCCCTATGTTAGACTTCCACAGGTCCTAGGCGGTCTGTGTCTCTGGCCCTAGCCCCCTATGCTAGTCTTCCATCACTCCAGCCGTGCCCCAGGTGGTCTGTGTCCCTGGCACTAGCCACCTATGCTAGCCTTCCATCACTCCAGCCCTGTTGTAGGCGGTCTGTGTCCCTGGCACTAGCCACCTATGCTAGTCTTCCATCACTCCAGCACGTTCCTAGGCAGTCTGTGTCCCTGGCCCCCTATGCTAGTCTTCCATCACTCCAGCCCTGTCCTAGACTGTCTGTTTCTCTGGCCCTATTATCTATGCTAGTCTTCCATCACTCCAGCCCTGTCCTAGGTGGTCTCTGTCCCCAGCCCTATCATCTATGCTAGTCTTCCATCACTCCAGCCCTGTCCTAGGCGATCTGCGTCTCTGGCCCTATCATCTATGCTAGTCTTCCATCACTCCAGCCCTGTCCTAGGCGGTCTGTGTCCCCGGCCCTATCAGCTATGTTAGTCTTCCATCACTCCAGCCCTGTCCTAGGCGGTCTGTGTCCCCAGCCCTATCATCTATGCTAGTCTTCCATCACTCCAGACCTGTCCTAGGTCGTCTGTGTCCCTGGCACTAGCAACCTATGCTAGTCTTCCATCACTCCGGCACTGTCCTAGGCAGTCTGTGTCCCTGGCCCTAGCTCCCTATGCTAGTCTTCCATCACTCCAGCCCTGTCCTAGACGGTCTGTGTCTCTGGCCCTATTATCTATGCAAGTCTTCCATCACTCCAGCCCTGTCCTAGGCGATCTGTGTCTCTGACCCTATCATCTATGCTAGTCTTCCATCACTCCAGCCCTGTCCTAGGCGGTCTGTGTCCCCGGCCCTATCAGCTATGTTAGTCTTCCATCACTCCAGCCCTGTCCTAGGCGGTCTGTGTCCCCAGCCCTATCCTCTATGCTAGTCTTCCATCACTCCAGCCCTGTCCTAGGCGGTCTGTGTTCCCCACCCTATCATCTATGCTAGTCTTCCATCACTCCAGCCCTGTCCTAGGCGGTCTGTGTCTCCGGACCTATCATCTATGCTAGTCTTCCATCACTCCAGCCCTGTCCTAAGCGGTCTGTGTCCCCGGCCCTATCATCTATGCTAGTCTTCCATCACTCCAGCCCTGTCCCAGGCGGTCTGTGTCTCCGGGCTTATCATTTATGCTAGTCTTCCATCACTCCAGCACTGTCCTAGGCGGTCTGTGTCTCTGGCCCTATCATCTATGCTAGTCTTCCATCACTCCAGCCCTGTCATAAGCGGTCTGTGTCCCCGGCCCTATCATCTATGCTAGTCTTCCATCACTCCAGCCCTGTCCTAAGCGGTCTGTGTCCCCGGCCCTATCAGCTATGTTAGTCTTCCATCACTCCAGACCTGTCCTAGGTGGTCTGTGTCTCTGGCACTAGCAACCTATGCTAGTCTTCCATCACTCAAGCACTGTCCTAGGCAGTCTGTGTCCCTGGCTCCCTATGCTAGTCTTCCATCACTCCAGCCCTGTCCTAGGCGGTCTGTGTCCCCAGCCCTATCCTCTATGCTAGTCTTCCATCACTCCAGCCCTGTCCTAGGCGGTTTGTGTCCCCACCCCTATCATCTATGCTAGTCTTCCATCACTCCAGCCCTGTCCTAGGCGGTCTGTGTTCCCCACCCTATCATCTATGCTAGTCTTCCATCACTCCAGCCCTGTCCTAGGCGGTCTGTGCCTCCGGACCTATCATCTATGCTAGTCTTCCATCACTCCAGCCCTGTCCTAAGCGGTCTGTGTCCCCGGCCCTATCATCCATGCTAGTCTTCCATCACTCCAGCCCTGTCCCAGGCAGTCTGTGTCTCCGGGCCTATCATCTATGCTAGTCTTCCATCACTCCAGCCCTGTCCTAGGCGGTCTGTGTCTCTGGCCCTATCATCTATGCTAGTCTTCCATCACTCCAGCCCTGTCATAGGCGGTCTGTGTCCCCAGCCCTATCATCTATGCTAGTCTTCCATCACTCCAGCCCTGTCCTAGGCAGTCTGTGTCCCTGGCCCTAGCTCCCTATGCTAGTCTTCCATCACTCCAGCCCTGTCCTAGACGGTCTGTGTCTCTGGCCCTATCATCTATGCTAGTCCTAGGGGGTCTGTGTCCCCAGTCCTATCATCTATGCTAGTCTTCCATCACTCCAGCCCTGTCCTAGGTGGTCTCTGTCCCCAGCCCTATCATCTATGCTAGTCTTCCATCACTCCAGCCCTGTCCTAGGTGGTCTCTGTCCCCAGCCCTATCATCTATGCTAGTCTTCCATCACTCCAGCCCTGTCCTAGGCGATCTGCGTCTCTGGCCCTATCATCTATGCTAGTCTTCCATCACTCCAGCCCTGTCCTAGGCGGTCTGTGTCCCCGGCCCTATCAGCTATGTTAGTCTTCCATCACTCCAGCCCTGTCCTAGGCGGTCTGTATCCCAAGCCCTATCATCTATGCTAGTCTTCCATCACTCCAGACCTGTCCTAGGTCGTCTGTGTCCCTGGCACTAGCAACCTATGCTAGTCTTCCATCACTCCGGCACTGTCCTAGGCAGTCTGTGTCCCTGGCCCTAGCTCCCTATGCTAGTCTTCCATCACTCCAGCCCTGTCCTAGACGGTCTGTGTCTCTGGCCCTATCATCTATGCAAGTCTTCCATCACTCCAGCCCTGTCCTAGGCGATCTGTGTCTCTGACCCTATCATCTATGCTAGTCTTCCATCACTCCAGCCCTGTCCTAGGCGGTCTGTGTCCCCGGCCCTATCAGCTATGTTAGTCTTCCATCACTCCAGCCCTGTCCTAGGCGGTCTGTGTCCCCAGCCCCATCATCTATGCTAGTCTTCCATCACTCCAGACCTGTCCTAGGTGGTCTGTGTCTCTGGCACTAGCAACCTATGCTAGTCTTCCATCACTCAAGCACTGTCCTAGGCAGTCTGTGTCCCTGGCTCCCTATGCTAGTCTTCCATCACTCCAGCCCTGTCCTAGGCGGTCTGTGTCCCCAGCCCTATCCTCTATGCTAGTCTTCCATCACTCCAGCCCTGTCCTAGGCGGTTTGTGTCCCCACCCCTATCATCTATGCTAGTCTTCCATCACTCCAGCCCTGTCCTAGGCGGTCTGTGTTCACCACCCTAACATCTATGCTAGTCTTCCATCACTCCAGCCCTGTCCTAGGCGGTCAGTGTCTCCGGACCTATCATCTATGCTAGTCTTCCATCACTCCAGCCCTGTCCTAAGCGGTCTGTGTCCCCGGCCCTATCATCTATGCTAGTCTTCCATCACTCCAGCCCTGTCCCAGGCGGTCTGTGTCTCCGGGCCTATCATCTATGCTAGTCTTCCATCACTCCAGCCCTGTCCTAGGCGGTCTGTGTCTCTGGCCCTATCATCTATGCTAGTCTTCCATCACTCCAGCCCTTTCCTAGGCGGTCTGTGTCTCTGGCCCTATAATCTATGCTAGTCTTCCATCACTCCAGCCCTGTCCTAAGCGGTCTGTGTCTCTGGCCCTATAATCTATGCTAGTCTTCCATCACTCCAGCCCTGTCCTAAGCGGTCTGTGTCCCCGGCCCTATCAGCTATGTTAGTCTTCCATCACTCCAGACCTGTCCTAGGTGGTCTGTGTCTCTGGCACTAGCAACCTATGCTAGTCTTCCATCACTCAAGCACTGTCCTAGGCAGTCTGTGTCCCTGGCCCTGGCTCCCTATGCTAGTCTTCCATCACTCCAGCCCTGTCCTAGGCGGTCTGTGTCCCCAGCCCTATCCTCTATGCTAGTCTTCCATCACTCCAGCCCTGTCCTAGGCGGTTTGTGTCCCCACCCCTATCATCTATGCTAGTCTTGCATCACTCCAGCCCTCTCCTAGGTGGTCTCTGTCCCCAGCCCTATCATCTATGCTAGTCTTCCATCACTCCAGCCCTGTCCTAGGCGATCGCTGTCCCCAGCCCTATCATCTATGCTAGTCTTCCATCACTCCAGCCCTGTCCTAGGCGATCTGTGTCCCCAGCCCTATCCTCTATGCTAGTCTTCCATCACTCCAGCCCTGTCCTAGGCGGTCTGTGTCCCCAGCCCTATCCTCTTTGCTAGTCTTCCATCACTCCAGCCCTGTCCTAGGCGGTCTGTGTCCCCAGCCCTATCCTCTATGCTAGTCTTCCATCACTCCATCCCTGTCCTAGGCGGTCTGTGTCCCAAGCCCTATCATCTATGCTAGTCTTCCATCACTCCAGCCCTGTCCTGGGCGGTCTGTGTCCCCAGCCCTATCCTCTATGCTAGTCTTCCATCACTCCAGCCCTGTCCTAGGCGGTCTGTGTCCCCAGCCCTATCATCTATGCTAGTCCTCCATCACCCTAGCTCTGTCCCTGGAGCTCTGGGTCCCCCCCAAACCACGGGGGCCAATGTTATACCACTGCTCCAGCCATGTCCTAAGCGATCTGTATCTCAGGCCCTAACGCCCTATGTTAGACTTTCACAGGTCCTAGGCGGTCTGTGTCTCTGGCCCTAGCCCCCTATGTTAGTCTTCCATCACTCCAGCCGTGCCCCAGGTGGTCTGTGTCCCTGGCACTAGCCACCTATGCTAGTCTTCCATCACTCCAGCCCTGATGTAGGCGGTCTGTGTCCCTGGCACTAGCCACCTATGCTAGTCTTCCCTCACTCCAGCCCTGTCCTAGATGGTCTGTTTCTCTGGCCCTATTATCTATGCTAGTCTTCCATCACTCCAGCTCTGTCCTAGGTGGTCTCTGTCCCCAGCCCTATCATCTGTGCTAGTCTTCCATCACTCCAGCCCTGTCCTAGGCGATCTGCGTCTCTGGCCCTATCATCTATGCTAGTCTTCCATCACTCCAGCCCTGTCCTAGGCGGTCTGTGTCCCCGGCCCTATCAGCTATGTTAGTCTTCCATCACTCCAGCCCTGTCCTAGGCGGTCTGTGTCCCCAGCCCTATCATCTATGCTAGTCTTCAATCACTCCAGACCTGTCCTAGGTCGTCTGTGTCCCTGGCACTAGCAACCTATGCTAGTCTTCCATCACTCCGGCACTGTCCTAGGCAGTCTGTGTCCCTGGCCCTAGCTCCCTATGCTAGTCTTCCATCACTCCAGCCCTGTCCTAGGCGGTCTGTGTCCCCAGCCCTATCATCTATGCTAGTCCTCCATCACCCCAGCCCTGTCCTAGGCGGTCTGTGTCCCCAGCCCTATCATCTATGCTAGTCTTCCATCACTCCAGCCCTGTCCTAGGCGGTCTGTGTCTCCAGCCTTATCATCTATGCTAGTCTTCCATCACTCCAGCCCTGGCCCTGTCCTAGGGGGTCTGTGTCCCCGGCCCTATCATCTATGCTAGTCTTCCATCACTCCAGCCCTGTCCTAGGGGGTCTGTGTCCCCGGCCCTATCATCTATGCTAGTGTTCCATCACTCCAGCCCTGTCTTAGGCGGTCTGTGTCCCCAGCCCTATCCTCTATGCTTAACGTTTCTTAGTCCAGCCCTGTCCTAGGCGGTCTGTGTCTCCGGCCCTATCATCTATGCTAGTCTTCCATCACTCCGGCCCTGTCCTAGGGAGTCTGTGTCCCCGGCCCTATCATCTATGCTAGTCTTCCATCACTCTGGCCCTGTCCTATGGGGTCTGTGTCCCCGGCCCTATCAGCTATGCTAGTCTTCCATCACTCCAGCCCTGTCTTAGGGGGTCTGTGTCCCCAGCCCTATCCTCTATGCTTAACGTTTCTTAGTCCAGCCCTGTCCTAGGCGGTCTGTGTCTCCGGCCCTATCATCTATGCTAGTCTTCCATCACTCCGGCCCTGTCCTAGGGGGGGGTCTGTGTCCCCGGCCCTATCATCTATGCTAGTCTACCATTACTCCAGCCCTGTCCTAGGCGGTCTGTGTCCCCAGCCCTATCCTCTATGCTAGTCTTCCATCAATCCAGCCCTGTCCTAGGTGGTCCCTGTCCCCAGCCCTATCATCTATGCTAGTCTTCCATCACTCCAGCCCTGTCCTAGGTGGTCTGTGTCTCTGGCCCTATCATCTATGCTAGTCTTCCATCACTCCAGCCCTGTCCTAGGCGGTCTGTGTCCCCGGCCCTATCCTCTATGCTAGTCTTCCATCACTCCAGCCCTGTCCTAGGCGGTCTGTGTCCCCGGCCCTATCCTCTATGCTTAACGTTTCTTAGTCCAGTCATTTCCTGAGTACTCTGTGCCCGGGCTTAGTCCCCATGATAGCCATCTTTCATGTCAGCTGTATCCTAGGGAAGTTGGCTCCCCACTGCATAGATATAAGCGCTTTTCTTCACCTGCCACAAAGTGAATTCCAAAGAAGTGTCACACAGAAGCACATTGTGCACTGAAAATGCTACATACAAACGAAAAAACTTTCTCTAGATGATGGTGGGAGAAAGGTACGTTGTTATAAATAGCCAATCAATGGCAATAACCCACGGGCAGACTGCACTTCCGTGTTGGACGGAAACTTAGAACTTAATTATCGTTTCCTTGGCAAGACAGCAATGTAAACAAAAAAGAGGTGGTGTGGTGTTTGCAAATGTTATGTTTTGACAAAAAGGCGGACCTGCCCCTCTAATACAATCCGAGGCTGCCTTCCACCTCCCTTTCACCACCTCACGTCAACACTGAAGTACACTCTCCATTGTTTGGCCTGCTGGGACAGTTCATTGTGAATGTTACCTAATCAGGGTGGGCGAGTCCAACAGCGGGGGTGGGTGGGGGGAGAGGGGAGGCATTTAAATAACTCATGTCGTGATCTCCGGGAAGATGGAGGCACGGAATTAAACTCGCCGATGCACCACACAATTTATGCAATTTTTCAGCGTGGCTGCGTGAATCATGTGTTAAAAAGCCCTGGGAAGAAAGCATTGTAAGAATTAAAGGGTGGACTTGAGCAAAGACAGTAGACAACATGAACTCCATGCCAAAACCAAACAGTTATCAAGAACAAAGGAAATGAAATGGAAAATGATTTATAGCTACCAAGTACGCTTCGTGTCATGTGTGACGCCTTCAGCCTATCCTGGCTTTTTTAGCGATTCGCAAGTTGCATTCTGGGACTTGCAGTCCGCCTTTATAGCACTGCACGTATATGGACTAAAAAGCCCTAAAATGCTACATGTGATGACTAAAAACAAGGGACTTGGTTGAAGGTGTCACGCGCGATGCGGGATCACCTGGTAGCTTTGAATAATATCCATTCTGTAAAGTTATATGGAAAGTGCCACTGCTAAAGCAGTGGGAGGGTTTTGTTTTGAACACAAACAATATCTTGCATGAAAATAATCACAACGGCAGGACCCAAAAGAAAATGCCTCCTGGGACTTCAAGTCCAGAATGTATTTTTATAATAACATGTTGAATGTTTGATCCAACCCAGAATGTTCTCTGGGACTAAAGGTAAACCCCCGGTACCTGGCCCACCTGCCAAGCGTCTACCGTAAGAGCCTCTTAAATGAGGTCACGGATTTCACACTTCATGGGAACAAACAGTGGCTCGGGAGCTCCTCTGGGCAAACTGATGAGGTAAGACGAAGCAGCTTGGTGTGGTGGCTTTCGAAAGTTGTTACGAAAGGACAGAGGAAAAAAACAAGATTCGGTTCAGCAGGCTGTCACAAAATTAATTGAGCGTGTAAATTCAACTTATACGTGAAAATTAGCATTTTTAGAAGCGTAACGCCACTTTTGCTCTTCAAAAAACGCCAAACAGAATCGTAAAAAGATTTACTCAGACTTTCAGTTTTTTTTGTGAGTTATTCTAACCGGGGCGGGGAACAGGTGTTCCACTATGGGATGAAAAACTGGCAACACCAACACATGTTCTTTTTGTGGACGTTAGGTAAATATATTTCTGCAAACCCTGAAAACGGTAGGGGATTTACTCCTTTCGAGGGGCGAGGTTATTACATTTCCCGACTGGGAGTGGGAAAGAAACGCCCCCAAAATAGGTTTTTATTTTTTTATTTAGTGTTTTTCAATTTTGTTTTTGAGTGTTCGTAATGTATCATACATTTATTAAGTTGTATCTTTATTTTTGTTCTGATGGGTAACAGATTTTAACATATATTTTAAAGATTTTGTAGCATTATGTATTGTGTAAACATTTTTGGGAGTGGGAATAGTAAAACGGACCCCTTTACTATCCAGCACCTTCCTCAAGATGGTTTAGTTTGGAGCGGCAATAATACATTTTCCCATTTACTGTCCAGTACCTTCCCAAAGAAAGTTTAGTTTGGAGTGGGAATTGTAAATCTGACCCATTTAGTGTCCAGCACCTTCCCCAAGATGGTTTAAGTTGGAGTGGGAATAGTATATCTGACCAATTTAATGTTCAACACCCTTGTTTGGAGTCTGAATAATACATTTGACCCCTTTACTGTCCAACACATTCTTCAAAATGGTTTAGTTTGGAATGGGAATAGTGAAGTGGCCTCGTTTAGTGTCTAAGACCTTTCCCAAGATGGTTTAGTATGGAGTTGGAGCAGTATATTTATTTAGAGTGCAAGTGTTTTCAGTAAGTATATTATATTCTAGGGTTTTAAGAGTATTACAGTTAGTTTGTGTTTTTGTTGCTGGGATATTTTAGTTAAATATATATTTGTATTATATAAGTGAAGTATTTTAGTACTGTACTAGTTGGAGTTGATTTTGGTTTTTGTTTTGCAGGTAATTAAAACTTTTATGTATTACAAATTCTTTTTTATTATATATTTTATTAATGCATTTAAAATATTTTTGTATACACTTTTTCATAGCTTATATTATACATATCAATTCATTATAGCAGAAACAATACCTGTGATATTTTTTTTCCTTTGCATACATGTGTAAAAGGTTTCCATAATTATACACATTTTGTAGTTTAATTTTTATGTATACATTTGTATGTCACGTACATTTTCCTTTTTTAACACATGGTACATATTTGTTTCTTGTGTGCATTTCTTCACAAGTACATTGAATGTAAATATTTGTATAACAGTATTTGCACAATTTTTTAGATTATTAGTACTATTGTTTTATGTGTATTTGTATAGTACTTTTTAATATATTTGTTACATAAACATCAGTATTGGTTTGTTACTTTTTCATATTTTTACATATTGTATATAATTAAGTATTTATATGTATATGTTCTTCCTCTCTCCTCTCTCCTCTCTCTCTCAAGATTCTCCCACCGCATCGGCATTCCCTCCCAGCAGGCCAGCGAAAGAAGGAAGGTGGCACAGCAGTGTGCTTCTCACAAAACAGTGTTGTATTTCCCATTTCCTTTAGTGCAGAACATGGACGTATATATTTGTACATTTATGGTAACATTTGCTTTTATTTTGATAGGAAAAAACGTGTTCTTTTCAAATATTTATTGGGCAGTAATTCTTTTCATTGCTACCTATAGTTTGTATTCTTTTAACATCATTTTTCGGCAGTTTTGGTTCCAGTCGGTTCTGGTTCCCTGCTGCTCTTCAACTATTAAGGTAAGACTGTTTTTGTCTTTTTTTGTTTAGGGTTTATTTGGGTAGGAGGGATGTGGGTAGGTTTTTTTTATTGTAGGGGAGTGTGTTAGATTGTAGTGTTTGTTTTGAGTAGGTGTTTTTACTGAACGGGAGTGTGTTAGATTGTAGTGTTTGTTTTATTTAGTGTTAGTTAGCATTTTGGTGTAGCGTAAGCCTTACTATAGTTTGCGTAGTGTAGGTAGTTACAATAGTTATAGTAGTTACGTTGATAAGGTTTGCTTTGTAATAATGCTGTAATGTTTGAAATGTGTTTGTGGTGTATGACTTTTGATGGTGAGTATGTTCTTTTTTTTTCTTACAGGTTATTGAGTCACAGTACAGGATTTTCCCTATTTTTGGCTTAGTTTTTTTATAAACAGAATATTTTTGGGTTACATTTTAACCAACATCATTTTTAAATGTCATTCTAGGTTTTGGTTTTCCCAGAGCGGTTATTTCATTTTTCGGGGTTCATATGGTACGCTAGGATTATGGACTATTTCTTTGGATTTATTTTTTGAGCTTTAATTTTTGCATTTGTTTTAGTTTAGTTTTGCCCATTTTTGTGGATTTTTTGTTTGCGGACTCATTGTGGATTAAGGATGTCAGCTACAAAATTTTAAGGTTCATTTTTGGGTAATGTTATTGTTATATAGTTATTTATTTCTATGTAATTTAAAATATAATGTATTATTTTGTTTGTATGTGATGTAGAGTTTTCAATGCATTGCGATCAAATACAGTTCTGTTGTAATATGTTTGCAGACATATTTTTTGATACTTTTTATGTTATAATATTTGTATTTCTGATTCATATTCTACATAATTTTATTTACATTTATGTTATAGACTGATAAATAAAGATATCAGTAAAAATGTATTTAAAAAAATTGTATTTTGTGCTAGGTGGTTTGCGTTGAGATTTTTTATTAGGGGGAACTATAGTTTGGCGTATGAGAAAATTCAAAAGGTGAGGAATCTGTGGTTAGAAGTCTATCAGAAATACAATTTGGCTAGAGTATTTTTTAGCTATCGTTTTGAGGTTGTGTAGTGCTTTGCTATTTACAAAGAATTGCACTTTAAATTGTAAAATTTCGTACATCTCTTTGGTCTGTTTAGTTATTTTAGGTTTGATTTGGCCTACTGACTGGTGTATTCATAGTTGTTGGCAACTTTGTTCTTTTCGCAAGATTTCTATAAATTTGTACAGGGTAGGATGACTTTGCCTTAATGTAGCTTGGAAGTCATGGTATCCTTCCACTGCGTTGTTGATTTTAGATTGCTTAGCTATGGCACTGTTGTATACGTTCCACCATGGTATTTGAAACTTTGATTGGTGTCTGTGGCTAGAACGGTGCAGTCTGCCAACTCAAGTGTCTTCAGAGTAGCCCATGACGGGATTTAGTTTTTGTTCATTTCTTTGGTAGTATGAGGATTCTATTAGTATATTGTAGTGGTTAGCTACTTCTGTGAATGATACGTGTGCTAGGGCTATTACTTTTTTGATTTCAAAGACAAACTCCCTGCTTGTTATGTATTCTACACTATGTGCAGATTTTTAAAATTGTCTCGAAGTCACCCGACTCTTCTGCCGTAACTTCTCTTTACTTGCAGCTAATATCTGGATTGCCTTTCCCAAGTAGGAGGGCGGGGGGTAAATATCAGTAGCACCGAAAGTGCAGTGGCACTGGGGATCAGAAGTGTGAGGGGTCATCTGCAGCCCCACGCATGACTGTATTTCCCTGGCTAAACATGGGCAGTAGGTCCACTTTTCCTGCTTGAATCAGGGACCTTGGCACCACTGTTCACTGAGAGTCACAGCTGCCTCGTCCGTCCTTAGATCGTTTTTAAGACAAAACCCAAGATGCACCTACTCTGCTTAATTGCCCCATTGTCTTTTTTTCCTGTGTCTTTATATTTTTCAAGCCCACCCTAACCCTCTCACCAGAGTACTCTCTTTTGTGCATAGGCAGGTTCCCTAAAATTTGAGCCTTGAGACCCCAGAGGATTAGGGACCTAATACTTTCTAGGGAATATATATTGGCTTGTAAAAGAGGTAGCAGAGTGCGTCAAATACCGTTATGGATGAGATGCCACTGCGGAAGCAGCAGTAGAGGAGGCACAGGGCTCTCAGGAGAGCTCATGAGAAGCCTGTTCTCATGAAAGGCTGAGGGTCCTCCTCTAAAGGTCTCATTTTAACAGTGCACAGCGCAGAATTGTTAGCAGGGCCAGTGCTCTGTTACTTGAATCATACGTATGACGTCTGCAAACCCAATATCTGTCAATGTAAACCTTTAATTTGTGCATCAAGCACAACTGGGCATAGGTTTGCGACAAAAAGTATTGATCAAAGTAATAAACATGTGGTTAGGGGTACAAAAACTCTCATTTGTTTGACGATTGCTGAACACTTTGATAAGTTGGCTTACCTTCAATATTAGTATAATTTATATTTAAAACTACTTTGCGCACACTAAAAAATGAAATTATCTCAAAGAGCTCCAATACCAGTTGTTATTTTACTCAACTTAGTAGCCCTTATTGTATGGACCCTGGAAAGATGCAATGCTGAAATCTTCAAGATTGGCACCAGTAGCCTGTAGGCCTCTGCAGGCATGTAACCCCCTGCGCTGTATTACCGTCCTTTGACTTGCTTGATTTCGCTGTGGTGCTAAAAACATCTTTATGTGTTGCCATATCCACAACCCAGGCCAAAGTATGGCTGTGGCCAATTCTCATTCCAGAAGTCAACACAGAAGCCAGGTCAGTCTGGAACCCAAACCAGCTCACGATCCAACAGAGATCGGCCAACCATGTAGTCCAGTCCAGTGGCAGGTTTGAGACAAGGCGCTCCCATACTATCTACCGTGCTATATTCCTCGGGCCAGGTTTCATACAAGGCGCTCCCATACTCTCTACTGTGCTATACTCCTCGTGCCCAGTTTGAGGCAAGGGGCTCCCATACTCTTTAATGTGCTATACTCCTTGTGCCAGGTTTCATACAAGGCGCTCCCATACTCTCTACTGTGCTATACTCCTCGTGCCCAGTTTGAGGCAAGGGGCTCCCATACTCTTTAATGTGCTATACTCCTTGTGCCAGGTTTGATACAAGGGGCTCCCATACTCTTTAATGTGCTATACTCCTTGTGCCAGGTTTGATACAAGGGGCTCCCATACTCTTTACTGTGCTATACTCCTTGTGCCAGGTTTGATACAAGGGGCTCCCATACTCTTTACTGTGCTATACTCCTTGTGCCAGGTTTGATACAAGGGGCTCCCATACTCTTTACTGTGCTATACTCCTTGTGCCAGGTTTGATACAAGGGGCTCCCATACTCTTTAATGTGCTATACTCCTTGTGCCAGGTTTGATACAAGGGGCTCCCATACTCTTTACTGTGCTATACTCCTTGTGCCAGGTTTGATACAAGGGGCTCCCATACTCTTTACTGTGTTGTACTCCTCGAACCACATTTGAGACAAGGTGCTCTCATACTCTCTATTGTGCTATACTCCTCGAACCAGAATTGAGACAAGGCGCTCTCATACTCTCTATTGTGCTATACTCCCCATGCCAGGTTTGAAACAATCTTGGAAAAAACGACAGGAGTATGACCCATAAACCAATTGAGATCTGGGTAATAATATGACAACAAGCAACAATATCTCAATTGGTATCAATGACAAAGACAATTAAAAAAGTATGTAACATACATTACGAGGAAGGAAAAGGGGAGACTCACACAAGATTTCTCAATTGTGCACGTGGCATCATATAATTTGAAAGAATTATTTGAAAACGGTACAGTTGTATCAGCACTGTAAGCATAAATCATATATACAGCCCAATTTGGACTTGGTGCACAAATGTGCTCGTGACACATGAGTGGCGACGCAAGTGACAAAGTGCAAACAGCGAAAACGACGCGTGGTGAAATTGGTGAAAGTATGTACAAGTGACTGTGTGGTTCAGCACAAAATGATTCACAAAGGTTGCGTAGGGATTGATGACATGAGTTGAATAGAACCACACGGGATAAGGGCGACTTCAATTACGCTGAGGGGTCGACGACGTTTCGATCCTATTGAATCAGGATCATCTTCAGGACGGGGCTGCTGTATTGAGAGTGCTGAGGATGTGGCAAATACTGATCCACAGTAAGAAGGATGAAGGTAATCCGGCGTCTGCGAAGAGATGCACCAAGGAGTGTGCAGAGCTGGCCGTAGGTAGATCTGTGCGGTTGCTGAGAAGGGATCTGTAAAGGAGACGGTGAATTAAGCCCGGCGCCTAAGGGGGCAGCGTGGCAGGCAACGGAGGCCGACAGATGGATATCCTCGGTGAAGACCGGGTATCGAAGAATCGGGTAACGGAATCAATCCAGGAAGAGGGTTAGGCGCTTCAGTCAACCAGGGACCGCCACAGAAGTGTCCGATCAACCTTCTCAGCAACCGCACAGATCTACCTACGGCCAGCTCTGCACACTCCTTGGTGCATCTCTTCGCAGACGCCGGATTACCTTCATCCTTCTTACTGTGGATCAGTATTTGCCACATCCTCAGCACTCTCAATACAGCAGCCCCATCCTGAAGATGATCCTGATTCAATAGGATCGAAACGTCGTCGACCCCTCAGCGTAATTGAAGTCGCCCTTATCCCGTGTGGTTCTATTCAACTCATGTCATCAATCCCTACGCAACCTTTGTGAATCATTTTGTGCTGAACCACACAGTCACTTGTACATACTTTCACCAATTTCACCACGCGTCGTTTTCGCTGTTTGCACTTTGTCACTTGCGTCGCCACTCATGTGTCACGAGCACATTTGTGCACCAAGTCCAAATTGGGCTGTATATATGATTTATGCTTACAGTGCTGATACAACTGTACCGTTTTCAAATAATTCTTTCAAATTATATGATGCCACGTGCACAATTGAGAAATCTTGTGTGAGTCTCCCCTTTTCCTTCCTCGTAATGTATGTTACATACTTTTTTAATTGTCTTTGTCATTGATACCAATTGAGATATTGTTGCTTGTTGTCAGGTTTGAAACAAGGCGCTCCCATACTATCTACTGTGTTATACTCCTTGTGCTAGGTTGGAGGGAAGGCACTCCCATTCTCTCTACTGTGCTGTACTCCATGTGCCAGGTTTGAGACAAGGCGCTCCCATACTATCTATTGTGCTATACTCCTCGTGCCAGGTTTGAGACTAGGCACTCCCATACTATCTACTGTGCTATACTCCTTGAGCCATGTTGGAGGCCAGACGCTCATATACCATCTACTGTGCTATATTCCTTGTGCCAGGTTTCAGACAAGGCGCTCCCATACACTCTACTGTGCTATAGTCCTTGTGCCAGGTTGGAGGCAAGGCGCTCCCATACTCTCTATTGTGCTATACCCCTCGTTCTTAGTTTGAGACAAGGCGCTCCCATATTCTCTACTGTGCTATACCCCGTGTGCCAGGTTTGAGGCAAGGCACTTCCATACTCTCTACTGTGCTTACACTCCTCATCCCAGGTTTGAGACAAGGCGCTCCCATACTATGTACTGTGATATACTCCTTGTGCCAGGTTTGAGGCAAGGCCCTCCTGTAGGAAAGTGGGTTTCTGTTGCAGTAACCCCCCCACTTTTTGCCTGATAACTGATGCACTTTTCCTTGGTGTGCCCTGGGTCCCTGCCAATCAGGTACCCAGGGCCTGTGTTCCTTCCCTAAAACTGCATTACAGCCTAAACCCAATTGGCCTCTCTGGCCACAGGTAAGCCCCTGGTAAATGGTGCCCTAGGTACCCAGGGCACTGTGACCAGAGAAGGCCTCTAAGGGCTGCAGCACTTATTGTGCCACCCTTGGAGGCCCTGTACCCTGACACACACACACTGCCCTTGCAGGCTGGGTGTCTTGGTGCAGAACAAAACAGAGAGTCGACATGGCACACATCCCTGTGTGCCATGCCCACAAACACACTGCCCTGGCATACCTCAGTCACCCCTCTAGCTGGGTGCCCTATGCCAGTGGTGAGGGTACAGGTGCATGAGCCCTGTGCCCCTACAGTACCCAGGTCCATTCCTGGGCACTGTAAGTGCAGTGCTGCCATTCCGAGTATATGGTGCTGGGAGGTCGTCAGCACGAACTCCACAGCACCATGATGGCTGCACTGAAGACTGAGAAGTTTGGTATCAAACTTCTCAGCACAGTAAGCCCACACTGATGCCAGTGTGGGATTTACTGTAAAATGCACGACAGAGGGCAACTTAGAGTTGCCCCCTGAACCTAACCTACAATCCACGTCTTGTCTGAGGGGCTGCCTAGGCTGCCACACAGCAGACATGTTGCTGGACCCCTGGGTAGAGAGCCATCCGCTCTCCCGGGCCTGCAACAATGCACGTCCTGGGCGAGGTGCTAGGCCTCCTCCCCAGGATGGGCAGGGGAAGCTTCAAAGGCATTCCGCCTTTGTGAGCTTCCCCAGACCACTTGCTGTACTCAGCAACTGGTCCCCACCGGTTCTTCCCCCCATCCGGGCAGGAAGACTGGCGGGAAACACCAAGGGAGGAAAGGGGGTGTGCCACCCTCTGCCAACCCCACCTCTCAGGTGGGGGAGGCGAGGTGAAGCACATCTCCGGGCTCTCGCCATCTTGAAGATGGGGAGCCCTGCCCAATCAGGACTAGGCTCCTGCCCCCCTCCCACAGGAGAGTGGCAGGATAGGGGGTGTACCCACCCCAGGGCAGGGACCCATTGGTCCCTGCCCTTTACCTACCTGTAACGCCCCTAAATCTAGTATTTAGGGGCACCCTGAACCTTCCTTCCTCAGATTCCCGCAACCTAAGAAGAAAAAGGACGAAAGAAGACGCCCAGCAGAGGAGACTGCAGAGAACAACTGACTTGGCCCCAGCCCTACCGGCCCGTCTGCAGTTTCCAGAGATCCTGTGCCAAAAATCGTCTTGTCCTGCAGCCAGCGACCTCCAGAACCCCGGGGAGGACTGACTGCCTTCAACAAAGACCGGATCTCCTGTGAACAGCAGCGCTGTTCAAAAGAAACATCAAACAAAGACTCAGAGCCTGCTGAGGAAAAAGAAACCCGACGCCTGGAACCACCACTGCACCCGTCGCCTACAGCCCGAGTTCAAGTGGCCCACCGGTCCCAGCGAGGTCCCCCAGCGCTCCAGAGTCCGAGTCCACTGTGGGTTGACCCTTCCAGGACTCCCCGACGTCGCCTGCAGCCTCTGCACGGAGACCCCCCCAACCGCGAGTGGCCCGGTAAGGTGAAATCCGACCTCAAAAGACACCCCTGCATCCAGCTGCCCTGCGCCCTGGAGAAAGGAACCCGAGGTGCACCTACGTCCCCGAGCCCTCCAACTTACCTGCCCAGCTGTTGGTTCCTCCTGGAAGTCTTCCTGGACCGAGCCTGCAGCTGAAAACCAAAACCGAAAATCTCCATTGAAATCAACAGGGCCCCCCGACCTCAAAATAGCACCCTGCACCCGGCCGCCCTAGTGCCGCTGAGGGTGCCCCTTTTGTGCTAACTTGGTCACCAACTTGCCCTGAGCTTAACCCTAGGAGCTTTGCTCCCACAACCCCGTGGCCTGCTTGCCAGCCGCCACCAACCGGAGTCCCCCTATCCTCCATAGGATAACATTGGGCCTCAACACTCTGCATCCGGCCGCCCTAGTGCCGCTGAGGGTGCAACAACAGTGCATCACTGACCCTGGGAGACCCCTGAGTCTAACCCCAGAACCCTAACTCAAAAGACCGACTACTTACCTCGAAACCGAGAACTCATTTTTCCTCATAGGATAACATGGACACTTTTTCTTCCAAAAAGTTTCTAAGTGTCGACTTTTGAAAACTAAGAATATTCCTTAAAAATTGCACAAATAACCTAACCGAATTTTCTCAACTGTTTGCAGGAAAGGTCCCAGTGCTGAACCTAGGTGTCCAGCACTGAGTAACAAAAGTAATTAAAAAGTAACTTACCTGTGAATTGAATTTCCTTCCGTAGGATAACATTGGTGGTTCTTTGTGAAAAAGTTTCTGTCAACTTTTGAAATACAAGAATATTCTTTAAAAATCGTACAAACTACAAAAACGTAATTACTTACCTGTTTTAAGTAAATGTCCCAGTGCTGAATCTAGGAGTCCAGCACTGGATTACAAAAGTAACGTTAAAGTAACTTACCGGCGAATTGAATTTCCTTCCATAGGGTAACATTGACTGGTTTCACTTGGAAATTCTTCTAAGTGTCGAGTTTTGAGACTTTAAAATATTCACCTAAAACCAGTCTAATTACGAAAACGAATTTACTCACCTGCTATCAGGAGAGATCCCATTGCTGGATCTTGGTGCCCAGCACTGACCCTAAAAAGTAATCACAACTGTACTTACCGGTAACTTGAATTTCCTTCCATAGGATAACATTGCCTGGCTTTTGCTGAAAAAGTTTCTAAGTGTCGATTTTGCAAACTTACAAATATTCGTTAAAAATCGCCTGTATAACAAAAACACATTCTTTCAACTGTTTACAGGAGATGCACCAGTGCTGGATCCAGGATCCAACACTGAGTAAGAAAAAGTAACGATAACACTACTTACCTGCTAAGTGCATTTCCTCCCATAGGATAACATTGGTGATTCTATGTGAAAAAGTTTCTAAGTGCCAACTTTTAAAATACAATAATATTCCTTAAAAATCACAACTGTAACCAAAACGTTTTTACTCAACTGTTTACAGGAGATGTCCCAGGACTGAATCTAGGATCCAGTCCTGTGGTTAGAAAAGTAATCCAAAAAGTAATCTATTGCATTTAACTAGAAATTCCCATTGAGCTCAATGTATAATTGTGTTTAAAATTGTGTTGCCTTTTGCAACAACTGTAACTATTGCATTCAAAAGTCTATTGCCTATTGAAAGTATTTACCTAAAGCATCTCATTCTGAGAAAGTATATTCTGATACCTATTGTTGGTTCTAAAATAAAACAAGCATATATTTTTATATACAAACCATTGGCCTAGAGTTCAGTTCTTGAGTGTGTGGCTTCATTTGCTGACTGAGTGTGTACAACAAATGCTTTACACTGTCCTCTGATACTGCCTTACTGCTCGACCAAGGTACCACTTTAGAGAGTAAGGTTATATCTAACTTTAGCCTCTGCCAAACCTCTGGGGACTGTGGACCCTGTGCACACTGAACCTTACTTTGGTTCAGTATATACAGAGCCACTTTCTTACACTTCCCATACTATTTACTGTGATATACACCTCTAGCCAGGTTTGAGGCAAGGCTCTCCCATTCTATCTACTGTGCTATACTCCTTGTGCCAGGTTTGAGAGATGGCGCTCCCATACTATCCACTGTACTATACTCCTCGTGCCAGGTTTGAGGCAAGGCGCTTCCTTACTCTGTACTGTGCTGTACTCTTCATGCTTGGTTTGAGGCAAGGCGCTCCCTTACTCCGTGCAACTCAGTGCCATTCACACCCAAGCTCTAGCTCTACCCCCAGGCCCCAGCACATATGAGAGCAAAGATCTTTCATGGTTGAACCCAGGCCAACAAAACCCATTTAGCATTACTCAAGCTTTGAGCAATGCAACTAGTGTCACAGCGAGGCCTCACAGTCCAGCCGGGTGTCGCCCCGGGGAGGCAACCGAAGTGCCGGGCACAGCAGGGTCAGGTGTGTCCAGTGTTACAGCAGCCATATTTCTGAGATATGTAATGAAAGGTTCCCAGATATCTATGGGCCTAGATCTAGCAGGCATTAGGTCCCAGAATGCAGTGAGCTGCTCCTGACAATATGAGACATCGGACAGCCACGCAGCGCTCGTTGGCATTGGCCTCCGGCCCAGGTGTATTGCAACCCTGCGCCTCGCCAGAAGTAGCATCATCGCCACGAGACGGCGGTGTTCATCAGGAACCTTTTTTGCATAGGCAAAAAGGCAGATCAGAGGGTCTAGTGGGAGAGGAGTCCCCATAATGTCACCAAGAGTGTTGCATATCATCGCCCAATATCGCACTACCCTCGGGCAGGTCCAGGCCAAATGTAAGAACGTGGCCTCCGTAGCCTAACAGCGTAGGCAGCTCGAGTCCCTCAGGTGACCCATCTTGTGTAGTTGCGAAGGTGTGCGGTACGCTCTATGTAAATATTTGAAGTGTATTAATCGTAGCCTATAGTTGGGGGATAATCGTTCCGTCAGGCCACAGCAGTAGTCCCACTTGTCCACTGAGATTTCACAGCCCAGCTCCCCCCCCCCCGCCATGCCATCCATGCCCTTAAGGTATCTAGCAGGGAAGCCTTCATCGTGAGTGAGTAGTCGGGTTTGATGAGTTTACGGGGAGATGGGGTAGTGTAAATATACTCCAATGCCGTGGAGGCTGGAGGGGGGCGGGAATGTATCAAATGTCGCGTGGCAGGTTGCTCTAATTTGAGTACAATAGCGTGTCTATAGGCGTAAGCGCGCGTATAGTGGAGTTGGCAAATGGGGGGGGGGGAGAAACTGGTCCTCTGGGAATAAGTCTGCACCTGTTTTTATGCCGAGCGTGGCAACTAGGCCTGCCGCACCCTTATCCTGTAGGGGGGGGAACATGGGGTTGTCCGCCAGCTCAGCAGACGGTGCATATAGCATTGTGAGCCCAGAATGTCGGCGGATACCGTCCCATGCCCATCGCATGCACTTCACTATATTGATTTCTGCCTTGGATGCCTTGTACGGTTGGAACAATGCCGTTGCTAATGGCCATGGGGACTCCTGGTCATGTTCTACTGCCACATGCGATTGGAACTGGGTGGAATGAATCCAGAAATGCAGGAAACTCGCCTGGGCGCAGAGGGCGTATAATTGCAAGTCCGGCGCACAAAGTCCGTCTCGTACGAGTGGCAATGTTAGGAGTTCATATGCCACTGTAGGCTGATGACCCGCCCATACAAGTGTGATTAAGTTGAATTTCAGCTGTCTAAAAAAACGGCGTTGTCAGTGGCATCGGGATGTTGACGAAAAGGTATAAGAATTTCAGGAGCATGATCATTTTTGCGATTGCTGTGTGCCTGGTAAGGGATAATGGTAATTTATTCCATATCTGGATGTGTGATTCCAACCAATGTATTGAACGCCTGTAATTCACCTTCCAGAGTTCCTCCAAGTCTCTGCTGAGCCATATACCCAGATATTTAGTTGGCTCAGTTGCCCATTTCAAGGGGTACTCTGTCTGATATCGGGTGGTGGCCTCCGTGAGTGGGAAAAGCACAAACCAAATTACTTCACACGTCATGGGCTCAAGGTTTTTACGCGGCTCACGGATATAGAGGGTAATATCGTCAGCGTACTTTGACACAAGTCCCCAGGTGGTAAAGCCGATGCTGCGTTCAGCATGATGTTGACGTAATCTAGCAGCGAACAGGCTCCATTGCCACAGCAAACAGGAGTGGGGATAAGGGACAGCCCTGTCTGGTTCCTCGAGCAATCTTAATTAGCTCAGATACATGCCCGTTCAGTCTAATGCGGGGTGTAGGAAGAGTGTACACGATTTGGATCTTTTCTTATGAAATTAGGGCTGAACCCCAGTTGTTTAAGTAATGGGAAAAGAAACGGTCACTCCAGGGAGTTGAATAACTTAGTGGCATCAAGGATAGCAGCTACAGCTGTAAGGGAGGGGTGAACATGGTGCACGACAGAAAAAATTGTACGGAGATTGTGCAATGTGGCTCGCCCAGGCACAAATACCGACTAATCAAGCCGAACAATTAGGGGCATGAGTGGCAGCAGGTGGTTCGCCAAGACTTTTGCATATATCTTATTGTCTACATTTATAAGGGACAAGAGTCGATAGGAGTCGCAGAGCTGGCCAGACTTTTCTGGTTTGAGTATAGTTACAATAATAGCCTCTCTGAGGGATGGAGGAAGTTGCCCAGAGGTCAGTGAGTCTTAATACCTCTCTATTAAGTGTGGAATAAGTATGTCCGCGTACTCTTTATAGAAAGCAGTTGTGAGCCCATCTGAATCTGGGGCTTTAACAGCCGGCAGATTCGCTATAACCTGGGCAATCTCTTCCGGCGTTATTGGGGCATCGAGGTATTCCCTATGTCCTGAGCCTAGCCAGAGCAGCTGGAATGAATCAAAATAGTCATGTAGGGACTTCGGGCTTGCATGTCCGACCAGCAGAATAGAGTTGAGCATAGAAGGAAGACATGACCGCAGGCAGCTCCGATGGGGAGGTGACCAGCTGTGAACTACTGCCCATCAGTTCAGTCACATAAGTAGAGGCACGGGGTCTGCACAATAGTCCTGCCAGCGTTCTGCCAGGTTGATCCTCTTCACCATAACGCCTTCCCTGTGCCTCCCTTCCCAAGTATTTCACCTTCCTGTACGCTTCCATGCAGTATTGTGATAGCTTGTCTCTGATGTCAGCCTGTGTGTCCGGGTTAGGGTCAGCACTGTATGTCTGCTCTAGGCTCCAGATTTCCAACTCCAACGTGCTCAAGGATCCCCTACTCGCCCTTAGCACTCCGGATTGGTTAGCAATACATGTCCCTCGGATCACCACTGTGAACGCCTCCCAAAAGGTTAATGGCAATTGAACTGATCCGACGTTGTGGTCGAAGTAGTCTATAATGGTAGAGCGGATTTCTTCCTTAAATGCAGCATCTTGTAATGCATGTGATGGCAGTCTCCACGAGAATGCCCGTGGGAGGGCCTGCGGGATCTGCATGACCAATCGCATTGGCACATAGTCTGAAAGCGTGCGCAGCAAGTGCTCCACTACTGTGGTCCAGGTAAGTACATCTTTGGTCACGAGCCAGAAATCAATGCGGGACCATGAGCAGTGATAAGAGGAGTAACAGGTGCCTTCACGCATATGTTGATGACCTGACCTTCTTAAAAAGTGTGCATATACAGGTTAGCTAAACTCGGCGCGAACGTGCTGCCCATCACCCAGGTCGAATTCATTATGGACTGTGCACGGATAGCAATGAAAGAGAACTTCTTCCGCTTTGAAGATACTCTCTATTTTCAGGTGTCAGGGACATCGATGGGCAGAACATTTGCGCTGAGTTAAGCTAACCATACTCTCTACTGTACCATACTCCTCCTGCCAGGTTTGAGGCAAGGCGCTCCCATACTAACTTTTGAAGAAGGTCATGTACTGTCTCAAAACAACCCTTTCAGAGCCCACATTCTCATGTGGAAACGATATATTGATGACATTTTGGTCATCTGGCGAGGAGAGCTAGACACCATCATCAATTTTCATCAGTGGTTGAACAACCAGAACGGGTTCTTGAAGTTCACCTTGGAATATAGCCAAACCAGCCTACCTTTTTTAGACATTTTGATTTAAACATCAGGAGAAGGCCTCGCAACAGAGCTATACAAAAAACCAATGGCTCAGAATGCATTGTTATCATACAACAGTTACCACCCGAAGTCTTTACAAGACAATCTCCCTTTTGAACAGTTCCTACGCATTAGGAGGAACTGCTCATCCACTGAGAAATTTGTGGAACATGCAGATACTCTGACCTCTCAACTAAAGGAAAGAGATTATCCATCTCGCCTGGTACGACAGTCAGCGAAGAGGGCACAGAACAACAACAGAGATGCATTCATAGAGATCGCACCGCCGAAGGAACCGATGTCTAGACTAACATGTGTTAATACATTCTGCACTTTCACCAATCAGATCAAGAAATCGATCTGCAAAAATTGGAAACTTCTGAACACAGGCGATACTTCCATCAAAGTACCTCTATTTGCATTTAAAAGGAGAACCAACTTAAAGGATAGATCGGTGCACACTAGTCCCCGTGATAAAAAGAACTTGGATCAGGACACCCTATGGGGATTACCGGCTGTAAAGGGACATTTTCCATGCGTCTCTTGCGGGGTATGCTCCCAAACAAGCCATACAACATCCATCAACATCGTCACTGGTAAACCATGGGAATTGAAACGACATACAAATTGTAACAGCGACAAACTAATTTACCTGGTCACATGCCCTTGTGGATTACGTTACGTAGGGATGACTACCCGGAAAATCAAGACAAGGAATATGGAACACAAAAGCACGATACATTGTAGAAAATAGGCGACTAAGCTGACCAATCACTTTCTTGAGAAAAATCACACCGAAGACGACCTGAAGTAGACAGTCTTAGATCAGCCTTACATCCCGTCACACATTACTGATATCGCCAGCTTCCTATTCTCAAGAGAACAAAGATGGGTGTACAGGATACACTGTGACACTGATGGACTCAAAGATGACATTCCGTGGACTTCAATCACTAAGAAATGATCATGACGTGGAGTTCCTTGGAACCTAGACACCATTCACGTTTTTCATAACTCAGAGCAACCAGAATCAAGAAGCTAGCTACATACTTCCTCAGTGTTTCACAACACAATACTTGACCACTTCTTCACATGAATAAGAATATAATAACCATTTTATGTCATAGAATGCACTTATGAATATGTAACATCCTACATCATATAGTGTTTTAGATGTCATGCCATCTATGAGAACACCTTACATAGTCATGAAATGAATAAGGTAATGAACAAACACAAACAGAAATAGATAGTCTCTAACATGATCTTATTTTGCCACTCAACAAGTGAATGAGATCATCTCCAATAAGTGCGGTCCTACTTGTCGCTCTCTTACAGTTTTATAAGAGGCGCTCTGTACTGTCTTATACCGCTCTCTGACTCGAGAGAGACACAACCATCATTTGTGCAAAAAATTGAAACTACAAATCCTGACATCTCGGTCGCATGTGTGACACGGCTCTGACGTCATCACACCAGCGACCGTGAGACACACCCCGTGAGACACACGACACACCCCTCACGTCTTCTCTAGATATGGGCCAATCTGCGGCGTACACTTTTCCTTCCGGCAGCAGACCTTCGCGCCTGGAGTACCAACTGCGAGGTAAGAGGATCACCGGCAGTCAGATTTTTTACAGCGCCAGATTCGATATATTGCCATATATTTAGAACAAACTTGTTTTTGAGATTAACTGCCGCCCATATTGTGCACCAAGATCCTTCTGTGTTAGCCCCCACTAAAAACATAAAAAATATAAAGCCGCAGTGGCGCTCGCCCCAGCTGTTAAAAGCGGCTTCCACACTGGTGATTCTGATGTACGAGGTACTCTGTTACATGACATTTTTGGTACGCATTCGTGCCTTCGACAATTAGTGTCGTCCAAACTATGTACCAATATCTCTTTTGTTAGTGCTCCCTTGAAACACAACACACAGTCATAACAGTGCTCGCTCCAGCAGTAACAGCGCTCGCTCCAACAGTAAACAAGCATTGGCATAGCCAATAGGTCTCGCTTTTGGGACCTTATAAGTATTTAGTTATGCAGCACAATATCCTTGGTGCAACAACATCAACCATTGCATGGCTAAACACTTATAAGGTCCCCAAGGCGAGACCTATTGGCTATGCCAATGCTTGTTATTTTAACCCGAGGGACCGTTGGAGGCAGAGAGAATAATATTAGCGTAATAAAAACGCAAAATAAATTCAATTGTATGCACGGGAGGCAAGTGAAAAAAATCTGCCTGTGAAGTGGAGTGCTCGACCTAAAGTAACACATTTTGTGCTGTTTTGTGTAATTTTAGTCATTAAATCTTCTCATTTTGATTAAAAAAAAATAGTATATAGCAAAAGTGAAAAAGGGCACGATGGATTAAGAGAGTCACAATCAAACTACTAGTGAATAGTTTCCAAGTAGGTTAAACATGATCTATTGTACTTGCAACAACAGTGATCAGAAACAATGTGCTCAAATATTTAAAGTGTGCAGACTAGGACCCCACGAACTCGAACAGCAGTTCGTCTGTCCTCCTATCAGCCTGCAAAAGGCCAGCAGAACTGCAACCCATGTGTATCTTGATGCCCACCCAGGGGCAAGCATTCTACCCCTGTGTAGTAAACAGACCCCAAACGGCAACATATCCATCTCATAGCTATGAAGCATGCGTGCCCTTTCAGCACATACAAAACCCTTGTTCTCCGAAAATGAGTACAGCGATGTGGTGGTTGGCGAACTATATGTCGGTAATACAGCTCCTTAAAAAAGTGGTAAAACATTTACTTTTTTGGAGCTGAGATACTCGCCATGCTCCGTGCTTTCGAAGAAAAAATCCAAAATGGCTGCGCTTACTTAGCTGAAGACGTGAAAGAAGTTGAAAATGAATGATTCATCAGATGAGCTGCGTGGGTGAGCGCATCTCGTGGGATGTGAAAGTGCTGGCATTCTTCTCTCTGCTCGTAATTTGTATTATGATTTTACCGGTTCGCTTTCTTTAATCACACAAAGCTCTGAACAACAAAAGTCAACAAGCCCTCACCCAAAGGAACAAGACGCGCGGCCAAGAAACGCGCTCTCTGGTGAGGGAGGGGGAGGAGGGGTGAGAAAAGGCAGATGGCGCCTCGCCAGCGATGCGAGGAATGGCGCGTGCACGCTCGCTCTGAACAACAAAAGTCAACAAGCCCTCACCCAAAGGAACAAGACGCGCGGCCAAGAAACGCGCTCTCTTGTGAGGGAGGGGGAGGAAGGGTGAGAAAAGGCAGATGGCGCCTCGCCAGCGATGCGAGGAATGGCGCGTGCACGCTCGCGTGAACGCAAGCTGGTCGCCAGCAAACTGCTGTTTGCACTTCCAAAACCCGCTTACTAAAACTCTCGCCAGAGCAGCGCATGCGCTGGCTCAGGCGAGACCTAAAAATGGCTTAGATATTACCGACTGCGATGTGTGAAGCATTCCAAGTCTGGAGGTCATGTTCCGACAGGAGGGTACTCATGGTTGGAGTTTCATTTCAGTACTATTAAAACTATGGGCTCCTAAGCGAGGCTTATGTGTTATGATAAAAGTGTCGCCTTCCCCATATCTTTCCATTTGATAAATACATTCGGGTGTACATGAGATGTGAAACAAACACCTAACCAGACCATTTCAGCATTTTTCTGATTTTTAATTTGTAACCTCTTACATACTTAAAATATTTCTTTCCTATGGTGAAGCTGTTTGATCGGTTTTTGTGAAAAATCATGTGAGAAATGATGAAATATGAGTGACCTCATTACATTCTCTCACATGTGTTTTCACAGAGCGGAGCCCCCTCCCTGAGCTGCATGCCAGGTTAAGGTAAGGCTAATTTCCCGCAATATACGGGTAAGACATAAAGATATACGTTTGTTTTCTTGTTTGCATGCATCTACATGGTTAACATACACTGGTTTGCATGGCGCAGCACAGTTAGACTGCTATGAATTTAACAAAGCAAGAGTGACAATGTCCATACTATCGCTATGCCTTTTTTGAAATTACTTTAACCAGTTTATTTATGATTATTTTTCTGCATAGGTACCACCAATGAATCCCCACAGAAGAAAAAGATCACTGGTTTTGTATTTTCTTTTCCTCTTAATTTTTGCGCCTTGTCACAGTTTTTCACGATTACAGTCATTGTGGATAAACTACTATAGGAAGCAGCAGCACACGCTGGTCCTGAGGAAAGCCAAGACACCTCAATAGAAGGTCAACAGGCTGAAACATGTAGACCCCCCCCTTTTTCATCACCAACTCGCAGGTATATGTTACTCCTGTGAGTACTTTGGTTTTAATCCTGGCCCCAGGACGAGCTAATAAAGGTATATTACGTACCTGGTAGCCAGTTTTATCTCACTTTCTCACTATTATTATATTTCTTTGCGCTGCGTATCTCACCCAACCTAGTTTTCCACTCATCATTGTTGGATTTAGTACATCCAAAACTAGGAACAAAACATCCCTGGGCTCCTACCTCTCAGAGAGGGGGTTGTAGCCTGTGGTAGGACTAGGTTTTCCCGTCACGAGGAGAATCCCAATGATGAAGCATGCCACCTATGGTGGGTGAGGGATTTCGTCCTAATAAAGAGATACCCCAAGGGACACTAAAGGCTCACCTTGGATGTTTTTTCTCTTTTCTTTGTTTTCATTTTAGACCCGAGGGTTCTATATAGTGATAGTGTGTGGTGTGCCATGGCAATCCCTTCCTGAGCAAGACTGTAACACCAATGTCATAATTACAGTATACTGATGAGTAAGACTCGCCACACCATCTAGCTCTGAGACGAGGAGTGGTGCTCTCCATCAAGTGCGTCTCCTGCAGAAAACACACGACTACTCCTTGCAGACCAAAGTATGAATGCACCAAACAGGATTTCCGATGATCATTAAAACCTCGCACATTCCACGTTAGATATGTGATGCGCCATGACATCAAAGGGTTAATAATGCTGTGTCGCAGTGCAGTGGAGTACGCGATGCGTTGCTGGATGTGGTATTTTGCTTGTGCGTCTGTGTCGCGAGTGTCCTAAATGGACCATATCGAGCACATTCAACTTAACCCCAACAGAAACTAGTTGAAAACACACAACAGGTAAACCCACACCAACCCCCAATCAGGTTGAGACAGTCTACCCACTCCCCAAACTGCCCCAGTCCATAAACATCTCAAGAACTTAGGGAATTATCCAAGGGAGACACAGCCTCTTCCAACGGACAGCCATATCAAAGAGAACAGGGTGGCCAAGCAGTAGTGTCTTGTGGGGGGCTAAAGGAAGCTAAATCACGTTGTAGTGAGTGTCTTGTCTTCCCAGGGCGCGTCTGTAGTGGTTAAGAACAGGTGGAATCGCCAGCCGGTCATTCTGGACTGCATCCAGTAAGGGCACAGAGGCCATTATTCATTGTCACTAGTGCGGCCTCCTCAGACCGCCCGGGAGATTTGGACAGAGGCCCATGCGCTTTATCTAGTTTTTTAGCATAAGTCAGAGCAGCCTTAGGGTCAGTAAAGTGCTTCATCTTACCATCTCGGTTGATACGTAGCTTAGCCGGGTAGAGAAGGGCGTAGGGCACTCAGAGAATGCGTTTTGCTGGAGAATGCGTTTTGCCAGCAGGAATTGCCGCCTAGCAACTTGTACAGCAACAGTGAAGTCCGGGTAAAAGGAGATGGTGTTTCCTTGGTGCCTGACTTTGCCCATTTCACGCGCTTTCCTCAGGAAGACATCCGAGTCCCCGTAGTTAAACCTACGAGCTACCCTTGGACGTGCCGGGGCGCCAGGTGGTGGCCTCGGTCCCAGTGAACGGTGTGCTTGCCCCACTATAAAGACCGTGGACGCGCAGCAATGTCTCCACATAATCTTCCATCCTGGAAATTGCAGTGGATTTCGGTATTCCCGTGATGCGGAGGTTATTACTTCTGGAACGTGATTTGAGGTCCTCATTTTTAGCTCTGATAAGTTCCAGTACTTTATCCATTTTCAGCAGTCGCTGCCTGTCCTCCGCCAGCATGTCATCAGCGTCAAACACTCTGGATTCCAACTGCGTGATTTTAGCATCATGTGTGTCCACCCTCTGCTTTACTTGGTCGAGACAAGTTGTAAGGTGATCCAGCTTGGAATCGATAGTTTTCGGGCTGGTTTTGACCTCCAGCAGGATCGAGCGGATGTCGTCGTCCTGTATTACTGAGTGTTCGGTCTGTGTGGCTTGCTCTTCAACCTCTGAAGCAGGCTCTTCTTGCCATGTCTGGAGACTGCCCTCGAACAAGAGCTTGGATTGCTTGGTGTCAGTTTTGCCCATGATGACTAGCGGTATACCCAAATGTGCACCTAGGAGAGAGCCAGGTCGCCCACCAGCAGGTTGTCAAAGATGGGTGCACCAATCAGGTCAGAGCACTTCACTGCCTTCTTGTTTTGCTTCTCTTGTCAAGGTGATTAGGTGGCAACAGCTGCAGGAGGCTCAGTCCAAAGGGAGGCAGGGTGCTCCAGGAGTCCGCACCCCTCTCCCTTTTCACTCGGGAAACAACCTTTACATCGCGGTCATTACACCGCGATGCCAATACAACGCGGTCGTTACAACGACCGCGTTGTTACCACGCAATGCAATTACTACGCAAGTCATTACATCGACTTGCAGTAGATGGCCCACTAACATAAGGAATAGTATAGTTTACTATTCCAACACCTTCCCTACTGTTGCGTAGGCTGGAGTTGGAATAGTAAATTATACATTCCTAATGTTAGCGCGCCATCTACTGCAAGTCGATGTAATGACTTACGTAGTAATGGCATTGCGTGGTAACAACGCGGTCGTTGTAACAACCGCGTTGTGAAGGCACGCGATGTAATGACTCGCGTAGTAACGAGTCATATTCTTTTCACTCTCAAGGATGAGCCTCCATTTCTCCAGTATCAAGGTTATGTGAGAAGGGAGGAGTTGTAGTGTGCGCGTATCCAAACTGGTCCTGCCCTGTGTGTCACACTCCCTCAGAGGATCTCTTCCCGATTTGTAGTGTAGCCCCTGGGTTTAGGGGGGACGGCCCAGTCCAGATCGTTCTTATTTCATGGGGCGATAGGGAGCGCCCATCCACTGCCAACCTATGCTCTAGGCCCGGCGCCCGCGACTCTATAGCTTCTCCTGTGGTGGGCCGACCAGATCCTTTTCGCCTTGATTGGGGGGAGGGGGACTACGCCGCCCGGGAGGCTTGCCGGAGTGGGGGGAAGGGATTGTGAGATTTGCTTGAAAACACTTTGCCACTTCTGGACCCCCCACCCCCCCTCCTCTGAACGTTGCCTAGTCCCTCGGCAGCAGCGGCCTGCACCCTACCGCAGCTCCTCTGCTCGGCGCACGCAGGGGCCTCAGCTCCTCACCTGCGGTTTGCCCGCCCTCACTCCCGGTGTGGTCCTTCTCCGGTCTGCCTATGCGGCCACACGTGCTGTATTCAGCCTCTCCAACAGCCATCGCCTTCAGCGGGACCAGGCAGCTGCTCCGCTGCAAGTCTCGGGTCGGCTTCACCCACCAGGCCGCACGCCGACGTGTGTTGCACTGAGGCACTGCAGCCGGATTGATGGCTGCAGGCTTGCCAGTGCCCCCCGCAGCCTTCTTGTAATCAGTATTGCGTGTCTTTGTAGAGATGCCTCCGCTCTGATGGCAGTGACGCTCCGGCTTCGACTGCAGCCCTCTTGCTCCACTGCCCGGGGAGCGCGCAGGCCCTCGACCCCGCAGGTTCTCTCCGCCGCCGCCCAGGAGGCAGCCGGCAGCTGATTTTCAGCGTGTTTCGTACACCCCAAGAGAGCTGGATGGTGTCGTAGCCATGAGGCCCCCAAAAAGCCTCTCAGCCCCCAGGATAGTGCTGGATTATTCACTTAGCCTGCAGAGCCCACACAAGGTGCAACCATCTTGCAGCCAGTGAAGCCACGCCCCCCTTTGTGACAGATTTCCCTTATTACTCTTCTTCATTTTTTCCCCATGTGTGTTTTTTACCTCTCTTGCTCTCGGTCAATATCTGAAGAGGAAAAATAAGCGCTGGTCCCCAAAAATGAGTGCCCGTGCTCTGACCAGCAACGACCAGCTGAAATTAAGCACTGGCCTCCAAGTATATATTTTTGAATACTGTATATTTTGGTACACTGTACATGACTCAAGAGAACACTAGGGGGCTTATTACGATGGAGGTTGGAAAGCCTCTGACCTTCGGCCGGAGGCTTTCCGATTGCCATCGTCGGGTTCAGGTCCAACCGGCTAAATCGAAACCAATCGGTCTTTCCAGCGGGCTTACGACGGGCTCAAGGAGCCCGTCGGCCAGTTGGAAGCCAGGGCCGTAATCCCAAAGGGCGTCCTTTCCACCATTGGGATTACGATGAATGGTTTTCGGCAGGGTTTCCATGCTGACCTGTCCCACATGGAAACCATGTCGGAAAGCGTGTTTGGGGGCCCTCAGCAGGGCCCCCCATGTGTACGCGGCCTCCAGTTGGGGGTCGAGGGGGCACCTATGGGGCCTTAAAGTGAATCCCTGCATCCCGTGGCAGGCACCTTAAGGTGCCTGCCACGGGGTGCAGGGATTAACAACACCTCTCATTTCCCTTAGGGAAATGTCGGAATGCGACCGAAAAGTGTTCAGAAGCATCCTAATCAGGCGGTCGGGACCGCCGACCTGAGGTCGGTTGGTCCCGTTTATGAGACTGTGTCGAGCGGACACAAGTCTCACCCGACATTGTAATCGGCCTCTAGATGTTTATAAGTGCCTTCCTAATCTGGAGACAGTTCCAATGTACAGCAGTTACAAAAAGTCTTCTCGAAGAGGTGTGGGGAGCGCCAGTCCCCACCTACATCTCCAATATGGACCTCGTTAAAAATGGCCTCAAGGGCCACACCTAGAGGGCTTCCAGCAACGGGACAATATAGGAATATCGGAATTAAGAGACATACTGGGAAGAAAGGGGCTTAAAGAGTTCACATACCTCCAGGAGGAGTACAACCTGCACATAACACTGACGGGCAGCTAAGACACGCCTTTGAGACACTGGACGATGACTGACAAACATCCAGGACCAAATTCCCCTAGAAAGAAGAGTTCTGGAGAAGGGCATCATCTCTCAAATGTACAAAACTATTATGAACAATACCCTGGGCAGCTATGCACACTTGTATGAAAGTTTGCTAAAGGATCTAGGAGAACTGGAAGATGACAATTGGGGAAAAAGCACCAAGGCTCAAATTCACAAAGGTTTAGCGTCCGGTTAGCGTTACTTTTGTAATGCTAACCCAACACTAAACCTATTTGGGGATTAACAAACCAATGCTAATTGGTATTAGAGTTGGTATTAGAGTTGGGTTGTATGGAAAAGTAATGCAAAGCAGCATTTGCATTACTTTGCATTAAGGGGGCATTACATGGGCGGTACATGGGCGTTCTCATGCAACCACCCATGCTTTTTGACACTAAACCCTATCTACTAACATTAGTAGACAGGGTTTAGTGCCAAAAATTAACGTTGCTGGAAAGCAGGCGTTAGAAGGAGAAATGTTTCCATTTCTTCTTTCTTTTCCTACTTTGTATGCGTGCTGCACTGTACAGCACACATACAAAGTAGGAAAAGGTTTTAAACTTACCTATCCATAGTATTTTGTACAAGAAGGGTACCTTTCCTGTACAAAGTCTATCGTAGACTCAGGCATTCACCCTAGTACTAGCGCTAAGGTGTGTGCCAGGCGCTAGGGAGAGAGGAGGAGAGAGCCATATGTCTGTGAATAGGGCACTCTCCTGCTCTCTCCCTGTTACGCAATGCAGCACAGCCTCTTATGTGCTGCATTGCATGACCTCTTTCAGAATCTGGGCCCAAGCTCCTTCGATGGACTATGGACCTGGCACGAGGTGTACAGCACAGTAGAGAGTATGGGAGTGCCTTGTCTCAAACCTGGCACAAGAAGTATAGGACAGTAGATAGTATGGGAGAGCCTTGTCTCAAACCTGGCACAAGAAGTATAGCACAGTAGATAGTATGTAAGCGCCTCGTCTCAAACCTGGCACGAGGAGTTTAGCACAGTAGATAGTAAGGAAGTGCCATGTTTCAAACCTGGCACGAGGAGTATAGCGCAGTAGAGAGTATGGGAGTACCCGGTCTCAAACCTGGCACGAGGAGTATAGCACAGTAGATAGTATGGGAGCACCTTGTCTCAAACCTGGCATGAGGAGTATAGTGCAGTAGAGAGTATGGGAGCACCTTGTCTCAAACCTGGCACAAGGAATAGAGCACAGCAGATAGTATGGCAGTGCCTTGCCTCCAACCTGGCACGAGGAGTACAGCACAGTAGAAAGTATGAGAGTGCCTTATCTCAAACCTGGCACGAGGAGTATAATAGCACAGTAGAGAGTTTGTAAGCGCCTTGCCTCCAACCTGACACGAGGAGTATTCCACAGAAGAGAGTATGGAAGTGCCTTGCCTCCAACCTGGCACGAGGAGTATAGCACAGTAGATGGTATGGGAGCGCCTTGTCTCAAACCTGGCACAAGGAGTATAGCACAGTAGATAGTATGGGAGCGCCTTGCCTCAAACCTGGTACGAGGAGTATAGCACAGTAAATAGTATGGGAGTGCCTTGTCCCAAACCTGGCACGAGGAGTATAGCACAGTAGATAGTATGGGATCACCTTGCCTCCAACCTGGCTCGATGAGTATAGCACAGTAGAGAGTATGGGAGAGCATTTTCTTCAACCAGGCACGAGGAGTATACTACAGTAGATAGTATGTAAGTGCGTTGTCTCCAACCTAGCACAAGAATACAGCACAGTACAGTACAGATTAAGGTAGCCCCTTGCCTCAAACCTACCATGAGGAGTATAGCACAGTACGCATTAAGGAGGCACCTAGCCTCAAACCTGGCACAAGGAGTACAGCACACTACAGAGTAAAGGAGTGCCTTGTCTCAAACCTGGCATGAGGAGTATAGCACAGTAGATATTATGTAAGTGCCTCATCTCAAATCTGGTACGAGGAGTACAGCACAGTAGAGAGTATGGGAGGGCCTTGCCTCAAACCTGGCACGAGGAGTATAGCACAGTAGATAGTAGGGGAGCGCCTTGCCTCAAAACTGGTGGAAGAGTATAGCACAGCAGATAGACCTGGCACGAGGAGTATAGCACAGTAGATGGTATGTAAGTGCCTTGCCGCAAACCTAGCACGAAGAGTACAGCACAGTACAGAGTAAGGTAGCACCTTGCCTCAACCCTGCCATGAGGAGTACAGCATAATAAACGGTAAGAGAGCGCCTTGCCTCAAACCTGCCAGAGGAGTATAGCACAGTAGAGAGTATGGGAGTGCCTAGTCTCAAACCAGGCACAAAGACTATAGCACAGTAGATAGTATGGGAGGGCCTTGCCTCAAACCTGGCACGAGGAGTATAGCACAGTAGATAGTATGTAAGCACCTTGCTGCAAACCTAGTATGAAGAGTACAGCGCACTACAGAGTAAGGTAGTGCCTTGCTTCAAACCTAGCACGAGGAATACAGCACAGTTGATAGTATGGGAGTCCCTTGCCTAAAACCTGGCATGAGTACAGCATAATAAACGGTAAGAGAGCGCCTCACCTCTCTTCAGAGGAGTTTAGCACAGTAGATAGTATGGGAGCGCCTTGTCTCACACCTGGCACGAGGAGTATAGCACAGTTGATAGTATGGGAGTGCCTTGCCTCAAACCTGGCATGAGTACAGCATAATAAACGGTAAGAGAGCGCCTCACCTCCCTGCAGAAGAGTTTAGCACAGTAGATAGTATGGGAGCGCCTTGCCTCAAACCTGGCACGAGGAATATAGCACAGTAGATAGTATGGGAGCGCCTAGTCTCAAACCAGGCACAAAGACTATAGCACAGTAGATAGTATGGGAGGGCCATGCCTCAAACCTGGCATGAGGAGTACTGCAAATTACAGAGTAAAGGAGTGTCTTGCCTCAAACCTGGCATGAGGAGTACAGCATAATAAACGGTAAGAGAGCGCCTTGCCTCAAACCTGCCAGAGAAGTATAGCACAGTAGAGAGTATGGGAGTGCCTCGTCTCAAACCTGGCACGGGGTATTGCACAGTAGATAGTATGTAAGCACCTTGCCGCAAACCTAGTATGAAGAGTACAGCGCAGTACGGAGTAAGGTAGTGCCTTGCCTCAAACCTACCACGAGGAGTATAGCACAATACGCATTAAGGAGGCACCTAGCCTCAAACTTGGCACGAAGAGTAAAGCACATTACAAAGTAAAGGAGTGTCTTGCCTCAAACCTGGCATGAGGAGTATAGCACAGTAGATAGTATGTAAGCACCTTGCAGCAAACCTAGCACAAAGAGTACAGAGCAGTACAGAGTAAGGTAGTGCCTTGCCTCAAACCTAGCATGAGGAGTACAGCACATTTCAGAGGAAGAGAGTGCCTTGCCTCAAACCTGGCACGAGAAGTATAGCACAGTAGATAGTATGGGAGCGCCTTGTCTCAAACCTGGCAAGAGGAGTATAGCACAGTAGACAGTATGTAAGTGCCTTGACTCCAACCTAGCACGAAGAGTACAGCACAGTACAGAGTAAGGTAGCGCCTTGCCTCAAACCTACCATGAGGAGTATAGCACAGTACGCATTAAGGAGGCACCTAGCCTCAAACCTGGCACAAGGAGTACAGCACACTACATAGTAAAGGAGTGCCTTGTCTCAAACCTGGGATGAGCAGTATAGCACAGTAGATATTATGTAAGTGCCTCGTCTCAAACCTGCTACGAGGAGTACAGCACATTAGAGAGTATGGGAGGGCCTTGCCTCAAACCTGGCACGAGGAGTATAGCACAGTAGAGTATGGGAGCGCCTTGTCTCAAACCTGGGATGAGGAGTATAGCATAATAAACGGTAAGAGAGCGCCTTGCCTAAAACCTGCCAGAGGAGTATTGCACAGTAGATAGTATGGGAGCGCCTAGTCTCAAACCTGGCACGAGGAGTATTGCACAGTAGATAGTATGGGAGCGCCTAGTCTCAAACCAGGCACAAAGACTATAGCACAGTAGATAGTATGGGAGGGCCTTGCCTCCAACCTGGCACGAGGAGTATAGCACAGTAGAGAGTATGGGAGCACCTTGCCTCCCTGCCAGAGGAGTATAGCACAGTAGAGAGTATGGGAGTGCCTCGTCTCAAACCTGGCACGAGGAGTGTTGCAAAGTAGATAGTATGGGAGTACCTAGTCTCAAACCAGGCACAAAGACTATAGCACAGTAGAGAGTATGTAAGTGCTTTGCCTCCAACCTGGCACGAGGAGTATAGTACAGTAGATAGTATGGGAGCGTCTTGCCTCAAACCTGGCACAAGGAATATAGCACAGTAGAGTATGGGAGTGTCTTGCCTCAAACCTGGCACGAGGAGTACTGCAAATTACAGAGTAAAGGACTGTCTTGCCTCAAACCTGGCATGAGGAGTACAGCATAATAAACGGTAAGAGAGCACCTTGCCTCAAACCTGGCAAAGGAGTATAGCACAGTAGATAGTATGTAAGTGCCTCGTCTAAAAACTGGTTGAAAAAAACTATTCATCAAAATTGGCATTTGGTAAAAAATCTGGAAAAAACGTTGTCTGTAGCTCCACTTTTTGCTTTCAAGAAAGACAGAAGTATTGCAAATCAGATTGTGCGAGCATCGTTACCAAAACAGAAAATGGGGACCCTCTGTGATTACATAGGACTTCCTCCAGTTAAAGGACATCATAAATGCAGTACCTGTGTCTGTTGTGACTCCAAAGTGGAGAGGTGTGGTGCAGCGGCCAGGGCAGCTGACTTCGGAGCACAGGGTTCACGGTTCGATCCCCAGCTCCGGCGGCAGCTCAGCACCATGTGACTCTGGGCAATAGCTCACTTAATTTCCACTACGGCCCCCAGCGCCTTGAGACCCGTAAGGGTGAGTAGCTGCGCTATATAAAAACGGACTTACATGGAGGGCGAATTGTTCACACACAATGGAATTTTTTGGAAACATGAGACTTTTTCGAATTGCAAGTCCAAAAATGTTGTTTATGGGATTCTCTGCCCTTGCATGAAATTGTATATAGGCAAAACAAATCAAGAAGTGCGTTCAAGGATTACACAGCATAAATCTAGAATCCGGAAAAATGTTCAAACAGCGCCTTTGGTCAATCATTGGAAAGTGCATACGCATACAGAGCAAGATCTGAGATGGACTGTCATCTCTAGGGTCTTACAAGATCCTAGAGGTGGTGATCTAGACGCAAAATTAACAAAACATGAAGCAATGTTGATTATTAAATTCAATACTGCAGTGGATGGTCTTAATGAACTCTCGGAAATTTACAAACTTTAATTAAAAATGTTTGTTTAGTTTACAATTCATTTCCTGTTCCTTTTGCCATTACAGTAGATTTCATAATGCACTGTCAAGTGCAATCAATTGTGATGTTGTAAGAACTTCTTTAGATTTAATTGACAACTGGATGTGGTTATGGAGCGTAAGTATAAATGAGTGACACGAATGAGAAGGACCACAAGGTGGGCACCGGAGCAACTACAACTCCCAGGAGTCCCAGTATTGAGGGTTACTGCCCTTCTGCAAAATGGATCTTCCCAGGTTTCCCCCTATCTAGAGATATTTCACAAATACGAGTGAAGGCAACACTCGTTGCCATTCATACAATATGGGCTCTTAGTAGGATGTTGCGGTGGTACACCAGGATCGAGGATCTCAAATATGGCTAAGCCGCATTTCCCGCATTTCTTCGGTTTTTTAATAAGAACATAGTTCATTTGCAGAAAACAATTCTGCAGGATAGGATAGGTTATAATTAGAAAGACGCCGAGACAAAATTAGAAAAAAGCCTTGGTTCCAAAAAAACGACATTGGAGAAACCACAAATCCCAGAATTCCCAAGGTTAGGACGCCATCACCTGTGTGCGTAAAGCAGTAACCGCTTCCGTATTTCCGGTTAAACGACTTGCTGTGAGTACGGAGAGCAACTGACCTGCCTGCTAAACACGAGCGAAGGTAAGACTCACCGTAGAATTAGATCACTGGTCCATATTGGCGTGTCTCTTTGAAACGAAGATTAATTGAATGGCAAACTACAACTGAGCTATCGTCTCGATTCTCTCTCTTTTTAGATAAACGGGAATAAGTTCTTTTGCAGTCCACCGTCTAATCATTGACATCAAGTACACGAGGGAATTTAACTAAGGTAGTACTGGGTTCTGATCCCTAAATATTTTTAAGACATCAGCCATTAATACAATCGTATGGTTGATGTATATCCCATTTGTTTATTCTACAGATATGTAGCAGCTATTGAAACCGCACGTGTGGCTTCAGTTCATCCCCAGTTAGCCACAAGTAAGAGTGTTCAGCAATTTGTCACCTTTGACCGTTTTTGTAATGTTCCATCCTTCATGACTAAGAGACTAAGACTGTATGTATGTTATTCCAGATTGAACAGTTCGGAGAATATTGAAAGGGTCTAAGACCAGCTGAATATTGATTTTGATTAAGGTAAGAGATGTTGTGCAATGGAGGTAGTTTGAGTGAAGGGTCATTTTTTGGTTACTCATTAAGACAGAGATATTTTTGTCTTTTTCAGCTATTCTGGTCCTGATGAGAATCCCCGAAATTGGAGGGGTTCGAAACGCGTAGACCGTTGTTCCAAGGCCAATCATAGATAGAACTATAAGTTGTTTTGTATTTATATAGACAGTCTGTTGGATGGCCTTTCAGTTCATTGTTTTTTAGAGTGTCTGTGTCAAACATTCAAAATAAATGCGGGTTTTGTGTATTTTGTTGATTGTGAAATTAGGTTGTTTGAGGCAATGAGTGTATGAGGAGATTGAGTGAATGGGGTGCAGGAAGTGGTATATGTAATGTGTGTAAATATGTAAATGTTTTTATTGTATATTGTTTTGACAATGTCTTTTCACAAATTATAAAATGTTTATACTATGTCGGTGGTGAAATTTTTGATTAAGAAAGAAAAAGTATTTTTGATTAAATCCAACGGAAAAAGTGGTTGTCTTTGGCATGGTTTTGTTTCAATGCTCAATGATTAATGATTTAAGTGAAGAAGCAGCATGGGCATTTTTTTGGTTTTTGGATCGTCTAAAACCTGGCACGAGTATTGCACAGTAGAGAGTATGGGAGCGCATTTCCTTCAACCAGGCACGAGGAGTATAGCACAGTAGATAGTAGGGAAGCGCCTTGTCTCAAACCTAGCACAAGGAGTATAGCACCGTAGATAATATGGGAGCGCCTTGACTCAAACCTGGCACGAGGAGTATAGCACAGTGGATAGTATGTAAGTGCCTTGTCTCCAACCTAGCACGAAGAGTACAGCACAGTACAGAGTAAGTAGTGCCTTGCCTCAAACCTACCACGAGGAGTATAGCACAGTACGCATTAAGGAGGCACCTAGCCTCAAACTTGGCACGAAGAGTAAAGCACATTACAAAGTAAAGGAGTGTCTTGCCTCAAACCTGGCACGAGGAGTATAGCACAGTAGAGAGTATGTAAGCACCTTGCCGCAAACCTAGCACAAAGAGTACAGAGCAGTACAGAGTAAGGTAGTGCCTTGCCTCAAACCTAGCATGAGGAGTACAGCACATTTCAGAGTAAGAGAGTGCCTTGCCTCAAACCTGGCACGAGAAGTATAGCACAGTTGATAGTATGGGAGTGCCTCGTCTCAAACCTGGCATGAGGAGTACAGCATATTAAACGGTAAGAGAGCGCCTCGCCTCCCTGCATAGGAGTTTAGCACAGTAGATAGTATGGGAGCGCCTTGCCTCAAACCTGGCCCGAGGAGTATAGCACAGTAGAGAGTATGTAAGTGCTTTGCCTCCAACCTGGCATGAGGAGTATAGTACAGTAGATAGTATGGGAGCGCCTTGCCTCAAACCTGGCACGAGGAATATAGCACAGTAGAGTATGGGAGCGCCTAGCCTCAAACCTGGGATGAGGAGTATAGCACAGTAGATAGTATGGGAGTGCCTTGTCTCAAACCTGGGATGAGGAGTATAGCAGAGTAGAGAGTATGTAAGTGCCTTGCCTCCAACCTGGCACGAGGAGTATAGTACAGTAGATAGTATGGGAGCCTTGCCTCAAACCTGACATGAGGAGTACAGCAAATTACAGAGTAAAGGAGTGTCTTGCCTCAAAACTGGCACGAGGAATATAGCACAGAAGAGTATGGGAGCGCCTTGCCTCAAACCTGGCATGAGGGGTACAGCACATTACAGAGTAAAGGAGTGCCTTGCCTCAAACTTGGCAAAGGAGTGTAGCACAGTAGAGCGTATGGTAGCGCCTTGTCTCAAACCTGGGATGAGGAGTATAGCACAGTAGATAGTATGTAACCACCTTGCTGCAAACCTAGCACAAAGAGTACAGCGCAGTACAGAGTAAGGTAGCGCCTTGCCTCAAACCTGGCACGAGAAGTATAGCACAGTTGATAGTATGGGAGCGCCTTGTCTCAAACCTGGTACGAGGAGTACAACAAATTACAGAGTGAAGGAGTGTCTTGCCTCAAACCTGGTACGAGGAGTATAGCACAGTAGATAGTATGGGAGAGCCTTGTCTCAAACCTGGGATGAGGAGTATAGCACAGTAGCAGGCACAAAGACTATAGCACAGTAGAGATATGGGAGGGCCTTGTCTCAAACCTGGCCCGAGGAGTATAGCACAGTAGAGAGTATGTAAGTGCCTTGCCTCAAACCTGGCACGAGGAATATAGCACAGTAGAGTATGGGAGCGCCTAGCCTCAAACCTGGCATGAGGAGTACAGCAAATTACAGAGTGAAGGAGTGTCTTGCCTCAAACCTTGCATGAGGAGTACAGCAAATTACAGAGTGAAGGAGTGTCATGTCATGTCATGTCACTTATAAAGCGCACTACATACCCGCGAGGGTCTCAAGGCGCTGGGGGAAGAGGGGGGTGGTGCTGCTACTGATCGAAGAGCCAGGTCTTGAGGAGTCTTCTGAAGGCCAGTAGGTCTTGGGTCTGTCGGTTGTTGGTGGGGAGGGTGTTCCAGGTCTTGGCGGCGAGGTGGGAGAAGGATCTGCCGCCGGCGGTCGTTTTCCGGATGCGGGGGACTGTGGCGAGGGCGAGGCTGGTCGAGCGGAGCTGGCGGGTGGGGGTGTAGAAGCTGAGTCGTCTGTTGAGGTAGGCTGGTCCAGAGTTGTGGAGTGCTTTGTGTGCGTGGGTGAGGAGCTTGAAGGTTATCCTCTTGTTGACAGGGAGCCAGTGCAGGTCTCTCAGGTGGGGTGTGATGTGGCTGCGTCGGGGGATGTCGAGGATAAGACGTGCAGAGGCGTTCTGGATGCGTTGCAGCCGTCTCAGGAGCTTAGCCGTCGTTCCTGCGTAGAGGGCGTTTCCGTAGTCCAGCCTGCTGGTGACGAGGGCCTGGGTGACTGTTTTTCTTGTTTCGGTGGGGATCCACTTGAAGATCCTGCGGAGCATTCGGAGGATGTTGAAGCAGGATGAGGAAACGGCGTTGACCTGCTTAGTCATGGAGAGGGTGGGGTCGAGGATGACCCCTAGGTTGCGTACGTGGTCGGTGGGTGGCGGGGCTGTTCCCAGTGATGTTGGCCACCAGGAGTCGTCCCAGGCTGAAGGGTTGGAACCAAGGATGAGGACCTCCGTCTTGTCCGAGTTCAGCTTCAGGCGGCTGGTCCTCATCCATTCGGCGACGGCCTTCATTCCTTCGTGGAGGTGGGCTTTGGCGGTGTGAGGGTCTTTGGTGAGGGAGAGGATCAGCTGGGTGTCGTCGGCGTAGGAGATGATGTTGAGGTTGTGCTGTCGGGCGACGTGGGCGAGGGGTGCCATGTAGATGTTGAACAGCGTTGGGCTGAGGGAGGAGCCTTGGGGTACGCCGCAGATGATCTTGGTGGCCTTGGATCGGAAGGGGGTGAGGCGGACGCTTTGTGTTCTGCCGGAAAGGAAGGATGTGGTCCAGTCCAGGGCCTTCTCTTGGATCCCGGCGTCGTGAAGGCGTGTTCGTAGTGTGTGGTGGCAGACCGTGTCGAAGGCGGCTGATAGGTCCAGGACGATGAGGGCTGCTGTTTCTCCGTTGTCTAGCAGGGTCCTGATGTCATCGGTGGCGGCGATGAGGGCGGTTTCGGTGCTGTGGTTGCTGCGGAAGCCGGACTGGGAAGGGTCCAGGATGTTGTTCTCCTCGAGGTAGCGGGTCAGTTGTTTGTTGACGATTTTCTCGGTGACCTTCGCGGGGAACGGGAGCAGAGAGATGGGTCGGAAGTTCTTGAGGTCCTTGGGGTCTGCCTTGGGTTTCTTGAGTAAGGCGGTGATCTCGGCGTGCTTCCAGCTTTCCGGGAAGGTTGCTGTCTCGAAGGAGATGTTGATTATTTTCCGGAGATGGGGCGCGATGGCTGTACTGGCTTTGTTGAAGATGTGGTGAGGGCACGGGTCTAGCGGTGAACCGGAGTGGATGGTGTTCATGATCTCGCTGGTGTCCTCGTCGTTGATGTTGGTCCAGGAGAGCAGGCGGTTGGTGGTTGTGGGGGCAGTGGTCTCGGTGGTTGCCGGGGCGTTCGTGGTGTTGAAGCTGTCGTGGATGTCGGCGATTTTGCGGTGGAAGAAGGTGGCCAGTGAGTCGCATAGGTCTCGCGACGGCTGGATGTCGTTGGTGTTGGAGCTGGGGTTGGAGAGTTCCTTCACGATGTTGAAGAGCTCTTTGCTGTTGTGTGCGTTGTTGTCTAGGCGGTCTTTGTGTCTTGCCTCAAACCTGGTACGAGGAGTATGGCACAGTAGATAGTATGGGAGCGCCTAGTCTCAAACCAGGCACAAAGACTATAGCACAGTAGAGATATGGGAGGGCCTTGCCTCCAACCTGGCATGAGGAGTATAGTACAGTAGATAGTATGGGAGTGCCTTGCCTCAAACCTGGCATGAGGAGTACAGCATAATAAACGGTAAGAGAGCGCCTTGTCTCAAACCTGGCCCGAGGAGTATAGCACAGTAGAGAGTATGTAAGTGCCTTGCCTCCAACCTGGCACGAGGAGTATAGCACAGTAGAGAGTATGGGAGTGCCTCGTCTCAAACCTGGCACGAGGAGTATTGCACAGTAGATAGTAGGGGAACGCCTAGTCTCAAACCAGGCACAAAGACTATAGCACAGTAGAGATATGGGAGGGCCTTGCCTCAAATCTGGCACGAGGAGTATAGCACAGTAGACAGTATGTAAGCACCTTGCCGCAAACCTAGTATGAAGAGTACAGCGCATTACAGAGTAAGAGTGCCTTGCCTCAAACCTGGCACGAGGAGTACAGCATAATAAACGGTAAGAGAGCGCCTCGCCTCCCTGCAGAGGAGTTTAGCACAGTAGGTAGTATGGGAGAGCCTTGTCTCAAACCTGGCACGTGGAGTATAGCACAGTAGCGAGTATGTAAGTGCCTTGCCTTCAACCTGGCACGAGGAGTATAGCACAGCAGTGAGTATGGGAGCGCCTTGCCTCAAACCTGACATGAGGAGTACAGCAAATTACAGAGTAAAGGAGTGTCTTGCCTCAAACCTGGCACGAGGAATATAGCACAGAAGAGTATGGGAGCGCCTTGCCTCAAACCTGGCATGAGGGGTACAGCACATTACAGAGTAAAGGAGTGCCTTGCCTCAAACTTGGCAAAGGAGTATAGCACAGTAGAGAGTATGGGAGCGCCTTGCCTCAAACCTGGCACAAGGTATATAATAGCACAGTAGAGAGTATGCGAGCACCTTGCCTCCAACCTGGCACAAGGAGTATAGCACAGTAGAAAGTATGGGAGCGCATTTTCTTCAACCAGGCACGGGGAGTATAGCACAGCAGATAGCAGGGGAGCGCCTTGCTTCCAACCTGGCATTAGGAATATAGCACAGTAGATAGTATGGGAGCGCCTAGTCTCAAACCTGGCACAAGGACTATAGTACAGTAGAGTGTATGGGAGGGCCTTGCCTCAAGCCTAGCACGAGGAGTATAGCACAGTAGATAGTAGGGGAGCGCCTTGTCTCCAACCTGGCACGAAGAGTATAGCTCCGCAGATAGTATGGGAGATCTTTGCCTCAAACCTGGCACGAGGAGTATAACACAGTAGATGGTATGTAAGTGCCTTGTCTCCAACCTAGCACGAAGAGTACAGCACAGTAGAGAGTAAGGTAGCACCTTGCCTCAAACCTACCATGAGGAGTATAGCACAGTACGCATAAAGGAGGCACCTAGCCTCAAACCTGGCAGGAGAAGTACAGCACCTTGCAGAGTAAAGGAGTTTCTTGCCTCAAACCTGGCATGAGGAGTACAGCATAATAAATGGTAAGAGAGCGCCTCGCCTCAAACCTGCCAGAGGAGTATAGCACAGTAGATAGTATGAGAGCGCCTTGTCTCAAACCTGGCACAGGGAGTATTGCACAGTAGATAGTATGGGAGTACCTTACCTCAAACCTGGCACGAGGCGTATAGCACAGTTGATAGTATGAAAGTGGCTTGCCTCAAACCTGGCATGAGGAGTACAGCATAATAAACGGTAAGAGAGCGCCGCGCCTCGCCTCTCTGCAGAGAAGTTTAGCACAGTAGAGAGTATGGGAGCGCCTTGTCTCAAACTTGGCCCAAGGAGTATAGCACAGTAGAGAGTATGTAAGTGCCTTGCCTCCAACCTGGCACAAGGAGTATAGCCCAGTAGATAGTATGGGAGTTCCTTGTTTGAAACCTGGCACGAGGAGTACAGCACAGTTTGCAGTAAGGGAGAAGAAAATAAGTTACTTACCTGTAACTACGGTTATCCAGTATTGGTATCTTTCATAGATTCACATGCCTGAATCATTCCCCGTCGTCGAGATGGGAGTTTCACGGTATAATAATCAAGCAGTATTCAAAAAATGCCATAAGCTATAATGGCCCTGAGCCATGTTCTATATAGCCTATCTATGTCCTTTTAAAAAAAGGACTATATGTTGAATGCAGCCAATCAGCTGTTAGCACCCTCTAGAACCTTCCCAGCAGAGGCAGTTTCCCTCAGATTTTCCCAGCACAAGTGAGAAGTGAGTTCTTAATGTTTTAAGGAAACAGCCTCTACGGGGAGGAGGCTGGGTGCATATAAATCTATAAAAGATGCCAATACTGGATAACCGTAGTTACAGGTAAGTAACTTATTTTCTTATCCAGTATTGGGGTGTCATTCATAGATTCACATGCCTGAATCAGAATAGCAAGCAGTCACATCCAATTTTTCAGTTTGTCTGTTGCGGATGGTGGGAAACTTAACACATAGTGAACCCAAAAAATCTTAGGTAACAAGAACAAAGTCCCTGAGGGCTATACCGGTGCGTAATGAATGTGAATGGATGCACAGAATATACTCTTAAAAGCATGGTAAAACATCACTTATGTAACAACATCTCCATATACACAGTCTTAGCGAGAGGGAAAGAAAGAATAATAGCGTAACTAATTGTACACTTTACTTAGATATGCGCTCTATTTATTTTTTTTAAAAATTATTTATATATTCTAGTATTTGCAACAACCAGAAAAACAAAGGACTCTTTCCAAGGGCTAGAAAGAGGCTTACCTTAATGGAAAAGATGGCGAAGTACTGCCTGGCCCACCGCTGCATCTGGAGCGGATTCCAGGCAGTAGTGCTGCGTGAAGGTATGAGTGGTACTCTAGGTTGCAGCACAACAGATCTTTTCCAACGTCACTCCTGCGAAGAGGGCCGCTGAAGTAGCAACCGCTTGGGTAGAGTGAGCTTTTGCTGTCCTTTTCAAAGGCTTGTTGGCTTTGACATGACAGAATTGAATCGCAGCCGATATCCATCTTGCGAAAGTGGCTTTTGTTATTGCAGTCCCTTCGCTGCCTTGGCCATAGGCAACAAGTAATTGATCAGTTTTTCGAATGTCCTTCGTTCTCTGAAGATAGAACTTGAGGCAACGTTTGACATCCAGTGTAGTAGCGCCTGCTCTGCAGGCGTTGATGGTTGCGGAAAAAAGGACCGGAGTATACACGGCTCATTGAGGTGGAACTGAGAAGGCACTTTAGGGATAAATGTGGGATTAGTCCTTAGAATCACAGCATTCTCCTTAAATATTGAAAAGGGTTTCCTAATTGTGAATGCCTGGATTCCGCTTACCCTCCTGGCTGAGGTGAGGGCCAGTGAAAGGGTGACTTTCCATGTGAGGTATTTCAATTCAGCTTTATGAATGGGTTCAAATGGTCTTTTCATGAGTTGTGCAAGAACCACATTTAGGTTCCATTCCGGTGGAAGTGCTTGCACCGGAGGGAAAGCATGGAACAGCCCCTTCATGAATTGTTTGATAAGGCTTGAGGCACAAAGAGAAGTGGCACTGGAAGCTCTTCTATAGCGAGAGATGAAAGCCAGATGTACCTTAACCGAAGAGAAGGCTAAACATGATTTTGCCAAAGAGAGAAGATATGGTAAAATATGTTGTGGGGATACTTGAAATGGATGCAGGTCATTTCTTTGGCACTAGACACAGAATCGTTTCCACTTTAGTTTGTACGTCTTGTTGGTGCTTTCCGCTCTAGATTTTGAGAGAATATCTCTACACTCTTGAGAAATGCTCACGTCTGTAAACTCCAAGAATTCAGGAGCCAGGCGTGTAAGTGCAGGGACTCCGGATTCGGATGGTGCAGTTGACCGTTGTTCGAGGACAAAAGAGGAGGAAACAGCAGTAGACGGATAGGTCTCGTTTCTGAGAGGTGAAGAAGTTCCGGGAACCAATGTTGCCAGGGCCACCTGGGCGCGATGAGAATCAGGCGACACTCTTCCAGTTTCATTTAGGTTAGTATCCTGGGAATCAATGGGATGGGGGAAAAGCGTAGGCATATATCCCTGAACATCGCATCGAAAGGGCATTGCCTTGAGACGCCGGGAGGGGGTACCTGCTGGCATAGGACCGGCATTTGGTGTTGATGTTCGTGGCAAACAGGTCCAGACCTGGTTCTCCCCATAGAGCAAATACTCCATCCAACTGGAATTGATTGAGTTCCCATTCGTGGCAATTGTCTGTAGCTCTGCTGAGAGCATCGGCCAGCATGTTGTGTAAACTTGGAACATGCTCGGCTCTGAGAGAAATCCTGTGTTCTGTTGCCCAGCTCCACAGTTCTTGCGTTTCTAGAGAAAGCGTGAGAGATTTGGTTCCTCCCTGTTTGTTTATGTAGAACATACTAGTCGTGTTGTCTGTACGGACCAGTACAGAGGCGCCTGCTATCCTCGGCAGGAAGGCCTGCAAGGAGAGGAATATGGCCTTCAACTCCAGGCTGTTGATATGACTTTGTTTTTGAGAATTGGACAATTTGCTTTGAATTTGAAGGTCCTGCAAATGGCCTCCCCAGCCGTCCATGGAGGCATCCGTTGTCAGGATGTAATCGGGTATGTTTTGTAAGAAAGTCAGTCCTTTTGAAAGGTTTGGGGTGTGGTACCACCATTTCATTGCTATCTTCATGGCCGGAGTAATCCGAATGATGTCTTCGAAAGATCCCGATGTTTGAAGTCATTGTTTTTGTAATTCTTCCTGGAGAGGTCTCATTTTGAGTCTGGCCAAGGGAACCAAGTCGATCGCTGAAGAGCACATCCCTAGCAGCGACTTGTATTTCCTTACTGAAACAGACTTTTTTCTTGACATGGCCATAGCCAAATGGCGAAGTCGGGTTTGACATTATTCCGACAAGAAGGCTTTGCATTGGATTGTGTCCAATCTGGCTCCCAGGAATGGTGCTATTTGATTGGGAATGGACGAGGACTTTGTGACGTTGACTGTCAACCCCAGCTTGCTGAACAGCTACAAACAAGCGTTGGTGGTCCTGGTCGCTTGCTTTGCCGTAGAAGCCTTAACAGCCAGTCGTCCAAGTAGGGGAATACTTGATGGCCTTGAGAACGTAGGGCTGCCGCCACAGGCGCCAGGCATTTTGTAAATATCCTGGGTGCCGATTTGAGGCAGAAAGGGAGAACCTTAAATTGGTAGTGGGTACCAGCCACCGCGAATCTGAGGAATTTTTGATGCTTCCGATGAATGGGGATGTAGAAATATGCGTCTTCCAAATCGAGGGAGGTCATGAAATCTCCTTTGTTGAGACGTCTTAAGATCTCATCCAAAGTTACCATCCTAAAAGTTTGCTTCCTCAGGAACTTGTTTAACTTTCTGAGATCCAAAATTGGCCTCCATTCCCCTGACTTTTTCATAATCAAGAAGAAACGGGAGCAGAAACCTTGCCCTCTTTGCAGAGCTGGAACTTTCTCGATGGCTCCTTTTGCGAGCATAACTTTTGTTTCTTCCTGCAATAAGTGAAGACGAGGGGAAGGGGCTCCCCTTGGTGGCGTAGTTAGAGGTTTTTGTACGAACTCCAGCGTGTGACCGAAGGCAATCAAATCCAGCACCTAACGGTCCGATGTTATACTCTCTCATTGCTGGAGGAAACTGGATATCTTTGCACCCACGGGACGGGAAAGAGAGGGGAAAGCTGGCACCCTGGTGAAATCACTGTTTTCTTCCATTGTCCCTGCCTTGGGTCGCTGTTCTCTTTCGACCCCCTTGGCGAGAGAAACCAGCCATAGTCGGTTGACGGTAGGCAGCGGGTTGGTAGGATTGCCTATATTGTTTCTGGTAGGGCTGGTATTGTTGTGCCCTTTGGAAGTTTCCTCTGTAAGTGGAAAAAGCACGTCCTTTTGCCCCTCTGAACAGTACTTTCCTGTATTGGAGAGAACCTAAGGATTTAGCTGTATCCGTGTCCTTTTTGATGGATAGAAGCTCCTCATCTATATGTTTGCCAAATAAAGCGTCCCCATGAAATGCCATATCCAGAACCTTTGACTGGACCTCTGGTCTAAATGTGGTTGCTTTTAACCACCCTTGGCATCCTAAGACCGCCGCCCCTGCCAGTTGGCAGAACCCCGTGTTGGCTAATTCGATAGTGCAATTGATTGTCTCCCAGGCCGCCCGTTCACCTTCTATGAGGATCTTTCTGGCTTCCTGCTTTCTGTCCTCAGGAATAAGGTCTAGTAGAGAGACCATATCCAACCACATTTGTCTATCGTAGCGTCCGATGATAGCAAAAGCATTGGCCGCCTTAATGGTAGTTGCAGCCATGGTGGGGAAACGCTTTCCCATAATGTCTAGCTTACGCCCTTCTTAGTCAGGAAGAGTGGAGATCAGGGTGGCTGGGTTCTTAGATCTCCTTTGCGCCGCCTGCGAAATAACAGAATCCGGCTTCGGGTGGCCTGTCAGGCAAGAAGGCAAATTTTCTGGGGCTCTGTACTTTTTCTCTATGCAAGAGAGCACTGGTGGTATTGTGGCCGGGGTCATCATTATCTTTATACCCTCTTGCCATATGTAGTCAATAATTGGAACTGTGCGCATTGACTTTCTAGCTTCCTCTTTAAAATCATACAGAAAGCAGTCTGTATGTTTGACCTCCATGGGGAGATGGAATATATTAGAAGCCCTCTCCATTAAGTTGTGGAAACCCCCTATGTCTTCTGGTGGGGAATCCGCTGGATCGTGTGACGGAGGGGAGGGAGTAGGAATGATGTAGTCCTCCCAAGGGTCAGCAGTTGGGTCTGGGATTTCGCCTTCTTCTCGCTCTTCATCCGAAGAGGAAGGGTCGACCGGATCAGCCTCTTGCGCAAAAGGTCGTGGCACTCTAGATGTTGCTGGTGAACTGGGTTCCTCAAGGGCTTGCGTTTGCGCTGGTAGTTCCTTGGGAACATCTTGAGATGGAAATCTTTGTTTGTAATCTGCAAACAAAGATTTGCAGATTACAAACATAGCTTGAAGGTCTTGAATCATAGCTTGAAGGTCTTGAATCAAAGTTCGCGGCAGGTGAGGCATCTCTCTAGGGTGATGTTCTTGATATCCGTAGCATTGATAATGACGCGGAGGTGCCAGATATGGCTGGTAGTATTGCTGGTCCTCATAGTCTTCGTCAAGATCCTTGCACTTCACATGCAACTCCGAAGGACTATATGCTGCTCCGTATATACCATCATCTCCCTCATCCTCCACATCCGACTCCTGAAGATCCAAAAGGTGCGCAGGAGGAAAGGGGAGATTTTACTATAAGCTGACATCTCAGGATGAAAATATTTCTTTGTCACCCTATTCATCGTCGACGGTGTTGTCGACGGGCTTCTGGCCACCGACATTGAAAATGCTGTCGGCTGCGGTGTCGTCGTTGACTGAATCATCGTCGACGGTATCGTCGCAGACGGTGACGTCGTCAATGGTGTCGTCGTCGATGGTCTCATCGACGGTGTCATCGACGAACCTGTCGTCGTCAGCGACAGAAGTGGCGTCGACGATGGTGACGTCGACGGTGTAGATGTCAATGGTATCTTCGACGGCTTTGTCACTGTAACCCTCGCCGACTGCACAGATGGGGCAGACGCCGACGATAACGGCGTCAACGATATCTTCGTCGACGGTATGGGCCCGGAGATGGCCGCAGTCATCGTACCTGATGTCGACGGGGCCGACGACGTGACGGTATCGTCGCCGATGGTGACGTCGTCAATGGTGTCGTCGATGGTCTCATCAACGGTGTAATCGACGAACCTGTCGTCGGCAGCGACAGAAGTGGCGTCGATGATGGTGACGTCGACGGTATCTTCGACGGCTTCATCACTGTAACCCTCGCCGACTGCACAGATGGGGCAGACGCCGACGGCGTTAACGATATCTTCGTCTACGGTATGGGCCCGGAGATGGCCGTAGTCGTCATCGTACCTGATGTCGACGGGGCCGACGACGTAATCGTGTAACTTGTCGTCGTCAATGACCCAGTGGCTGTCGTCGACGGTGGTGTCGTCGATGGGGATTTTTTTTATTTCTGCTCTTTCCAGAATCCGATGAAGAGGCTCTATGTTGCTTCTTTTCTTTTTTCAGAGGGATAGAGGAAACAGAAGACGAAGGCTCAGAGGTGACCTTGGAATGTTTCTCCTTTTTTGAGCACTTGCTTTCTGGAGAGGGTTTAAGGTGTTTCCTGCCCTCTCCAGAGTCTTTCTCTTCAGAGCTTGCTCTTTTATGAGGTCTGGGTGAGCCATCACTGTCCTCCTCCATTGACTTGCAGTGCTTAGTGGACTGTAACCACAGAAGCAGCCTCCCCTCTCTGTCTCTTAAAGTCTTAGAAGAGAAAGTGCAACAGATTTTGCACGGTTTTACCTCATGGGTTGGGTGGAGGCAGTAAATGCAGTCCTTGTGAGGATCATCAACATGAACTCTCTTCTTGTCACAGGTCTTGCAGGGCCGAAAGAGTCCTTTCTTATCAGACATGATGAGTAGAAATATTTGGAGAAAAAACCTGTAAGGTAGAAAACTGAGTAGAACTCAGGGAGACTCCCTTCACACACGAGATGTGGTGAAAATCTGAGGGAAACTGCCTCTGCTGGGAAGGTTCTAGAGGGTGCTAGCAGCTGATTGGCTGAATTCAACATTTAGTCCTTTTTTAAAAAGGACATAGATAGGCTATATAGAACATGGCTCAGGGCCATTATAGCCTATGGCATTATTTGAATACTGCTTGATTATTATACCGTGGGACTCTCATCTCGACGGCGGGGAATGATTCAGGCATCTGAATCTATGAAAGATACCCCAATACTGGATAACCTGGCACGAGGAGTACAGGACAGTACAGAGTAAGGAAGGAACTTGTTTCAAACCTGGCATGAGGAGTATCATCTCTGTACAGAGGGCCATGTCTGTTAATATTGCTGGAGGTGACATGGAGAGAGGAGATAACTGCTTCAAGAGGCAATAGTGTCCCATTAGCCTACCCTAATGCATATATCAATGAGGGAATTGGTCTTAGTAGTGCTATCAGGTAGAGTTGTGGTGTCTAGCCGCTGCTACAGGTGTTCTCCTTACCTTTCCACATGCTGTTCTCACAGAGAAGCCAAGTCAGTCTGTCTACAGCACTGAGTGCAGGGGTATAAACAGGTCTGGGCACTTTCAAGGATGTCCTCCATTCCAGGCCCCATGCTGATCACACAACAGTGTCAGGGGGAGCCCGACACAAGAGCTTAACCCTGGCTGGGGGAGGGACGGCAGCTCTCAGGTGCTCTAAGGGGTTTCTTCACCGGAGGTGGGGCAGTGCATGAGACCCAGCAGTTCTTTGGGCAGGGAGAGTTCTGGAAAGAATGTGGAATCTTACTTACAACCAAGGGAATAAATTGGGTTTTAGTAAATTACAAGCTTTCTGAGAACTAAATGCAGGCTGTGTGCAAATGCGGAGTTCGGGCAAAAATGGGATCGCCCTTTTCTGTCCCTTGTTTGGGGCACTGTGCTGTCATCCAATATTGAGAAGTGAGTTACTGGTAACTTTAGAAAGGCAGAATTTACTTTCACATCATACTACTATACAGTGAGGAAGCTGCATATTTTTTTTATACATATATGGGGAATTACAAACAGCAGAGAGATGCCAGCAACTGGCACCAGTTCACACAAGCACTAGTTCGGGCTCTCTCTTTTCAAAGCTCAATGCAGATATCACACTTAACACACATCAGCACCAATCCATACCAGCACTGAACCCCTTCAATACACCAGCCCGTATAGGCGCTAGCAACGCATGCACTTTCACCCGTGTGACATACAGTTGTGCCTCTAGGCACTGGTGGCCCTCAATATTTTGAACACATGCAGCACTGAGGTGGGGATTGCACAGCACCTAGTGCATGGGTATTCAACATCTTTTTGAAGACACTGGCATCTGTGTGCCTGTCTAGAACATAGTCACTGGGACTGTGGTTGGGTCAATGACATACTATGTAACGGAAACTATTCAATATGTGGAAAACCAAACAATCAGCACAAACTCATGTAATTTGTAAATTGCTCTAAACTTTCATTTTCCTTCAATTTCCCAACTAAATAAATCTCCAGGTTTCATCTTGAAATGAACACTGCCTTGATTTAAGTCTACACTTCTTCATAGGATTTTCTCTTTAGAACAAATCCTCAGGGCCTGTAAGTCAATATTGCTAAACTGTGGAACACAGATTAGTTTTCTCTAGAGTAATGTTCAAAAATGATCACTCAATATTCGAGCTGGTGGAATAGCTAGGTGAAGGGGAATGTCTCTTTCGCTTTATATGAAAAATGGTTGTAATTCAGCTGTAACTGTCATGCTACTACATGTCTTCTCCGTGTGCTGCCGCACTTAATGTAAAGATTGTTGGAGTATATGTTTGTATGCAAAATGAAAATAAAGTTTAAAAAAAATAAAATACTCGAGCTGGTGATAGGGACCATAAAAACCACAGCCATTCGAAAGTGTGTGCCTATGTATGAACAGTGTGAAAAAGTGAATGTGCTTGTGAAAAACAGGAGCTGAGAAAGAGAACTCTCAGTGTAAGGGGGGAAGGTTAAGAGTTTCAGAAGAGCAAGACATTAAGGTTTGTAAAGGAAAGGAGGATTTGAAAGAGGAAATGGGATGTGCACTTGTGCTAGTAAGAGGAACACTTCATCAAGAGTTGGGGATGCGAGTGTGTACAAGTGTAAATGAGAAGGCTTAGGGAGTGTGTGAAGCAGGAAAGAGGGCCTCTGCGAGAAGGGCGTGAGGGAAAGGTGAAACTAGAAGATATGTGAAAGGAAGATGTGAAAAAGGAGTGCATAAAATGCAATGGAGAGACAACTGTCAGGAAGAGTAGTGTATAGTGAGCTTGAGAGAAGTGAGAAGGCTAGAGAAAGCAGGGCATCAGACGGCACCAGAAATGAGTGTGTATGAAAAGTGTGAGAGAAAACAGTATGCGAGATAGCGAGAGGGAAGTGGGTTGATAAAAGAAAGCGTGAGGATCGTGCATGCAAGAAAAGAAGGGGATGGATAATAAAAATGAGTCCAAGAGAGTAGCAGTGACAATAGTGGATAATGTGAGACATGTATGAGTAGGGGGGATACGAGGTGGATGCCTAGGCTGCCAAGAGCAGAGGGTGACATATTTCCAGTATAAGCAGCACGTGTGGCCACCATTGCTAGAGTGTGGGGTACAGAAAAAAGCACCTTGAACTAGATGTGGAACCCACTGATGATGCATACCACGCTAGATCGGTGAGGGTTTATTATCCTACGTGAGTACATGAATGTACGGCAATTTCATAGGAGAATCAGCTGTTTCTTCCAGGACTGTTGCACTACTTGTTTATATCTGTACACGGAGATGTGTAGTGTATTGGCTACCTATGTTGTACCTCTTTCGTATGTGTGAGAGAACCATGTGATGTCCCTCCAGTGATCTGTCTTTTACTCATTCTGTGTGTTAGAGGAGGTAGCGCACCGCTGCGCATGTTATACCTTTGTAGTGTTGTGAAGCTCAGTGTTAAATTTACAACTACACAAACGACAAAACAATTCACATTTTCAAGGCTTATGTTAATGCATGAGGTGAATGGAAGAATGCGCCAAAATATGTGAGCAGAGTTAACTTTGGTTTTATGCGTGAAACAAGTAGTTTTTAAAAATAAATTAGATGGCTCTGTAAAACACAGCTTATAAGTGGCTAAATGTCATGCGTAACACTTTAGGCCACCGTAACCAACAGCCCTTTGCCTGCTGTGTTTTGAACCGATTATGGCAGCATTGAAAGCATAACTAAAAGCCCCACAATGCTATATGTTGTTGACTGATAATACAGGAATGTTGGATGATATTATAAGCTGGGCCACTGGAATTATGCGGCAGTGAGAGACAAAATTATCCAACAGGAGACAAAATTATTCCGCAAGAAAAGGACAATTATGGAGCAGAATGCGGCACAATCTGTAGGAGTATCATTTCTTTATTTTGACATTTTAGCAACTATTAAAAATGTATAAGCAAACTCTCCCGAGGCTCCCGCCAACTCACACCAAGAGTCGGCTACTGAACATGTTTCAACTGTATGAGTCATTCCTTGTACAAACTTCATATTACTCCCGTACATCTTTTCCCCCATAACTTCAGCCGTATAATCCACATACGACGCATTCTGACCTAAATGTGAATGTATGATGTTTTACCTCGCATATGTAATCAATCATTGTGATGCTTCTACTTTGGTTTCAACTTTCGTTTGTTCAGTTATAAATCACATCATACTTGTATTATCTGGCATCACAGGATGCGCTACTGAATGTTTGTATATGTCAAAATGCCAATAAATAAATTATATTAAAAAAAAAATGTCTAAGCAAACTCCACCACACTAGTACCAGTTTAACACCTGAAGACACCATATGAAATCTTCAAATTATGTAACAGATGGTGCATTATCTGGCAAACAAGGAAAATCCATGACTATGCGCAGTGCTGCAGCCGCAGAAACACATTATTCCAGTGGCCTTGATTTTATGTGATAGTGCCAACTGTTACCTATTTACCTCTATCCGTGGGTTCTGAAGTGGCATGTATTCTAACTGTCAGACTTCTGAAATGCAAAATAAAATGTAGTTCCTGACTTTCTGCCTATTTTTCTTGTACGGAATCAAGCGTTAAATAGCCCAGTGGGTGAGAGGGCCGAGACAGTCTTTCAAATGCAGATGCCAACATATCACTGCTAATGGACCAACATTAACAGCCGTTGGATAAACAAATGTGCATGTTAAAACAAGCATTGGCAAAGCCAATAGGTATCGGCAATGGCAACGTTATTGGCTTTGTCAATGTCTTTTAGCCATGTTGTATAGCAGCACAGCTGCTGTTCAGCATGGCTGAAAGCCCTTGAAAAAAACCGCTCTGACATGGCCAGCATGGGGGCGGGTTATTCAACACAACTCAAGCCGATATCAGTCAGTCTGTGAACATATTTCCAAAATATAGAGAACTTTAGCAGCACGTGACGCGACAGCGCAGCTAAGTGTGGCTGCCCGCATTTTGTTACGGGAAACTGAAAGGTAAGGAGTCTCTAATAAGTATATACCATGACCATATGTCAAAGGACTCAGGTTTCAGTTTAAGCATATATAAATTCATGGAAACAAGACCGGTGAGTCCGCCTTCAAAAAGTTTGTATGCAACTGTTACCGTAATCCATCAAATCATTTAAGCGTATGAGAAAATCAAATCTCAAATGAGTGTCTAACACTTTCATCTACAGGACCAGTGTTTCATTTTGAAGCGTCTGTAAATGCATGAAAATGAGGCCGGTGAGCCCGCTTTCAAAGTCATGTTATACGGCAGTACCCGTCATCCACAGGATCGTTTAAGCGTATGTAAAAGCATAAGTAAAAAATGGTGAAAGACCACAAGTCTGCCGTACAAAGCCAGAATAAGCAAGACAAATAACACAAAATGTCTGTGGGCCGCAAACCCTCTCACTTTGAAGTCAGAGAAAGAAAAGTAAACAGGTGCCCTCGGAAAACAGCGCCTGACATTTGACCTTGGTATTTGAATGCACAGCAAATGTGACAAGAACAAGATTTACAGTCCTGTTTACAGAAATGGAGCTCGGAGCGAGTGAAAACACGAGCACTGCACATCGATGTAATAAAGAAAATGGAAGGCCCTTAAATGTATCATGTCAAACGTAAAAATGCATGTGGGGCGAGTGTCAACCTGTGTCTGATGTCAAACACTGGCTGTCAGTATGAATTATCCAGCCGATGTTGTTCAGCCATTGGTTTCATTTCCAATACTGGAGGACTTAAGAGGCACGTGTAACTAAAAACAAAACATTTGAGGGAAATATTCAGCTGTATCGAGCCAATATCAGTCAGTTCGTGAACATATTTCCAAAATATAGAGAACTTTGGTGACACAAGAAGCTAAAGCACAGCAAAGTGCAGGTGCCCACATTTGGTTAAGGGAAACTTAAAGGTAAGGAGTTTGTAATTAATATATACTGTGTCAATATTTCACAGTAGCGAGGTTTCAGTTTAAGCGTACATAAACTCATGGAAACCAGACCAGTGAGTCTGCCTTAAAATATTTTTTTGTATGCAACAATTACCGTAATCCATCAAAGCATTTAAGCGTATGAGAAAATCAAATCTCAAATGTTCTGCTCCACAAAAGGAGTCCCTCAGGGCTCTATTCTGAGCCCCACTTTGTTTAATGTGTTCATGAGACATCTGGCGGACATCATTAAAAGACACAACATTCAAGTGGTGTCATATGTCGACGACAACCAATTTATAGTTAATCTGTCTGAACCCACCTCTATCTCAGCTGAACTTTTTAAAACCTGCTTACCGGATTTTGCCTCATGGATGATTGATAATTGTCTAAAATTAAATGCCAACAAAACGGAGATTCTGCTGGTAGGAAGAACACCCTCTATATGGACATCAGCTTGGTGCCCTGCTAACCTGGGGGAACCACCAGTCCCTAAACAAAAGGACAAGAATCTGGGAGTGGTATTTGACTCGGAACTTTCTTTCGAAGATCAAATCAGGAAAACACCGGGAAAGTGTTTAGGCACCATCAAGACGCTAAGAAAAATTCTTGACCTAATTCCTACTAAGTCGCGGAAAACCTTATTTCATGCACTCATTACTTCCCAACTGGACTATTGGAATGTACTCTATCTGGGTGCTTCTCTATGTAGTCTTAAAATGCTGCAGCGGGTTCAAAACACGGCAGCTAGACTGATACTGAATCTCTGCAAAAGATCAACTGCGTCAGGCGCTCTTGACAGCTACATTGGCTCCCGGTGTCCAAAAAAAATCGGTTTTAAAGCCTTGTGCTTATGTCGTCGACTACTTAATAAACAAGGCCCCAGCTATCTCCACTCTCTGATTCAAGCCTACATACCAGGTCGGAACCTCAGATGCGAAACTGGCTAAAATCCCCTAGATCAGGAAAGCGATATTGGGAGCAAGATCTTTTGCCTATGTAGCGGCTGATTTGTGGAACTCTCTTTCACTTGTCCTCAGAGCTTCCCCCTCTGAAACTGACTTTAGGAAGAAATTGAAAACCTGGCGGTTCAATAACCCAATTCAACTCTAATTCAGTTCCCCTGATCCCACTGCCCCATGGCTCCCCCTCTAGGAAATCTCTGGTCCAGCGCGGGGACACACTGACTAGGTGTAACCATGCGCTTTACAAATGATTTTATTATTATTATTATTAAAGCCAGATTTTGTCATCAATAACTGGCAATGGGAGCTAGAGATCTATGGCGCTGTTTTACTCTCAAGACCCCTACTTGATGTGGCTTGTGTGTAATTTTGATTACTCGTGCATATCTTGTGTAGACCTTGGTTTTTGGGCTCCATGTTGTGCACATAATTTCCTGTTTGCCCTTAGTCTGACACAACCGTGTAACTATGGTTCAAGCAGCAATGTCTTATGGGAACTGTGAAACTCTATGAGGAACAAGCGCTGCAACAGCAACTTTAACTGCCCAACTTACAGATATTGAATGGACTTATCTTGGGGTAAGTACCTTGAGAGCCTTTTGTAAGCGAGTCGCTACGTCGTATAGATCTGCCTCGTGACTGGCGAGATGGTGGACAATCACAAGAGACAGATGTGTGAAGTAATTTACGCTCGGGGACAGATGGTGAAAATTGGGGTCTAGTGATAAATGGCATTGCGAAATTCCCAAACTGTTTTTGTGATAATCACTAAACTACATGAGGCAAGGATTGCCCAACCCGGTCCAACCCTAGTAATGGTACACAGATAATATCCCCTCGGACTTCTCACATTCTGCCTGCAAGGAAACTTTAACTCCCCCCAATAAAACTCTAACAATGGCATTACTGACTGTCATGAAGGAGCATGGTGAGGGGTTGCAAAGATCACGTAGTCAGCTCAGCCTCCCCGACTCCCTCTATAGCCCTCTCTTCTACTACTAGGGCAGCCAGAAATAGAAGAAAAAGATTAAAATAACTTAAAATGAGTCCTCTGAGGTGACTGGGCCTTGAGGGATTTGAAAAACAGGGTGACCATATGGACAGCCTGGTAGTGTCAACCCTGCTTCTTTCTTGAAGCTAAACCTTTGAACAATCAGCATTCAACAAAAATATAACGTTCTCTGAATTATGAGCAGATGTCTCGTATGAGGCCGTGTGCTGTGTTTAGGATAACATAAAACGTAATGAGTTAACTAGAACTGGGAACCTTCAGTGTTTTTTAGGATGGTAACCAAAACGTTCAGTTAGCTGAAGAGTTTAAGGGGTATTTTATGTTTTTTTATCATGATATACTTGAATCTGTACCCCTGCCCTCACCACCCAAGGGATCAGTAGCTGCAGCCAGCAGACAATTGGCAAAGGGCATGGTATTTAGCCACACTTTGTGCCCATTTGACCTGCTCCCATTACGCGTTGGGCCCTGTATAGGCTGTATTCACACTAGATACAGAGAGTGGTCATTAGCCACACTCTGTGTCCATTAACTCTACCACAAGTACCTGCTGAGCAGGCTCTGATCCACAATGCGCTAGGTTTCCTGGCTCAAGGTGTGACTTTGACCATGTCCTGCGCCCTTTTCCCCACCAACAAACCCTGTAGTTCCCAGGCAGGCTCTGGATGCAGATAATGGCCTGCACCCAGACCCTGTAGGGAACAACCTTCGGTCAAATCAGAAGCCCAGTCCCCTGTCCAACCTCGCTGGGCTTGTCTCCTGCCATGCCTTGTGACCAGGCCACGACCTCAGAGTCGTGGCATTTGTTGTTCCCACAGTGCTAAGGTTGAAGGCATGGCCTTTGAACATACCCTGCACGCAGTCTCCCATCACACTCTATTTTTTAAGTTTTTCCCCCCTCTGCATGACCTCCAAAAGTCTTCAAAAGATGGCTATGAGGTCAGACTGGCTTAAATATTCCCTGGGCCTTCGAACTTTAACCCTAACATTTTGGTGGTCGAGCTATTAAGAAACAAGGAGCTATTCCAAAAAACATGCTTCTTTACAACCTGTGGTTTCTTGAAACGAGTTTCTGTGTTTAGGGGTACACAAGTAATTGTGGGTCGCTCCTTCGACTCATGCAGTTGTAGCCTCCTGACTCTTGTTTTCCAACGTGCCTTCCTATTTCCCTAATGTGGTAGCTACTCCAGACTTCCTCCAGCCTAATCATTTTAGTGAAGTACTTGCAGGCCTAAATACGATGAAATGTACTGATTTCTGTCTCTGTACTTACACCACTTGGGGTTAAGATAGTGTCACGAAAATTATGACCGGCCAATAGGGTGGGACCAATCCCATACTGGTAGAAATCAAGTGCTTCAAGGTACTGAGTATGTATAGGTTAGGCGCAGTGCTGGCTTGTCGAACCAGGTGGTGAAATCTCCTTAGATACCGAGGTTCAGAAAATCCATGGCGCTTATTGCATCCAGGAGAGCTTCTCCAAAAGCTGTGTTATGTGTAGTAGGCCTACAGGCGAAAAGAAAGGAAGCAGAGAAGGTCAAGAACGGAGATCAGCATACAAGTAATGAATCCCATTACTGTCCTGAGTAGTCTTTAATACTGGAGTACAGTCAGGTATTCTTGTGTGCCACTGCTAAGCCTCCACTCTTCTCTCATTCAGGGGGTATGTGAATAGGGTTAGGCATCAATCAGGGATTGTGTCGAGTATTACTGGGGCAGCATTCTCACCCAGCCAGATTGCTGCAGTGTCGAGTGTCGCCCATAAAGTCTGTTTGCAGGTCATAAATATTTAGTCTGTTTTTGCTTAGTGATCTAGCATTGACTATCGTGTAAGATAAGGGGTTGTCCTATTGCATATTAAGAGTTGTGACATCTGGTTTGTTATGTTGCAGAGGTGATTGTAATTGCAGCAGGGGCAGTGGCATCCATTCGATAATGTCAGTGGTTGGCTTCAATCACTCTGTAAACTCAGATTATCTGTTTGTTGCTTCCTTCGGCCCACATTTGACTGTTAGATCATTGTGTCTGCTATTTCATGGCATTTTTGTATGACAAATATCTGTATATAGATATTGTGTTCATTTGCCTGTTCCACTGCATGCAAGGATAGGGTTGGTGTTTCTTGCCTGATAAGCAAAGTGTGGTTAGCATGTCTTTTGGTTGGTCTCGAGTTCTGTTGTTTTAGTTGGTGACTTACTTGGCCAGAGGTCACATGCTTGTTCTGTCGATCGCTCTGATGATTGTTCTGGGTAGTGTGATAGCCTGGGTGATGCAATGACTGATGTGGCATTATAGAGGGTGGATGAGAACATGGTGGTGGAGAAGCGGTCGAAGATTTTATAACGTAATCAGCCATGGTTTTATCGACTGTTTCAGTTAATCATCTGATAGCTCTAGTTGTTGCTCTGGCTGGTGTGGCTGGAGAGGGTGTGAGCAAACTATATTGATAGGTTTGTCAAGTTGCTCTATAAATCTAAGAAGGGTCTTCACAGAGTTTGGTTGCATCAGAGAGGCAAGGCCAGCTCGGGTTCTTAGACAGACGATTGATGAAGAGGGTTGAGGGCTTTATAGGATAGTGAGCTCTCAGAGTATTTTTTTTTAATTTACAGCACTGCATCTGACACTTTATACTCATACTGCCTTATGGTGGCATCTGTTTGCGTCCATCATCTATTGCCCACAACTACATTTGTCCATTTCAGAAGGTTAGCAAATCCATCATCCGTTGGTATCATGCGACTTCCTAGGTTACCTTATGTACTTAAAGGCACTGTCAGTTCTAATAATTTTAATCAATACTTTATTTTGCTTCTGCTACTAAGAAACACCCAATCTCATTCTTGAGAGTAAGATTCATAGTTTTTCTATTGATTGAAGTCTGCACCCTTGGTTAACGGATGAACAGCCTTTAAGGGTATAAAGCAACCTAAGAAGTCAAGTCCTAACCAATCGAATAGATAAGGATAGCATTAATGTAAAGTATTACTTAAGTTGAAAGCACTCTCCCTTCCCGTACATGATTCACAGAGGAGTAGTCTGCCCCACCCTCTTCATGGGAATGCACCGTTTCACCATTGCCACATTTCACCATAACCTAAAGGCATTCCAGGTGGCACCAAGTTTGTCGGGCCTTCTCATGCGGATTCTATGGTATTTGAGTAGGTTTGTGGAGAAGAGTTGTCCTTTGTTAAGAGGATTTACCACACTTAGGTCCCGATTATGAGTGCGCTGGATTTGGGTATAGTGATAACGTGAGGCCAGAAATAATTTTTTCGACCACTATCCCTGCCCCTAAATAGGGGCTGTTCTGAGTTTTTTCCACTGGAAAGGGGAATAAACATGTGGACCAAGAATTAATGGGTCCAGATCTGCATGCGGAGTCCCAGTTCCCAGGACAAATCCTCACCCATTTACGGCAAGCTTGAGAAGATGTTAAATGGGAGAGGAGCAGATGCAGGGGGTGGGAAGGCATAAGGAGGCAGGGGAGGCTAATGCAAGCGTTCTGTGCTGCCTGTGCCGCAGGGTTGGTCCGGTGGGGGCCGAGGCTAGGGTACACTTACACACTGATACTCATGTGATTATAATGGCCACTGTACCCCACTACAAGTGGCCATTAGGCTATATGACAGACCTCATCTCTATGCTGTTAGATTGGGAGATTGACTTGCACAACTGGGCATTGGTATGTATAGCGCATTCAGGGTGTGAGCACACCAGGCCATGTTTGATCAGGCAGAGTGGTAGGTTAATCCTGAGACACTCTTCGAGGAAGCTGTGATCGACAAAGAGGTCCTGAACCCAAGGTCACTCTCTTCGGTCAGTATTCTAGATGTGACTCAGGCAGGGGATCGCACTCCTGAGACAGGCTCTCGGGCAGGTATTCTAGATGTGAGTCAATAGACTCAGGCAGGGGATCGCACTCCTGAGACAGGCTCCCGGGCAGGTATTCTAGATGCGAGTCAATAGACTCAGGCAGGGGATCGCTCTCCTGAGACTGGCTCTCGGGCAGGTATTCAAGACGTGAGTCAATTGACTCAGGCAGGGGATCGCACTCCTGAGACAGGCTCTCGGGCAGGTATTCAAGACGTGAGTCAATTGACTCAGGCAGGGGATCGCACTCCTGAGACAGGCTCTCGGGCAGGTATTCTAGGACGTGAGTCAATTGACTCAGGCAGGGGATCGCTCTCCTGAGACAGGCTCTCGGGCAAGTATTCTAGACTTGAGTTAATTGACTCAGGCAGGGGATCGCACTCCTGAGACAGGCTCTCGGGCAGGTATTCAAGACGCGAGTCAATAGACTCAGGCAGGGGATCGCTCTCCTGAGACTGGCTCTCGGGCAGGTATTCAAGACGTGAGTCAATTGACTCAGGCAGGGGATCGCACTCCTGAGACAGGCTCTCGGGCAGGTATTCAAGACGTGAGTCAATTGACTCAGGCAGGGGATCGCACTCCTGAGACAGGCTCTCGGGCAGGTATTCTAGACGTGAGTCAATTGACTCAGGCAGGGGATCGCTCTCCTGAGACAGGCTCTCGGGCAAGTATTCTAGACTTGAGTTAATTGACTCAGGCAGGGGATCGCACTCCTGAGACAGGCTCTCGGGCAGGTATTCAAGACGCGAGTCAATAGACTCAGGCAGGGGATCGCTCTCCTGAGACGGGCTCTCGGGCAGGTATTCTAGATGTGAGTCAACTGACTCAGGCAGGGGATCGCTCTCCTGAGACAGGCCCTCGGGCAGGTATTCTAGACGTGAGTCAATAGATTCAGGCAGGGGATCGCACTCCTGAGACAGGCTCTCGGGTAGGTATTCTAGACGTGAGTCAATAGACTCAGGCAGGGGATCGCACTCCTGAGACAGGCTCTCGGGCAGGTATTCTCGACGCGAGTCAATAGACTCAGGCAGGGGATCGCTCTCCTGAGACTGGCTCTCGGGCAGGTATTCAAGACGTGAGTCAATTGACTCAGGCAGGGGATCGCACTCCTGAGACAGGCTCTCGGGCAGGTATTCAAGACGTGAGTCAATTGACTCAGGCAGGGGATCGCACTCCTGAGACAGGCTCTCGGGCAGGTATTCTAGACGTGAGTAAATTGACTCAGGCAGGGGATCGCACTCCTGAGACAGGCTCTCGGGCAGGTATTCTAGACATGAGTCAATAGACTCAGGCAGGGGATCGCACTCCTGAGACAGGCTTCCGGGCACGTATTCAAGATGTGAGTCAATAGACTCAGGCAGGGGATCGCACTCCTGAGACAGGCTCTCGGGCAGGTATTCTAGATGTGCGTCAATAGACTCAGGCAGGGGATCGCTCTCCTGAGAGGCTCTCGGGCAGGTATTCTAAATGTGAGTCAATAGACTCAGGCAGGGGATCGACTCAGAGGAACTCGCTCCTGAGATACACTCGGAGGTAATTATCTAGAAAAGAACTCGGACAGATCTCCCTTCTAAGACATCTTTCTAGTCAGTTCTGATCCATGTAGGGGGGTCTCACTTCTGGGACACTCTCTCAAACAGTTATCTCAGGTGAGACTCAAGGAATACCTCTCTTCAGACACACTTTCAGGCAGATGTCCGAGGTGTGACAAAGACAGGGCTCGCAGTCCTGAGATACAATATTGTAAGAGGTATCCCATTTGTGACTCTGACAGGAGATCTCACTTCTAAAGCCCCTTCTCAGGCAGGTATCCCACGTGTGATACAAACCCAGCATCTCTGATATTCCAGGTGTGAACCAGACAGGACTCACTCTTCTGAGACACCCTCTCATGCTGGTATCCCAGGTGTGATTCAGACAGTGATCTCCATCCTGAAACACTCTCTCAGGAAGGTATGGCAGCTGTAAATCAGCCACAGGATCTCACTCCTGACACAGCATCCCAGACTTATATTCCAGCTCAGGTGAGCCAGTCAAGGCACACACTTCTGAGACACACTCTAAGCATGTTTTCTCAGGTGTGGCTCAGACAAAAGATCTTGTTCGTAAGATGCATATTCAGGCAGGTATCCCATTAGTGACCCTACAGAGGATCTCACTCCTGGCACAGCATCCCAGACTTATATTCCAGGTGTGATCCAGACAGGACTCACTTTTCAGAGACACCCTCTCATGCTTGTATCCCAGGTGTGATTCAGACAGAGATCTCCATCCTGAAACATCCTCTCAGGGAGGTGGAAGGTATAGCATCTATAAGTCAGGATCTCACTCTTGACACAGCATCCCAGACTGATATTCCAGATGTGAACCAGTCAAGGCACGCACTTCTGTGACACCCTCCGAGCATGTTATCTCAGGTGTGATTCAGACAGGAGACCTCGTACCTAAGATGCATATTCGAGCAGGTATCCCATATGTGACCCTACAGGAGCTCTCAGCCCTCATCAGCCAGGCTAGCTTGAATCCAGTGGCAAAGTGAGCAAGGGCTGATGAAAGGTGTTACCCAGAAACCGGTCCCAGGATGCTTGTTTCCGGTTCAGGGAAGACCTGGCTTGGCAGTTCGGACTGGACTGTTCCCATGAGGCACAGGGTCAAGACTGATTTGCATATAGCTGGGTCTGAACTGAGGTGGCAAAGTGAGCTAAAGAATGATGATAGATTCAACCCAGATCTGTGACTGGGGGTGAGTGTCTGAAAAGTTTCAGCGCTCCGTCCATCATCTCCTTGTGTTTGCTTCTATCTCCACCAATCATACTGCTTACTGACCAAGCTACGCCCCTGACCCTGAGATACCCTCTCAGCAGGTAAGGTAGGTGTAGATGAGATAAGTGCTTGAAATGGAAAAATAGAAGTGCAGGTACTCTGTGACAGAGTACCTGCTTGTTTCTGAGAAGTGCCGGTACTCTCCTATTAAAGGTATTGCATTTCTCTTGAGAAGTGCCGGTACTCTCCCTCTCAAAATAAAAAAGTGTTGGTACTCCGTACCGGCCCATTTAAAGCACTGGATGAGATAGAGGATTTCACTCCTGAGACAGCATCCCAGACTAAAATTCCAGGTGTGCACCAGGCAGGGGTGACACTTCTGAGACACCCTCTCAAGCAGGTGCCCCACGTGTGACTCAGGCAGGAGATTGTACTCCTGAGCCACACAGAATATATAACCCCACTGCTGGCCGTCACTGATCACGATTCGCACTTCGCCACCCTGTGAGGGCACAGAGTGCTCTGCTCTGGAGTTTGACCCGCTGCCACCCTCCGGTGTCAGATAAACCACAGGTTTCATGCTCTTAAGTTAGTCATTGTGTGGGTTGGGCTGGGAAGACACCTCTGGGCGCCGCATTGTTTTTCTCTCCTCATACTTGTCCGGCTAGCAGAGAGGCGGACGAGGAACGCGAGCACCTGTGCCTCGTGGAGTGCCAAGGAAGAGACGCGCCCCACAGAAGAAGGTCAATTATCGTCACACCCTCCAAGTAAGTTTTGTTATCTGACATATGTATAGGGCACAACTGCCGTTAATGTGGCATCGTGGCACTTTCACTGTCAGGAATCATTGAAGGGCGACCAGTTTTGACAGGCGCGCGCACCCAGCCAGGCCTACGCGGGAAGACGTCTGATGCGCGTGAGGTCATGACGTCATCCGGTGGCGTTGCAGCGAACTCGACGCTGCTGGTATGCGGCGGAATACTTTTAAAGTTCCGGACATGATTAGAGCGCATTTCTTGCAGCATATATTCCACTCACTTGACTTTAGAGAAGATGCGTTTATGGGGGCTACTCGTTTCTCCTTAAAGTGGTTAGCGACCCGAGTGAGTAAATACAGAATATGGGTATTAGGCGGACACACCCAAGGCATGTGTGAGGGCATAAGTCAAGGACTCCACGAACACTACCAGTGAATGCATCAAAGGCTAGGTCCAACACAGTGCCAAATTTAAGTTAAAAAATATAAATATCTCTGCTTATCGAGGCCACATGCTGCCCTAATTAATAAATGGTGAAACCTGAGCAGAAGGGTTACATCTGAGTACTTCTATGAAACATCGTTGCAGAAAACTGGAGGCTCGTTTAAATAAACCCTGGTACAGAGGCAAGTAGGGAAATATGCAAACGAGTGTGAGCTTGAAAGAGACAGATTGGGGTAGTGGCGTCTAAGCAGTACAGAAAGAGCGACATAGCTAAGATTAAAACACAGAGGACACTTGCTTTGTCTGTGTCGTGTCAGCATTTGTAAAGCGCCTTATAACATTGGTATGGCACCAAAGCATTTCCTGAATCTGGTTGCACTTTTTGCATGGTTCTGGCATTTACATCCATTGGCTGTGTATGATTGGCTGTGGATGGTTAGCAGACATGTATTAAATGACTAGTTTAGTAATAGTTCCTGTTAGTTAACGTGAACGTAAAATGAACTTGGTCCTGCTAAAGATCTCTGTAGCGTTTTATGGGTGTGTAGAAGCACATTTCTGGTTGAGCTGGCTGGTCGGTTCTCCATAGCCTGGCCTATCCAGATTGTCTTCTAGAGAGCACTGCTAGCCGAGTAAATAACTGTGCTGTAATGTTGTGTGAATGACCGCGTGGCACCGTTAAGATAATCTTATCTGAATGGTTCTAAGATGTATACTGGTGTGGTGCAAGGGGAGAGTTGTTGAGCTGGCAGGGCTTCTCCAGCTGTGTGGCTTAGGTGCCCTGTTGTGCACATGCGTGTGCCAAGGGGTCTGACCTGAACCTAAGTGTGATTTGTGAAGTGCTGTGTGGTGAATATTGTTAGGTAGAGGTGGCCAAAGGTTGTTGGGTACTGTGATAGCTGACTAAATGCAAGGTGGATCTTTGCCATGTTGGATGTGTTAGGAGTTCTGTCCAAAGTGCTCACTGGGTGTTATTGTGTGGTATCTCTCTTTTTTTTTTTTTTAATTCTTTTTATTGAGTTTAACATAAATTACAAAGTGATTACAATGCAGTGCAAGGTATGACCCTACAAGGGTAAGATCCAAAACAATTAGCAGACAGTTGTTACAGAGCAAGACATTGGGTGCAAAATATCCATGGTACAGAGAGAGGTAAACATACATATTTAAAATTACAAATGTCACACGTGTGCCCTCTACGCCCCGTTCCACATAACCAATGTGTCAGGTCGGAGTGGAGGTATTGCCATTATCCCGCGTTTCACGCAGGTAAGAATTAAATGGTTGCCATATATCTAGGGGCCTCGCAGCAGGTGGTTGTAACTGAGCGTATGTGTCACTGTTAGTGTTGCAATATGTCATACTGCGCAGCCAGGAGTGTACTGTGGGACTGTGAGCGCAGCCCCAATTTATGGCCACTTCTCGTTTGGCAATAAGCAAGGCGATGGCGACGAATCGCTGTTTAGACTTGGGAGTGTGGTATCTCTCATTGGCAAGTGCTGCTGCACGCGGGCGATCATCAGCAATATGGCATATGTGTGCCTTATTTGTTGCATGCAAGTTGGTCTGTACTACGTCTATTGAGACCTGTAGGTCTGTATGCCATATCAAGCATGGCGCAGTTGTTTCTGGCAGTGCATCCCACAAGGTATCAGCCAGAGTAGGAGAAGCAGCACCACCTGCTCCAACTAGCCAGTAGTAGCTTATTCCATGACCAACCTGGATTGTAGAGTGAGCATCAGTTTTTTTAGGTAGGAAGGAGCAGAGCCAAATACTGTTACTAATGGTACAGTTGCATGACTTATCTGCAAGACAACAGGCACTATGAGACAATGCATGGCACTGTAAGTTCTTTCATCAGGCTCTGCCAGCAGCTACATACATTCTTCAAACAAACTAAAGTGGAAAGGGAGAAACTGTAATGCTACTGCACCAATACTTCACCACAGGTCAGCAGGAACTGTGAAACAGTAGACTTGGTAGCAGGTGAAACTGTAATGCTACTGTGCCAATACTTTACTGTGGGTCTGCAGGAACAGTAAAACAGTAGACATGGTAGTAGGTGAAACTGTAATGCTACTGCACCAATACTTCACTGCGGGTCTGCAGAAATCTGAAATGATAGACCTGGTACCAGGTGGAACTGCAATGGTACTAGGTGTAATTGTAATGTTACAGTACCAGTACTTCACTGAATGTTGCAGAAACTTTGAAACATAGGCCTGGAACCGGGCGAGTTATAATGGTACAGTACCAATACTTCACCACAGGTCTGCAGGAACTCTGAAACAGTAGACATGGTAGGAGGTGAAACTGTAATAGTACACTACCAGTTCTTCCCTGCAGGAACTTTGAAACACAGGCATGGTGGAACTGAAATGGTACAGCACCACACGTCTGAAGGAACTGTGAAACAGTAGGCCTATTACAAGATGGAATTGTAAAGGTGTAATACCAATACTTCACTGCAGGTCTGCAGGAACTGTGAAACAGTAGGCCTCGTACTAGGTGAAAATGTAAAGCTACTGTACCTATGATTCCCCACGGGTCTGCAGGTACTGTGAAACAGTAAGCCTAGTACTGGGTGTAATTTTAATGGTACAGTACCGGTACAGTTTCACTCGACTGCAGGGGTCATGAACCAGTATCCCAGACACTGTACCTACAGAGACTTTTAAGGGGATTTTACTGGTGAGACTTTCAAGTAAGAGTGATGTTGCGTCTGTAAATAGCCAATAACTAATTTCTCTGAGGCATTTCAAAAAGACTGTCTCAGGTTCTTTTTCAGACGTTTAACATTGCCGAACTTTTTTTTTTTACGCTGTGCCCTCCTATTACCAGATTTATAGATACACCAAAGTGCTACTGTGCTCTTTCCCATCCGAAACCCGCGGTCTCACAGCCCGACACGTTTCACTCAGAGCATAAGAGACGCTTGTCTTTGGAGCAGTACGCGGTCAGTATAAAAGGTGCACACCTTTTATTCAGGCAATCTGCTACACACGTGCTAGTTATATTGGGTTTTGAAACCAGCGAAGTGAGGGTTATGAGCAGTAACGTTCAGATATGTGATGACTGGGTACAGGTGTGCGCCGCCACTGTTACTTTAAGAGGCAGGTAGCTTTCTGTGGGAAAGGTTAGGCAGAGCAGAAAGGGCTGCTTGCCAGGCCTGGCACACGCGGTTTTATGTGCCTGTCGACACACATTAAACAATAGAGTGAAAAAGAGATGTCTCTATGGCACCGCCAGCCCAAACTATCATCTGGACACGTCACAGGCAGAGCCAGAGTGAGGAGAGGAGTGTCCTTGGTGCCACCCTGCTCTCTGTGGTTGAGGAGAGGCTGCCTGGCAGTGCCCTGTACACGACTCGCTCTTGCTGACAACCTCCCACTCTTAATCCCTTTCATCACCTCTTGCTGCACTTCCTCCTCCCCCGTAAAACAGCTACTTCTGACCCAGCCCATGCGATCAATGGCCTCTCTGGGCAGCGGTGGGGATCTCCCCTGAGATGCAGGTCGTCAATGGCAGCGTCCCTTCAGAGAGAGCCCATTTGCGCTGCCAGTCAGCCAGTGAAGGCTCGTCGTGCCAGCGTGAGCTGAAAGGAAATGCTGGGAGACTGATGACAAGTGCGAACATAGGGTGGCAACTGCGACCCATGTGGTAAGGAGCGGTGGTGCAGTGGAAACAGGAACCAGTGGGCTAGTTTGAAAAGATAACGCCTTGTGAGAGCTGTGGACTTTAGCAAAGAGATGTATTCTTGTAAAAGGTGTGTTTATGGAAGGAGATATGTTCTTGTGAGAGCCGTTGACTTATTTATTTTGGATTTTTGCTAAGTGCTACTAACCACTCATTTAGCGGCCTCAGAGCGCTCGAAGAGTGGGCGCAAATGGGTCCCATATGAAAACTAGTGATCTTCCCATTTAACTCATGCTGTCAAAGCCTTGGGCGTACAGGAGTCCAGAACACAGGCAAAAAGGAGCGGCCCAGTCATAGACATCTGAAAGGGAGTAGCCAGAAAATGAAAATATCCCCAACTTGGAACCAAAGCTCACCAAGCAAGCGAAGCAAGTGAGCCTCAACCTCTCTAGAAGAGCTCCCTTTTCTCTTCCATCCAAGCATCTATCCATTCATCCTTTCACCCTTCCATCTACCCATTGATATCCACCATTTCACCTTTACATTTTGTCATCCGTTCTGTCTTTCATCCATCATTCAATCTTTCACCATTTCATCCATCCATTTGTTCACACATCCATCATTTATGTATGCATCCATTCACCCATGCATCCATCATTTGACTTACCCATCCATCAATACAACTTTATTCTTCAATTGATCCTTTTGTCCATCCATTCATCCATCCATCCTCTCAAATTTCCATTTACTATGCCATCCATCCATACTCTCAGATTTCCATTTCCTATGCCATCTAACCAATCATCCATCCATTCTCTTAGATTTACATTTACTCTGCCATCCTTTCACCCACCCATCCAGCCATCCTCTCGGATTTCCATTTACTTGGTCGCCCTTTCAAATCCATCCATCCTCTCAGATTTAGATTTACTCTGCTATCCTTTCACCCTCTGATCCATCCAACCATTCTCCCCGATTTTCAATTACTCTGCCATCCTCTCACCCACTCAGTCATCATCTCATATTTCTACTTACTCTGCTATACTTTCATCCATCCATGCCTCCATCCATCCTCTCAGATTCCCATTTACTTTGCTATCTATCCATCCTCTCAGATTTCCATTTATCCACCCAGCCACCCATCCATCCATCCTCAGAGTTTTCCATACACTCTACAATTCTTTCACCCAGCCACCCATCCATCCATCCTCTTAGATTTCAATTTTCTCTGCCATCTTTTCAGGCACCCACCCATCAATTCATCCTCTTCAATTTCCATTTACTCTGCCATCCTTTTACCTATATCATCAATTCATCCATCCATCTTCTCAATTTCAATTTACTTTGCCATTCTTTCACCCATCCATCCATTCATCCATTCTCTGATTCCCATTTACTATGCTATCCTTTCACCCTCTGATCCATCTACTCCGATTTCCATTTACTTTGCAATTCATCCATCCATTCATCCACCCATCCATTTGTCCGTCCATCCTATGAGTTTTCTATTCACTCTACCAACCTTTCACTCACCCATCCATTCATCTGCTTAGATTTCCATTTACTCTGCCATTTTTCCCCAACCACCCATCCATCCATCCTCTCAAATTTCCATTTACTCTTCCATCCTTTCACTCATCCATCCATTCTTCTATCCATCCTCTCAGATTTCCATTTACTTTGCCATCCATCCATCCATCTATCCAACCATCCTCTCATCTATCCATCCTTAAAGTTTTCCATTCACTTTACCATCCTTTCACCCAACCATCCTCTGTGACTGCCAATTACTCTGCCATCTTTTCACCCATCCATCTTCTCAAATTTCCATTTACTCTGCCAACCTTTCACTCATGTCCATCTATCCATCCACTCATCCTCTCAGATTTCTATTCACTCGTCCATCCTTTCATCCACCCATCGTTTCACCCACTCATAGTTTCACCCACCCATCCCTTCACCCACTTATAGACCCATCTTTTTACCTACCCATCCTCATCCTTTCACCCACTCATCGTTTCACTGGCCCATCCTTTTGCCCACCCACCCATCCATCCATCAATCCTTTCTCCCACCCATCGCTTAAGTCACCCATCCATCGTTTCACCCACTCATCCATTCATCCAGCCATCCTTCTGCTCCACCCATCCCTTCACCCACTCATCATTTCATCCCCCATCCTTTCACAAACTCATCCATCGATACTTTCACCCACTCATGCATCCACTCGTTCCTCCTTCTTACCCTTTTCTATAAGCCCATCCTTCTTGAGTAAATTATGAGCCTTTATCTGCCAAGTTGCAGATAAAAGAACAGTGGCAGCTCCTCGGCTAATCCGCTAAGGCGGAGGAGCGTCGCCACACAGGAAAAAGAAAATGATAATAAAAATGTTATCATCATTTTATTTTTCACTATTGGCTCTTTAAAGGTGCGGGCAGGGCGAGGCTGTGATACCCGCAGAGCAGGGAAAGAGTGGTAGGCATTTTCCAAGTGTGAGTGACGGTTTGGCCAACCGTCTCGGGCTGGCCAAACAGTCATGCACACTTGGCATGTTCTCCACCGGCTGTAATACATAGTCTGGGTGGAGAATATGCCCAGTCTCCCAGTCCCCATCAGAGCGCCGAACCACAGAACTCAAACCAATCACAACGCTGCTGTTAGGCAGCGTCGTGACTGGATAGGGGAGTCTGAGAGCCTGGATGCTTCCTGCTTCGACGAAAAGGACGGAGGAGAGCTGGCCGCCGGGAAGGTAAGTGGAATTTTCTCCTCCCCCTTTATGTTTTTAAACCCCCCTCCCTTCTCCGCCACAAATCCCCAGTAGCAGCCGCTACTGTAAAAGAAGCCTATACAAACCCCCACCCGCTGTAGCTGCTAAAGCAGGGGGTTCACAAAGCCCCTGGGCATCTGACCAGAGGATTACGGTGAGTTGGTATGTGCAGTTTTCGGGACAGTATGCTCGTAAACCAGAGTGAAAAAGGTTAGTCTTCAAGGATTTCCTGAATTTGAGCTAGTCCTTTTCAAGTCTCAAGTGGCTGGGCACTGGGTCTAGAAGCAGGTGCCCCTAGGGGGTTCCACCACTGTATGTTTCACATCTGAATTGATGAGGTGGGAGCATGCCTCTTCCTGAGACTTTGGGTGGGCTGATAGGGAGCAAAACTCAAGCAATGTACTCGAGTGTAGTCATGCAATGCTTTGTAGAGACGCTCTTTCCATTACAGGGAGCACGAAGCCTGTGGAGAGATCTTAGACCAGGAGTAACATTAACATGTCGTCCAAGTCAAAAAACAAGTTGAGCAGTAGAGTTTTGTACTTGCTGAAGTTTGGCTATAGATGTGTGAGGGAGACCTGTAGAGAGGCAGCAACAAAAGCCCAGGTGGGACCTGACCACAGGGAGAATCACAGCAACTGTCTGCAAGCAGCGCAACAACGTCAGGATCCGTCTCAGCTGTCAAAGATGGAGAAAGTGTGTTCTTGTGAGAGTTATGCTTTCAGGAGGGGGTATATTCTAGTAGGAGGCCTAATCTTCTGAGAGGTGTGTCCTTGCAGTGAGAGTCATGGCTTGGTGGGCGCTAGGTGAGAAGGCATGGTGTACTGCGGACAGGATTCGTTTACTTGAGGAGGTGTGTTGTGTCAACCGGTGTGGTGTTGTAGACAGAGTAGTGGTCTGGTGAAATGAATTTTGTGGTAGCAAATCTAGCCTTAAAAGGATAACTTGTTATCTAAGGGGAAGGTGCCGCCCAGAAGCAGGAATTATGATTCAAAAGACAAGAAGTGTTTTTCAGTGAGAAACGTTGCTTTGTGGAGGTGACAAGACGAGTACTTAAATTGGCCACTATGATTGGGACCAGAAGTTAAATTCTAGTCTCAGTTTCGTCATCACCTCCTGCTGATTCATCCTCCTCTTCCTCCAAAATTTGCAAGTTGTCCTGACAAAACTGTGAGGATGTGTTTTTGCAGTTCCTATTTCTTTCCTTGTATGAAGTGATCCAGACTCCTGGTGTGTCTACCCTCAGATCACGCTTAAAGACGCATGATGAGAGTTTAAGCGGACCACGACAGAAAACCTTCCGCCTGAAGGAACCTTGCACTGTTTTCTATTCGATGCTCCTCAAGCCCACAGAGCTCAGACAGGGCTCACTGAATCCATGTGCGCTTCACTTCAGTGGACAAAGAGGATGGATTAAGAGGAAGGGAAGACAGCTGCCATCTGGGTCCCCTTTTCATGTGTACACTCAAAGACTTTAGAATAAAAATAACTCAGAAAGAGAAAGGGGGGGCCGGTAAATTCAAGAGATTAGGCTACCCAGTGAAGACCATCAGGCAGTGATCTTGCAGAATGCTGCCTCACCCCGTCCTATCTCTCTGCTGCACCTCGCACAGTATTAAGGAAAGGGGACTAACCTTCATGGTTACACAGGTACTGTTGCCCTCGCATGTCCGCTCTCTCGAATGGTTGAAAGCCCACAGCAGTAGTAGGCCAGCCTTGGAACGGCTCGTCTAGTTTTACAGCTTTAAGAAATGTAAAGCTCCACCGTGCCTGTGCACTTCTTCCCATGGCCGCTCCCTTCTCCTTTGCCTCCTTAGGCCACAAGCGTCCAACATACAGCAGTTGGACTAGTTTTTGTGCCAAGTCACGAGCGTTGTGACCTAGTATATAGTACCGGAATTGTTACTTGTATGTTGTGAAAGCAGGAGAGGAAAGACGAACCAATTACAAATCCTAATGACAGCAGTGTGGCATTATTGCGTAGTCTGGGCTCTCCCTCCTTTCGAAGTGGATGAGACTGATTCACAAGTACAAAAGATACCAGGAGGAGATTAAATGTACATCACCAGGGTTCAAGGATGTGAATTTTACAGACTGACAGGACTTTTCCTAGAAAAGGTATCCAGGAGGGAAAAGTTACTTAGCTGCAATCCTAGTTCTCCTCCAGGGGAATCCTCATCAAAGTCATAACGACTGATGTTGTCCCTCCCATGTCCGAGTTCCTAAAACACTTAAAAAAATTGTGTGTGTGTGTATCTTAATAAAAGGCTAAAAATTGGCGAAATTTCATTTATTTTCTTTAATTTTTAAAAGGAAGCCAATTCTATTCAAATAGTAATTTAATAAAAAAAATGACTTGAAACCTGTTGCACAAACCCTTTTCAAACTCAAAAGAAAGAAAAAGCTGGACAATGTCAGCAAATAGGCTGCCATAGACACTGACTAAAAAACTGGTACTGTGCTTTTAAGGAATCTCTCTCTACCAGTGTTTCATCATGCCCCACAGGTGACAAATCCCTTCATTTTTATGGGAACGAGAAGATCCTGGGCATAAGACATTAACACTTTAAGTTCATCCATCTGGGGAGTTTGGGAGGGTTGCTTATGGCTTTGATGAATGTTTCTGTGAAAGGAGACCTAAGATTACAGATAAATGAATTTTTCTTCTCCTACAGGAGAGCCTTATCAATAGTCATAGGCAGTGAATTGAGTAGCAAGACCATCCCATATAAAACTGCTGGAGGAATGAATGTAAAAAGGTCATTTCATAAGTCAAAACGATTACTCAGTGAGTTTTGCCCTACATGAGCAACCATCCTAAAGCCAGAATCAAGACGATAGTGTCTTGTACATGTGGCGACAGACCTCCAAGTGACAGCTTTCCATATCTGTGAGATAAGAACATTTCTCAAAATAGCGTCAGTTGCAGATTTACCCCTAGTAGAGTGGGCTTTAGGTCTGCTATGCACAGGTTTATCTGCCAACTGCTAGCACAGTACAATAAACTATCCACCTGGGATGGTTTGCTTACGAGTGGCTAGATCCATTCTAACAAGACCATAATTTATAAACAACTGTTCAGATTGCAAACTAGTTTAGTTTCGTCCAAATAAAATGTGAGTACTTTCCTCACAGCAAGAGAGTGAAGGGTTTTTGCCACTGGGTTTGGTAGGTTTGGCAAGAAAGTTTGCAAAGAAATGGTCTAACCGACATGAAAATGTAAAACCATATTAGGCAGAAAACTCGGGTGAGTTTTCATTACCACTCTGTTCCTATGGAACACAGTATAGGGTTTCTGACTGAATAAGGTATGAATCTCACTGACTGTACGAGATGAAGTTATACCTACCAAAAAGCAGGCTTCTAAGTATGATGTGGTAGAAATGGCTGAAATGGAGGACCCGTGAGTTTAGAAAGAGTGATGTTAAGCTCATCAGGTGGAGACCGAGACCATCCTTATATCCTCTAAGTAATCTTTCACTACTAGTGTCCTCAAAGAGAGGTTTGTGAAGCAGATTTCCTACAGGGATTAACTGTCCCAAGGTATACTGTAATTGATGACAAGTGTAACCCAGATCTTCCTAGATGTAGATGATACATGAGTACCACTTTTCCTGACATCTGGGAAGATCATAGTTGTGGATGGACCAGATGCAGACCCTCTTCCATTTGAAAGCACAGAGTGTTCTGGTGGAAGGAACATTGGCTCTTTCAGAATGTCTATGCTGTCCTGAGGTAAGTTCAAGTACCTGTATTGTATGAGCTCAGGAGCGTAACTACTAAGTTGAATAATGGAAGGTTTGTTAGTAGGATCACGTCCTGAACTTGTAAAGGTCATTCGATCTGCATGGCAACCTCCTGTATTTTTGCTCCGACTGGTGTAGAACAGCTATAAACCACTATTGACATGGCAACTCGGGATCTACAAGAATAATTCTGGCTTTGCAATAACACCATTTGATTAGCATTGATGGAATCAACTGAATTGTAGGAAATGCATGAAGAAACATCCTTGACCAGTCAATCACAAGGGCATTCCTCCTTGACCCTATTTAGTAGTACATGAGGGGAAGTCTGGGCATTTCTTGTCTCCTGCTTCTGTGAAGAGGTTTAGCTGTTGAAAACCCCAATTGCCGAAGACACTTTGCAGAGCTTCATTGCTGAACACTCACTTATGGCTTTCAAGAAATGATCTGCTCTGCAAAATTGTCTCTGCTTTCTGAAAACCTGGGAGGCCAACAGCTGTGATCTGTAAGTCCATTGCTATAAGCCATTTTCAGATTGATCATACTTCCAAGGAGAGCAATATGGAATGTGTCCCTCCTTTCTTGTTCCGATACTACTTACATTTTGTGTATCTGTCTGTACAATAATGGGCTTCATCCTGAAGGATGGGAAAACAAGTTTAGAGCTAGGTGGACAGCTCCTAATTCCAGTAGGTTGATCTGAAAATATTTAACCTTTTCTGACCAAGTTCACTGAACCTCAGGATGGTTCCAGTGAGCACGCCGTCCAAGAAGAAAAGCCATGTGACGATTGTACGTGTTGAAATTTCCTGATGTGAAGGATTGCTTTCAAAAGATTTTGAGACTGGTACCACCATGGGTATGATTGAAAAGCAGCCTGGCATAGACTGACTTTGTCTACCCAGCTGCCTGATAGATGGCCATGCTGGTCCTCCAGGCACTGCTGAAGAGGCCTCATGTAGAGTCTGGCATGGAGAACCAGAAAAATGCAAGATGCAATCGACCCTAGAAGAGAGGATATCTGGCATGCCAGTGGAATAGGAATTCATACCTGATTACAGCATTTCAGACCCATAGATGAGTCTTATCCAAAGGATACACTCTTGCAGCCTTAATATCTGAAATGGCTCCCAAGTAGTGTACTGAGTGAAATGGAATGACGGTGAACTTCTTAAGGTTGATATAAAGGATTAGTCAGTATGGAATCATCTAGAGAGAGCCAGATGAAGACCTTCCGTTTAATGAGATATACTGTGACCGCTGCCATATATTTGGAGAATGGTCCTGGGGCTGGTTTCTGCCCCAATGAAAATACTTTGAACTGGCAATTATCGGAGCCCACTGGAAACCTAAAAAATAGGGATGTGAAAATAGGCGCCCTGAAGGTCTACGACACAATCCAGTTCCTTTAATGTAATTGTGGATAAATCTGGTGTAAGGTTAGCTTAGTTAATTTTTCTTTCCTTATCTATTTGCTGGTTGTTCCGAGATCCAGATGGGTTCAAATTCTTGTTTTTTAAATCACCATTCCTTTTTGTGGTGAGGTACTTCCTCCATCGCTTCTTTTTCTAAACTTCTCTTTCTTGTAAGATTTGACTTTAAGATTCTCTCTTCTGAGAGAAATTGGTTTGTGGAATACATGGGGGAGGGGATTTGAATCTCAGTGAGTATTCACTTTGAATGACGTTTAACAACCATCTGTCTCCTTCTGGTATTCTTTGCAAGACTTCCAGGTGCTTCATGATGCTTCATGAAGACGGGAGTCACTGTTTTGGTGGTGGCTTTGCATGTGGCCAGATGGCTGCTGACCACCTCTTCTCTTTGAAGGCTTGCATACATGATAAGACCATCTTTGCTGATGTTGTTGCTGCTGTTGAGTCCACTGGGAGCTTTGAGCTCTCTACAGATAGTGTAGTCTGTCAAAGGGTCAATAGCCCCTTTAATGTTTATTTTTTCTCTCCAGCCACACAGCTCTTAATGTGGAGTTGATGATAAGGGAAGATTCAGGAATCCAGTTTTAGTCCAGTAAGGGAAAGTCAGGATCCAAGTCTCATACCATATCATGGCAATATTATTGAGCTGCAAAAATTAAAAAAACTGCTGTAACACACATCACCTGTTGAAGACAAGCATGTCTTCTAGAAGCATCTCCTGGAAGTTGTCTATCCTCCCTTGACAATTTCTCTGGAAGTACTGAAGGGAATCCCACAGAGGTCTGTCTCAGCGCACTAAACAATGCAGTCACACTAGTCTGCTTCATCGCTGAAGCTGATTTTTGACACATATTCATTCCCACAGAGTCCATTTGCCTACTCTTTTTATCTGGGAAGGCAGTGGAGGTTTGAGCTATTGCATGTGACATCCTGACCATTTAGATGATAGTTGGATCTAGCGGAGGTTCATTTCTAAGGAACAAAGGGTCCTCATTGGGTGGCTTGTATTTTTTCAAAATTCTAGCTGGAGGAAGCTTAGCTGATGTATGGATGGAAAAAAGTTGCATAGTCTGTTCCACTGGGTCAGGGACCAAAGGTAGAAGTGGTCTGGAGGCCAATCTATTGATGAAGGATCTCAAATATAACAGATGTGGTTGCAGGAAGGACAGGCATCCATATTTTGAGCTTAGTTGTTCTGTTGATAAGAATCTCATTAAAGGTTGATATGACATCTGGTGAGAAATATGGTGGAGGGGGATCCTAAAGTGTAAAAATACCGCTGGCTATATGAAAAAGAAACAGTAGATGTTCTAGAGGAGTTAGACTCCAGAGGAAATCGCAATAGTCTCCTACAGTGCCTCAAGCATCTAGAGCAGGGGTCTTGAAACTGGGGGAACTCCCCCCTGGAGGGGGGTGAGGGGGGGGCTCAAGTGTTCCCAGGGGGAGCGCCAGGCTCTAGCCAAAAGAAGTATTATGCTGATAACAGTGCTTTGTTTTTAGCGGCAGTAAGCTGCTCCATAATGGGCCATCACTGACATCTTTTGTCATTTATATGCTGGCTGAGAGAAGGTGTCAAAAGGGAAGAGACTACAAATATTTTTCAAAACCCCACCCCATTTCTAATAATCACACTGTGGATAGTTGTATACGTTAGTAAGGCCTGCCTGACCAGAAAAGTCTGTTTGGCAATCATGTATTTGATTGCATTTTAAAAACATTAACAGATTTTCACTGCAATGTTTGAATAAGTCTAGACATATTTAAACACTGCCAGTTTAATATAATAATTGTGAAAAATTGTAAAGGGGGGAGGCGATGATTTTTTTTTTGCACTGGGGGAGGCACGGCATTTAAAAGTTTGAAGACCAACGATCGAGAGTGATATTCTCGAAGGGTAATTTTTTATTGTGAATTCTTCAATGGAGCAGTCTTAGGTAAAGGAGCAAGTAGTAATGTAGGCAATAATTATGGAGACAAAGGTGGATCTGAACAAAATACAGGAGACACAGATCTCCTCAGTCAGTTACTCCAAAGCAATTACTTTGTGTGTCAGAGAGAACTGAAGTGCTCCAAATCAGAGGTGTGTGATATCTTCCTCTTTTTCTCAGCCATTGTATCTACTCAGCAGAAACCTGCAGAGATCACTATGGCATGAATAACTTTTCATGATGTCGCAACATTGAAGGTGGCGAAAAGCCAGTAGGTTTCAAAGTCAATGGTGGTCTCAACGGCGAATGGCTGACCCAAAGTCAAAGTCAGTCTCAGATTCGAACGTCCAGTGGTCTTACATACATTGTCATAATCGTAGGTTCAGAATGACTTTGTTCAGTGTAGAATTTTAGGCCCAAGCCGCAGCCATACTATGTACAATCCCCAAATTAGGAGATGCATAAAGGCTTGGGTTGAAATAATAATTGAAAAAAATATTTCACAAAAACTTTGGCAGAATGGCTTAACACCTCGTAGAAGTGGAAGGATTTCTTATCAGCATTGAGTTCTCCATGTGCAGCAAATACATGACCAGAGGTTCTGAATGATGTAGGGACAGATTTAAAGTTTAGTGGACTGGGTACTCCGATGCAAATACAGAAGAGTAAGTGTCCACTAAACTCTTGGTCCGCCCACCTCATTTAGAGTCGGGTGGACCCTTGCAATTTTTATCGAAAGAGCCCCCGTCGAAGGACAGCTTCCTCCACTGGCCTGATGGAGTAGGGGCCATTACAGAATGGTCATTAGACTGTCCGCCATATTTGGAGAGTAAAGTGATTTTTCTGTCTGGCAGGGAAGGAAAGAAAAAAAGCAAATAATGAACCTCACATCCTGGAAGAAAGCTCCTAGGATTTGGTGGTCATTAGCCTTTTGTTTTTTTAGAAACAAACTCCGGCTTTGGTGGTTGGCGGACAGAGGACTGTCTGCCAAACCCTAAATCAGAGCCTTAGTTCTAAGTAGAATATTCAGCCATTGCCACATTCACACTATTTATAGCCAACAAATCAGGAGACATACGAGGCCTAGGTTGAAAGGCTGGAATAAAATAATTCATTTATTTAAAACTTAGATAAACTTTCTACAATGAAATAAGGTACAGGTCAAAGAACCACTTTATCTGTGTAAAAAAGTGATTCTTTGCATACAGCACCTGAAGTTGACTGACCCATTTGGCTGATATTCTGGCAACACAGAAGGCCATCTTGCAAAACAGAAGGTGTAAATTAAGTGAAGACATGGCCTCAAATGGCCTATGCATACTAGAAGGTAGAACAACAGTGAGTTCCCAGAAACTGTGGCTCCCAAGCTTTTCTGCAGCACACATGATTTCCATGCAAGAGCCAGGCCGATTTAGAGTTTGACGGACAAAGTTCTCGGTCGCAACGGACAGGGTACCCTGCCTACCAAACTCTCAGTCCGCCCGCCCAATTTAGAGGTGGGTGAACTGCAAGGTTTATGCTGATGAAGTAAAATTTACTTGGTTGGTGTTAACCTTCCTCCAACGGCCCGACGGAGTGAGAGCCTTCAGTCCCTATTTAGAGTGGGCAGCCAAATGGAATATTCTGGCAGTGAGGGAGTGTAAAAAGAAAAGAATGACCCCCCCTACCCCCACATCATAGGAGAAAACTCTCATGGAGTGGGCACTATTAGTTTTTTATTTTTTCTTAGTTTTTGAACAATAAAAAAGTTTGACGGCCTAACGTCATGTTTGCCAGTGCTGTGAATCAATCTTTTCCTACATTGACAGGAATGGCCATGATAGAATTGCTGTCAATGGATAGAGTTGTCCGCAAGGCTGGCGGACAACTCAAAAATTTAGCGGGCAGAGGCCATCCCGATGTACTAGCCTTCGTCCGCCAAACTCAAAATCAGGCCTTCAGAGACTCTGATGTCAGAGGAAAGTATCTATGAGGGAACAATATCCTTAAGTTCATTAACAGGAGTAAAAGGGTAGATAATCAACCATTTCTTCCACTATATGAGATTGAGCTATTGTGGGAGTCTAGCACTACCTAAAAGGTCTGAGAACTAGAACTGATGAAACCATGACAGAATTTTAAGAATCAAAGGCACCTTGTTTCAGGCACTAAACCTCTTCATGATCTTTTGCAACACTGATAATAGAGGGAATGAATAAGGAATATGCCTGTCCAAAGTATTTTTTTTACATATTCCTTGAATGCAAAGAGCTTCATCTGAGGAATCTACCAAATTCTGAATATTTAATTTAAGATCTGCAGATTCAGCATCACCTTCGGTTAGAAATGGATCAGTCTACACAGTTTCTCTATTTGAATACTAAATATCCACTCCAAGGGAACTACCGCCACACACATTTTGCAGAGAATTCCCTAGTCCCATATCTGTACGGCTATCCTGCAAACAGGCTGAGATTGAGTGCATCACATTTTTTTTATATATAGGAGGCTGTATTATCTGTAAATCTAAGTTATTAGTACCACAAGTGGTAGAAGAGATGTCAAAGCTAAGAAAAAAACAATTTAATTTCTATAAAACTAATGGGCAGTTTCTTGCCTGCCAGTGACGATAGCCAGTGAGTGTGAAGATGATTAAAAAGGTATCCTAATCTGCAGTCTGTAGAGCATGTTGAAATAGAAATGTAACTGCCTGGTTGTTTTTAAAAGGGAAATATTTAAGAGGTTAAGTGTTAGCCTCGGCCAATTCAAGTCTGTTTGTTGTCGAGAGGGATGTGCCTGTTACTGCAGATAAGGTCCTTGGCCACATAATAAAAAAAAAAAGGAATTCTAGAGGGACAAAACTTACTTAGAGAAGTGGATATAAATACTATTGTATAGGATCATTGTAACCTTAGCATAAGACTGCTATGCAAGCTTATTCAATGAGTGGTGTAAAAAGCTGCCCGCCCACTGACTCCACTGCATTAAATATAGATAAAGCTTACTTCTAAAATTGTATGGAACAAAGAATCATATTAAAATAAAAAACATATTTTTTCGAACTGGTATCAAAAATATTTGCTGGAGTAACAATATATGAATAACGCAAAGCACAACAAGTTCTGGAGCATATGAGGTTCCTGTAGATATCGTCAGAGAGGCAATGCACACTCTAATGGCATTTTTGGAAATAGATGGACAGTTATTGAGAAGTCTTTTGGAGACTCCCTTTTCCGGAATCCATAGCACAAACAGGATTGTCAACAGTGTTTCGGCTGAAAGTAATTCATTCCATTATTCTTCAGGGCAATTTGAGTTCAACCTCATACAGTAGTTCCTCGAATGTGAAACTGCTTTGCGTTGTTCATCTTAGGGACGTGCATGTCCTACATTGGGGTGTCATATTAGGCCAAAAGTGATATGTCTGAATGGTTTCAAAGGGTATGACTGCATGTAATCCAGAGGGTTTCTGCAGAGAGCATAGTTGGGGCACACAGGAGGGACGGTCCAGTGCCAGGGTATTTATTTATAGTTATCAGTTTTTGTATAGCTCGGACACAGTATAACCTGAACCTAGAGCAATTTGCAGTCACGTTGAGATGTGTAGCTACATAATTAAGAGACAATGTATAAAGCACTGAATAATATGAAGCACTCAGAGGCAGATATGCATACTGTATCATATGCAGGGTTACTGGTTCTATAAGTATCATATGCATGGTTACTGTTTCTATAATTACCATATGAAATAAGTAGTTACATGGGTTGACTGAGGAAAAAATCCACTTATATATGTGTTAGATTTCAGTCAAAAGTCCTTCATGAATAAGAGCTATCTGTGAGGGACAGTGGTGTGTTAAGTAGAGGACTGGCAAAGGGAGAAGCTGAGCCTTAGATAAAAGATGTGAAAAGAGAGATTTGAATGAAGTGAGAAAAATGTTTCAGAAATAGATTTTGTAGCCTTGAGGCACTTTACAAGAAGGTGTTTTAATCTGGTTTGGAATTCAGGTAAGAAAAAAACTTGTCTGATCTCTTTGGGGATATCATTCCATATTCTGGGAACAAAGCCAGAGAAAGTGTGTGTTTGGATGCAACATTTAATACAACAGGGAGTTTCCGGATGGATAGTGTTTTGACAACTTAGCACTGTGGAGCCACCCAAAAAGTTGCACTTTATTTTAGATAGTTTGGTATGTTGAGCTTCATGGCTTTAAAGATGACATCAGATTATCTAAGGAAGCAATGGGCTTCAACAGGTAATCATTTTTAGTGTTTTAAGTACCTGGGTTATATGATCAATGTTCCTAGAGCTGGAGATGTGTTTGGCTGCCTCAAGTAGCACAGCTAAGGAGGGATAGTCTTATCGCAGGAAGTCTGCTGAGAAAAGGAGTCCATAATGCAGACTAAATATGACCAGCACATGCCTTTAGGTAATGGATAAGAAAGGCTTGGTAGCATTAAGCAGTTTGAGTTGGAAGTGAGCATTCTTAGCCATTACTTTTATATGTACATGCTTATTCAGAGTGTCATACAGAGGGGAGCCTAGTAAATGTTCTTAAGGCACAGACCAGCATTTAGGAGATAGTCACACCAGTCACAAGGGCTTTGTTAAATGGCAATAGAGATTTTGTACGTGTTTGACCAGACTGGAGTACTTCTGCCGTCCTCCGCATAGCAACAGCGAAGGCGGTGCTTTCTTCTATGGCAGAACTGGGAGAAGAAACAAGGTCTGTGTCTGGAGAAGTTATCAGCCCTCATCCTATTCGGGAACAAAATCATCCCCCTCATCAAAACTGCCATTATCTGAGTCAGTGCCAAAAAGATTGTGCAAAGTCTGAGCCTTACCGTGTGGTAAGGGCAAAGTATCATAATCAGAAGTGTTGCCGACTGTCTGCGCTCTGGTGGAATCAGGGGGCTGCCTCAGTCGAGGTCATGGTGGAATGTGCTCGGAGTCGGAGAGCACAATAGGTTGCAAATCCCCCTCTGGTGTCAATGGTGTTGGCACCACATCGATGAGAATGAAAAGTGTGCAGTGCATGGTGCCAGAACCAAAGTCAGCACCAGAGTAGTGAGGGTTTGAGGGATCCAGACTCAGTCAATGGTGGACTTGCTTGCAAAAGTCAGACTGCAGGCCCTTGGATCTTTGGGGTGCGAAGGTGCATGAGATGGAACTGGTAAAGTTCCAAAATGCGCAGAATGGCCTCCCTAAAGGCCTCCACTTGCTCCAACATCACCAACGGACCCAGAAACTCACGGAGCTCCATGAAGCTGCCTGCCGGTGGGCAGGAGTACTGCTTTCAACTTTCTGGATCCAGTCTGATGACTGGGAAATAATAACAAGGAGAGGAATCTGCTGTTAGAAATATCCATCAGAAACCTTGTTCTACAGGTTTATGTCCCACCATTGAACTACACCACCTTCTTCTCCTTACTTATGCAGTCCAAGCCAGTGTTACCTCTGGCTGGAGGGTGGACATGAATATTCCCACTCTCTTAAAAGTCAGGACAATTTCCTTTGCTTTCCTAAGCAACTAAAAACCTGGCTGCTTTCAGCACCCTTATAGTTATTACTATTCCTGTTGAACAAATAGTGGGGTTTCAAGGTTGAAGGATGTAGAATTAAGACAGCGCCAAGACACCTGTGGGTAATCCCGCGCTTTAGAGAATGTTAAATCAAATCATGCTGATCCCTCAGGATGCCTTGGGCAAATATTTTCCTGCATGGTGGAAAATTCCTTTACATCAAGTGAAAACAGTTGTACTACTGAATAGGACTCTTTACATGGCCTGAGCTTATGGTTGATCCTTCCAAATCTGCAAGTATGAGTGAAAAATTTAATTTGTGTTCCAAATAGAGTTTTTCTTAATCTCTCACCTTCCCAGCCCCCAAGCAAGTGCAGTGGTGAGGAGTACACATTACAAATTTAATATTCTAAAGAAGGACCCCCTCCAATCCAAGTATCACTGATCCCTTGAACATTACACATCTGTACCATCCTGCACATAGATCTAGCCAGAGAGCAGGTGTATTTTGTGAGAGTTGTGGCCTTGTGCGGGATGTATTTTTGTGAGAGGTGTGGCCTAAGGGGAGGAAATGTAGTCTTGTGAGAAATGTTGCCTTTGTGGGAGGAGGTGTATTCTTTTTTTTTTTGTAATTCTTTTTATTGAAAAGAAACAACAGAAAACAATACAAACAAAAAACAAGTGCAGTGAGCTGCTGTCGTCGAGGTTGTCAAGCTGGCAATATAGATTTTCAATAAAAGACAAAGCATTACATTGGGTCTGTAACACAATCAGTAATTTCGTGGTCCCCTTAATCTGTTAAGACATTACAGCGTTTCATTGTCACGGGCTAGTAGGGGGGATCGGTAAAGGGGGTGCATAGCAAGCCTCTACTCTCATTCCTGGGGCCCCATATTTTTGACCATTTGCGCGGGCATCCCCTGCTTTCATAGACAACCCTCTCTGCTTGCATACACCAGTCCATGTCGGATTCCCAGTCAGTGTATCGCAGCTTAACCCCTCCCTTCCATGTTCTGGCGATATTGCGTTTTGCCACCATGCATCCCAACGAGACCCATATTCTTTCAGTTCTTGAGAGATCCGTAGCGTCCCAGATATTCAGAAGACAAAGCCGTGGGGAAACTTCAACAGGTACATGGCAGATCCGGGACATGGTTGACACAACCCGTCCCCAATACTTCTGGAGGATAGGGCATTCCCACCATTGGTGTAGATAGGTACCAGTGTGGCCACATCCGCGGGGACGAGCCGAGTATCCCCATTTTAACCAGTGCTGAACTAGTGTAGTAGGCTCTGTGAAGTATTTTAAGTAGTATGAGTTTGAAACGGGAACGGATCGCCACCTCCCGGGGCGATGCCAGGGCCTCCCTCCAATCGTCCTCAGTCATGTCCCCGATATCATCCGTCCATTTTGCGCTTATTGTGACAAGAGTGTCAGGTGTGTTATTGAGGATTTTACGATAAGTCAATGAGATGGCTTTTTCTGGGAGGTAATCGTCTAGTAGCCTATCCTCCAAGGGTGAAGATACCGGCAAGTCTGTACCTCTAGGTATTGCTTTGTATAATGCGCTACGTGCTTGAAGGTATCGAAAGGTTTCCCCCTCTTGCAATTGGTAATGTAATTGCAATTCGCTGAATGGGACGATCCCACCCTCCGCCCACAGGTCCCCGACTTTGGAGAGGCCAATCATGTCCCATTTGTCAAACCCGGGCTGTTTTGATAGCATACCCAGTTGATAGGACTCAAGCAGTGGAGTAACCCGTGTTATTTTTCCCTTCCAGCCCAGAGCTGCTGTCCATAGGGAAATCGTTGTAGAGGTCGGGGTATGTCTGGGCGCGTGTTTTGCCCCGCCGTACAGCGCTCTCAAGTAGTTACCCGGAAGCATATTATGCGTGTCCGTCCTATAGGCTGGTTCTGTAATGGGCCGGTGCGTCCAATGATTAAGGACCACTAATTGTGAGGCCCAATAGTAGGATCTAATGGCGGGCAAGGCGATGCCACAGTCATACCAGCTTTTAGTGAGCTTAGCGAGAGCGATTCGGGGTGTACCATTATTCCATAGCAGAGTGCGTACCTCGGAGTAGACGGAACGAAAATAGTGAGGTGGGACCGAATATGGCATATTTTGTAAGACATAGAGAAAGCGGGGGAGTGCCATCATTTTATAAAGGGCGGCTCTACCCAGTAGTGTTAGAGGTAATGTTTTCCAATGCTGCACGTCAGCTCGGAGGCGTTGTAAAGGGGGAATAAGATTCCGTTCATGGAAAATTGCAGGGTCCCTTGTGATATAGATACCGAGATATTGGAAGCCGTCTGTAACTACTTTAGCCTCACAGCCGGTGGGAAGAAGCGGGCGGTCCCCACTCAAAACGTAGATCAATGATTTGTCCCAGTTGATGGTATACCCAGAATATTTTTGAAAGAGGGCGAAGACACGCAATACCTCGTTGATCGAAAACCGGGGTCTGGCCATATAAAGTAAAATGTCATCGGCGTAGAGGGAAATTTTATCCATCCACTCTGACGACCAATTGAGCCCCCTAATCATGGGGTCCCTCCGAATCCAAAGAGCCAGAGGTTCACATGCCAAAGCAAATAACAGAGGCGACAGGGGGCACCCCTGTCTCGTACCTTTTCCCAACTCAAAGATTGCTGATCGGCCTCCGTTGCCCGTGATCCGGGCCAAGGGTCTGGAATAAAGCAGACGCACCCAGGATAAAAACCGATCTCCAAGACCGTACCGTTCAAGCGCGGCGAATAAGAAGGGCCATTCTATCATATCGAAAGCCATCTTGGCGTCTAACGACATAATCACTGAGTCTTCCTGTATGGTAGAGTCCCTGCCCAGGACTCCAAAGAGGCGACGGAGATTCAACACAGTATTCCTAGCGGGCATAAAACCAGACTGGTCCGGGTTTATCAATTTGTGGAGCTAGGGTGTGAGACGCAAGGCAAGAATTTTAGCAAGTATTTTGACCTCCGGGTCAAGGAGGGAAATAGGTCTATATGAGCTACATTGCTCGGGGGTTTTCCCTTTTTGTGTATGACTACGATGTTTGCCAGTCTCTGCGTGGCAGGCAGAATACCCCGGGCCACACTCTCCTCATACATTCGCACAAGGAAGGGGACGATCACCGAGGCGTTAATTTTGTAAAGTTCAATTGGGAGGCCGCTGGGGCCATGGCTTTTCCGGATTGTAATGCGCCAACCGCTTTAGACACTTCTTAAGCAGTCAAGGTGGCGTCCAGATCTATCACATCTTGGGGATCTAACACGGGCTGACGCAGGGTGGAAAGCAACTCCGTTGCCGCTTCGTGGGTGGATGTGGGCGAAGGGGCATAAATTCGCTCAAAGTAGGTGGCAAATGCCCCCGCAATCCCGGCTCTATTCTGTGCCTCCCCGATCCACGATTTCAGCCACCCACCTATTGGCCATATCTCGCCTATCAAGCCATGCCAACAGCTTATCGGCATTATCACCGATATCATACACAAGGTGTTGAGTGGCTCAATACTGGGTCTTGGCTGCATCGTCCGTGATGTCTCTATATTCTTTTTGTTTTATGGCTAGTTTATGTGAGGCATCTGGTGTTGCAGATGCCACTAACTCGCCTTCAAGGAGGGCCACCTCCCTCTCTATGTCCTCCAGCTGTTTCCGTTTTTCATTCCGGTGTCCCGCAACCGCCGCCACCCCGGATCACCGTTTTATATGCCTCCCATAGCGTTACATTTGAATCAACGGAGCCTTCATTTTCAGCAAAGTAGTTTTTGGTGGCTTCTGTCAGTTTGTCACGTATCGCCGGTACTTTGAGGTACCAGGGATTAAGGACCATTTCGTAGCGAGTGGGGGGTGGAACCCCACCATAGCATGACACAATTGGGGAATGGTCCGAGATACCTCTGTGGAGGAAGGAGATCTCACCGAACATGGGGAGTTGGGCGGCTTTGCAAAAGAGATAATTTATGCGGGACATACTCCTGTGTACCCCGGAGTGGAAGGTGTATTGTCTAGTTGTAGGGTTGCATACCCGCCATACGTCTATCAGTCCCAAAGCCCCAAGGAAATCCCTCAGTAGCTTTCCCGATGATTCCCCTCGTCTGGGGGGCAAGCGATCCAAATCGCCATTCAAGGCAGCATTACAGTCCCCTCCCACCAGGAGATCCCCATCGGGCAGGTTCAGCATGTGTGGGCCCAAGTCAGTCAAAGTAGAGGAATGAAGTCTAGGGGGTACATATAGGGAAGTCACGTTGAGGGACCTACCCTCCCACCGCCCAGAGACTGTGACAAATCTTCCAAGGGGGTCACGGGTGACGTTGTGTACCTTGAAGGGGAGGGAGCTGCGCGCCAGGATCCCCTCCCCCCTGGATCCCCGAGCGTAACCTGCATGAGCTATCAATTTATATCCCCGTCTCTTGAGTGCACAGTAGGAGGTGCCTTGGATATGCGTTTCTTGGAGTAATACGAGGTCGGGGACTGTAGTACTATTCCCCGCTTAATACGATCACCCAGGCCGTTTACATTCCACGAGAGTAATTTGAGGCAACCCAGGGGTGGAGGCGCAATAGGGTCAACACTCATCTTTACGTGTAGCAAGGGGTCCACCCTCCCCTGGGGAGCACAGGAGCGACAATGAAGACCAATCCAACCCTTTCCCATAAGAACACAGTTGGAGACATTACACTTTTGACCATAAAGAAATTATTGAGCACAATATTAACGACCCAAATAGCATTGGAGGCGACACCAACAGATAGATTGCACAAAAAACACACTATGAAACTATAATGAAACCCAGTGGAACACCCTGGAACTCCCCCCCACCCTGCTTCCCTGCAACGTGGACTCAAAACTGCCCACCCCCCAATTTTGCAGAGCGCCTGTGTACCCAGTGTAAGGAAGTGGGTTTCTGTTGCAGTAACCCCCCCCCCCCACTACTGATGCACTTTTTCTTGGTGTGCCCTGGGTCCCTGCCAATCAGGTTCCAGGGCCTGTGTTCTTTCCCCAAAACTAGCCCAATTGGCATCTCTGGCCATAGGTCAGCCCCTGGTAAATGGTACCACAGGTACCCAGGGCCCTGTGACCAGGGAAGACTTCTAAGGGCTGCAGCACTTATTGTGCCACCCTTAGAGGCCCTGCACCTTTTCACACACACACTGCCTTTGCAGGCTGCATGTCTTGGTGCAAAACAAAGTGAAGAGTCGACAGGGCACACATCCCTGTGTGCCCTGCCTAAACAACCCACTGCCCTGGCCTAGGTCGGTCACCCCTCCAGCTGGGTGCACTATGCCAGTGGTGAGGGTACAGGTGCATGAGCCCTGTACCCCTACAGTGCCCAAGTCCATTCTTTTTTTTTTTTATAAATCTTTTTATTGCAAAAACACAAAATAACAACAACATAAAAGAGAGCAATCGTTAGGAATAGCACATCATTTAAAATAAATGCATCGCATATACGACCAATGTAGTTAAAATAAACACTAGCAATGACATACAGGCACGTCATGACATGAAATCCCTAAGGGGACTCCCTATCCACATTGTAAGGGGCATCCTCCGCAAAGGGGGTAGATAAAAGTCCTCTATACTCATTCCATGGGCCCCATATTTTAGTCCATTTGCCTGGGCAGCCTCTACCTTCGTATATCACCCTCTCGGCTTGCATGCACCAGTCCATGTCTCCAGCCCAGTCCGTACGTCGAGGCACGACTCCCCCCTTCCATGTTCTGGCAATGTTCCGCTTTGCTATGATACAGCCCAAAGAGACCCACAATTGTTCGGTGCGGTTAAGATCGGTAGCATCCCAGATGTTTAAGAGACAGAGCCTGGGGGAGGGTTCTATCGGTTTCTGACATATTTGGGACATAGTGGACATAATCTCGTTCCAATAGTGTTGGAGAATCAGGCAGTCCCACCACTGATGTAAAAAGGTACCCAAGGCACCACAGTCACGGGGGCAAAGTGGGGAGGTTGTCAATCCCATTTTAACCAGAGCCGTAGAAGTGTAATAGGCCCTGTGTAGTATTTTTAGTTGTATAAGTTTAAATCGAGATCGCATTGCCACTTCCCTGGGAGATGCCAAGGCCTCTCTCCAATCCTCATCCGGCAATTCCCCCAAGTCGTCCACCCATTTCATGCGAATTTTATCAAGTGGTTCCGGTAGGTTGTTGAGTATCTTACGGTAAGTTAAGGAAATAGCCTTGTCCGGAAGGTAATCGTCTAAGAGCCTGTCTTCTAAAGGTGATGAAACGGGGAGATCAAAGCCTTTGGGGATGGCCTTAGTGAGTGCGCTACGCGCTTGTAGGTAACGGAATGTTTCCACCCTCGTGCAGCTGGTATTTTGCCCATAATTCAGCAAATGAAACCACCGCACCCTTCACCCACATGTCCCCGACTGCGGAGAGGCCAATCAGGTCCCATTTATCAAACCCAGGCAGACTCGACAACATCCCTAGGTGACAGGATTCCAACAGTGGAGTAACTTGTGAAATTTTACCCTTCCAGCCCAGCGCAGTTGTAGCCGCGTGCCAAATTGAGACTGTAGTGGAGGTGAGTGGAAATAGAGGTAAATGCTTGGGTCCGCCGTATAATGCCCTCATAAAGTTGCCCGCCGTCATGTTAAAGCGGTCCATTCTGTACGCTGGGTCCGTAATAGGACGATGGGTCCAGTGATTGAGGACCACCAATTGAGAGGCCCAGTAATACATTTTAATTGCAGGAAGAGCAATACCACCATCATACCAACTACGTAGGAGTTTAGCCAGAGCGATTCGGGGAGTGCCGCCATTCCATAACAGTGAGCGGACCTCAGAGTCAATTGTTAAAAAATATTGTGGCGAGACAGGGTAGGGTGTATTTTGCAGGGCGTATAAGAAGCGGGGAAGTGCCATCACTTTAAAGAGGGCAGCTCTACCAAGTAGGGTAAGGGGCAAGGCCCTCCAATGTTGCACATCACCTCAAAGGCGATGTAAGGGAGGAAGGAGGTTCCTCCTGTGGAAGGCGTCCAGGTCTCTCGTGGCGTAGATACCCAAATATCGGATGCCCTCCGTGACTATACTGGCCGTACAGCCCCGGGGGAGCTGTGGAGGATCCCCACTGAGGACATATATCAAGGACTTGTCCCAGTTAATGGTGTAGCCCGAGTACTTCCGAAAAAGAGTAAGGATATGAAGCACTGAGTGTAGCGAAGACCAAGGCTTGGCTAAATATAAAAGAATGTCATCGGCGTAGAGGGATATTCTATCTGACCAATCCGGAGCCCAGTTCAGCCCACGAATAGATGGGTCCCCTCTAATCCACACCGCCAAGGGCTCCAGTGCCAGAGCGAAGAGCAGTGGAGACAGGGGGCAGCCCTGTCTCGTGCCCTTCCCAAGTTCAAAAATTGCCGATCTGCCACCGTTAACCGAAACGCGGGCCAAGGGATTGGTATATAATAAACGCACCCAGGCCATAAAGCGTGGACCAAAGCCATACCTCTCCAGAGAGGCAAATAAAAAAGGCCATTCCATCATGTCAAACGCCATTTTAGCGTCTAAGGACACAATTACCGCATCTTCTTGTATGGTGGAGGCCCTACCCAATACTCCGAAGAGGCGACGGAGGTTAAGCGCCGTGTTTTTTGTCGGCATAAAACCGGATTGGTCCGGGTGGATTAGCTTATGAAGGTGGGGCGACAGGCGAAGGGCCAAAAGTTTAGCTAGGATTTTGACCTCTGGGTCAAGAAGGGAAATTGGTCGATAGGAACTGAATTGGTCTCGGGGTTTCCCTTCTTTGTATATGACTGCAATGTTAGCCAGACGTTGTGTCTCAGGCAAACTCCCACGCTCTACACTTTCATCATACATTCGTAGTAGATATGGAGCCAGAACCGAGGAGACCGCTTTGTATAGCTCAATTGGGAGGCCACTGGGCCCCATGGCCTTCCCAGAGCGCAATGCCCCAATAGCTTTAGACACCTCCTCAGAATCAAAAGGAGCGTCAAGATCTGTCACATCTTGAGGGTCTAATCTTGGTAGGGAAGGGTAGAAAGTAAGTCGGCGGCCTCCTCTTGCGTAGAAGTAGACGTAGGGACATAAAGACGTTCAAAATGATTGGCGAAAATCTCTGCAATTCCGTCCCGGTCACTTCGTCACTCTCCGTCTGGAGCAACAATTTCGGCAACCCATCTATTGGCAGCTTCTCGCCTATCTAACCACGCCAACAATTTACTGGCCTTGTCTCCTATTTCGTAAACCCGATACTGAGTAGAGCGGTAGTGCGCCCGGGCTGCCTCACTAGCTATATCATGATATTCCCTCTGCTTCACTGCAAGCCTGTGAGAAGTGTCTGGGGAGGCAGATGCAATGAGATCGCGTTCAATATTGGCCATCTCCAATTCAATATCCTCTAGTCGCTTACGTTTCTCCTTTCGATGGCCTGCCACCGCTGCCACCCCACACCCACGGATCACCGTCTTATATGCCTCCCATAACGTTACATCCGAGTCGACGGAGCCCTCGTTTTCTGCAAAATAATCCGACGTGGCCTTTATCAGCTTGTCCCGTATCTCCGGGATTCTGAGATACCATGGGTTAAGGGCCATCTCTCGATGAGAGCGGGGAGGAACACCACCATATTGGGCCAGGATCGGGGAATGATCGGATATACCCCTGGGTAAAAACATTATGTCACTAAACATGGAAAGCTGAGAGGCTTGACAGAAAAGATAATCAATACGGGACAGGCTCCCATGGACCCCGGAAAGGAAGGTATATTGTCGATCTAAAGGGTGGAGTGTACGCCACGTGTCGATCAGTCCTAGGGCCGTTAAAAAGTCCGACAATAGTTTCCCCTGTGGTTCAGTCCGCCGGGATGGCAGACGGTCCAGTTCTCCGACCAGGGCGGCGTTACAGTCACCCCCTAATAAAATGTCCCCCTCTGGTAAATTCAGCAGATGTGGGCCCAAAGCGGTCAGAGTGGAGGAATGGAGTTTGGGGGGTATATATAATGAGGTCACATTGAGAGATCGGCCCTCCCAATCCCCGGATACAGTGACAAATCGCCCATCTGGGTCGCGTGCGATTGTCTTAACCTGAAAGGGAAGGGAGGATCGTGCAAGGATACCCACCCCTCTGGACCCCCTGGTGTACCCCGCATGAGCGAGTAATTTGTAGCCCCAGCGATTCAGTGCTTTGTATGTAGTGCCTGGTATATGTGTCTCCTGAAGAAGTACAAGGTCAGGGGAGTGACATTTCAGATATTGTAAAACTAACCCCCTTTTAATCCGATCGCCTAACCCGTTAACATTCCAGGTGATCAATTTGAGTTGGCCCAGGGGGGCGGAGAATACAGGAGCGTCACTCATTAGGATTATGAAACAGGAGCCCCATCTCCCACCGGGCCCAAATAACCATGATACACAATGGGATACAGCGCAAAAATATACCAGTGAAATCATTGTATGCATCAGTTACTACCGTACAAGTGTGCATGATCATCACAGACAGATTGCTTAAAACATGAAACAAAAAATAAAAAACCCCTTTTAATAAAACACCCTGGAACCCCCCTCCACCCTGCCTCCCTGCAACGTGGACTCAGAACTGCCCACCAGCCCAATTTGCAGAGCGCTTGGATACCCATAAAGAACCAAATTAGAGGGAAACGCTACAAAACCAACGTGTCCCAAGATTCGACCCTCTTCCCCCCAAAGAACATTATGCTTGCCCTAAGTAGAGCTTAAAGGATCGATAGCTTCAAGTCGGAGGTCTATAACCCCGAGCACCTCAAAAAAGCATGACCCATCATTCACATTCCCTCGAAAAGTCCAGTTCCAAATTAACGAATGTCGTGAAATGATCAATTATATAAGGACAGATAAACATTAACCAATATATGATTAACAGAGGATTCTTATCCACAACAACCCAGGAGTGTGGCCCAGGGACACAATCAATGTCTTAGCCAATTACAAAACACAAGAAGTGAATCCCAGTTCGTATTGAAGACATCAATACCTGCACCGCATGAGTTCAGCCAAGTTTCCCTTGAGGACGTTCGGATTCATGTGAGTGTCCCCGGGAAGCAGCGACCCGGTCTGCAGATGAACGCCTCCCCTCCAACCAGTCCCAGGCCTCCTCCGGGGACTGGAAGAATAGCGACTTGCCGTCCGCCTGCACACGCAACTTCGCCGGGAAGACCATGGCTTATTTCAGATTGTGCCCCCGAAGAGCACGTATAACTTCCAGAAAGGAGCGACGTCTCAGCTGCACCTTGTGGGTAAAATCTGGAAAAAAGGTTATACTTGAATTCCCAAATTTCAGGGGTGGTCCATTCCTAGCGGCCTGAAGGTTGACGTCGCGGTCCCGAAGAGTTGAAGATTCGCGCCAGGATGGGACGAGGGGAGCGCCCGGCTTCGGAGGGCCTCCAGGTACTCTGTGGGCGCGTTCGACGGAGAAGTATTTGGAGAGGGACCGCGGTTGTAAATGATTTTGGATTAAGTCCTCTACGAAAAGATCGGTAGCCGGCCCCTCCTCCCGTTCGGGAACTCCCAAAATACGGACGTTGTTCCGTCTTGCGCGCCCTTCGTAATCCTCCAGCCGGGCTTCAAGGTCAGTCGTCTGGGCTTGTAATTGCTTGACCACCGACTCCAGGCATGTTGTGGAGGTCGTAAGCGTAGCAATGAAACCTTCGTTTGCCTTGACTCGGTCCCCCATGTTTCGCAGATTAGGGCGGATCAGATTGACATCAATGGAGACGGTGTCAATTTTGAGCTCCAGCGCCGTGCGGACCCCCTGTACCGCTTCCATTGTGTCCGCCAGCGTCGGCCTCCATCAGTTGACTGCCGCTTTGCCTCTACATCTGGTTGTTTCCCTTCGGTTTCATCCGATTTGGAGTTGGCAAATTTCGACAGTTTATGGAGAGTGGATGGTTTGGGTCCCCTCTGTGTGGCCATTGTGTCCTATACCTCTTCCCCAATCAGGAAATGTCGGGGGTCGCCGGGTGTCGCGCAAATACGGCAGCGAGCAGGATGTGGCTAAGCTGTTGGGCCCGTGTCTCCTGCAACGAAGGATCGTGTGTGTCCCAAAATGGTGGCCGCTGAGGCTCATGCAGGCGCAGCCCGGGCCCCGCAGGTCTTCTGCACGGGGATAATGTCGCCCAGGTTCCAGTGTACAAGAGAGGTCGGGGGGTGCCTCCTTCCGTCACCAGCAATCAGGGCCCCCCACTCCCAGTGGCGCCAAATCTTCAATCAAAGAGGAGAAGGGGCGGGGGGGGGAGCAGAAGTGGGAGAATCAGCTTCGCTGTTTTCTTAGCGCCCACAGACCTCCGCGCTATTGTCCAGGTCTAGTGGGTGTGCACAGTCATAGAGGCCGCCGCCCAGCCTTTACTCAGGAATCCGGCAATAAATGTAGTGGCGTTCAATACAGCGTGCGCGGCCCGGGCGCAATGAATACGGCTTCCCCGGCTCATGCAACTCACCGGCGATCTGGAGCACTCTACGCAGGTTCCCGGGTCAGGCAGGTGGGATCAATCCGCGCCATCCACCGGCAGCGGGGTCCGACAGCTGCGGGCGCATCCCAGGTCGATGGTCTTCAGCGCGTTCACTGGCAGTAGCGAAGGTCGCACGGCGTCACGGCCGAGCCCGCCCTCGTTCCGCGGCCACTAACTTCAGATGGTACTGGCGTCGGCGCTCGGCGTCCAAATCGTCTCAGGGACGGTTCTAAACAGTCTGTGGCTCGAGGCGCTTCTTATCCTCGGAGATTGCGGGCGATCGGATCTGTTTAGCGGATGTATGTGGGGAATTAGCCGGCGGCCGACCGGAGCTCTACCCCAGAGCGGCCATCTTGGTTGTCGGCTAGCCACGCCCCCCGCCCAAGTCCATTCTTGGCCATTGTAAGTGCAGTGCTGCCATTAAGAGTATATGGTGCTGGGAGTTTGTCATTACGAACTCCACAGTACCATAATGGCTACACTGAAGACTGGGAAGTTTGGTATCAAACTTCTCAGCACATTAAACCCACACTGATGCCAGTGTGGGATTTAATGAAAAATGCACACAGAGGGCATCTTTGAGATGCCCCCTGAAAAACGACCAGCCTCTGGTGGGTTCCCTGACTGGTACACACCAGCCTGCCATCACGAGACATGTTTCTGGACCCCTAGGATGGGAGCCTACGCTCCCCGAGCCCAGAAACCAAGCCTTTCATGGGCGGAGGTGTTTACACCTCCCCCAGGCCAGGAAGAGCCATCTGTGGCAGGGGAGCTTCAAAGGCCTGGCAGCCTTTGTAATGCGACCCCCAGCCTCTCCTATCAGGAGCAGGCCCCCTTCCTGTCTCCCTTCCCTTTCGGTGGGAAGACAGGCGGGAAAAACTAGCCAGCCCAGGAGGTGTGCCCACCTCTGCCAACTCTACCCCTCAGGTGGAGGAGGCGAGGTGAAGCCCACTCTCCAGTGCTCGCCATCTTGCAGATCGATACAAAAGGGGGATGATGGACGGAACGTTTGAGCCAATCAAACACTCACCCCCAGTCAACTGATCTGGGTTTAATCCATCATCATTCTTTAGCTCACTCCACCACCCCAGTTCAGACATGGCCATATGCAAATCAGTCTGACCCTGTGCCTCATGGGAACAGTCCAGCACGAACTGCCAAGCCATGTCTTCCCTGGACCGGAAACAAGCATCCTAGGACCGGTTTCTGGCATTCCAGCCGTCATCAGCCAGGCTTGCTTGAATCCAGTGGCAAAGTGAGCAAGGGACCCACGTCTGGGCATACCCCCGCCAACTTAGGGCGAACAAGCGATACAAAGGGGATGATGGACGGAGCGTTTGAGCCAATCAAACACTCACCCCCAGTCAACTGATCTGGGTTTAATCCATCATCATTCTTTAGCTCACTCCACCACCCCAGTTCAGACATGGCCATATGCAAATCAGTCTGACCCTGTGCCTCATGGGAACAGTCCAGCACGAACTGCCAAGCCATGTCTTCCCTGGACCGGAAACAAGCATCCTAGGACCGGTTTCTGGCATTCCAGCCGTCATCAGCCAGGCTTGCTTGAATCCAGTGGCAAAGTGAGCAAGGGACCCACGTCTGGGCATACCCCCGCCAACTTAGGGCGAACAAAGCGATACAAAAGGGGATGATGGACGGAGCGTTTGAGCCAATCAAACACTCACCCCAGTCAACTGATCTGGGTTTAATCCATCATCATTCTTTAGCTCACTCCACCACCCCAGTTCAGACATGGCCATATGCAAATCAGTCTGACCCTGTGCCTCATGGGAACAGTCCAGCACGAACTGCCAAGCCATGTCTTCCCTGGACCGGAAACAAGCATCCTAGGACCGGTTTCTGGCATTCCAGCCGTCATCAGCTGGACTGTTCCCATGAGGCACAGGGTCAGACTGATTTGCATATGGCCATGTCTGAACTGGGGTGGTGGAGTGAGCTAAAGAATGATGATGGATTAAACCCAGATCAGTTGACTGGGGTGAGTGTTTGATTGGCTCAAGCGTTCCGTCCATCATTTCCTTTTGTATCGCTTGTTCGCCCTAAGTTGGCGGTATGCCCAGACGTGGGTCCCTGCTCACTTTGCCACTGGATTCAAGCAAGCCTGGCTGATGACGGCTGGAATGCCAGAAACCGGTCCTAGGATGCTTGTTTCGGTCCAGGAAGACATGGCTTGGCAGTTCGAGCTGGACTGTTCCCATGAGGCACAGGGTCAGACTGATTTGCATATGGCCATGTCTGAACTGGGGTGGTGGAGTGAGCTAAAGAATGATGATGGATTAAACCCAGATCAGTTGACTGGGGGTGAGTGTTTGATTGGCTCAAACGTTCCGTCCATCATTTCCTTTTGTATCGCCATCTTGCAGATGGCAGGCACTCCCCAATCAGGACTAGGGATTGTGCTCACGCCCCCACGTGGGGTGAGCACACCAAGTGTGTAGTCACCCTAAGGTCAGTAGCCCATTGGCTACTGACCTCAAGACCCCTAAAACGCCCCCTAAATACAGTATTTAGGGGGCAGCCCTGAACCAAGAACTCAGATTCCCCCAATCTACGAAGAAGAAGGACGAAAGAAGACGCCCAGCAGAGAAGACTGCAGAGAACAACTGACTTGGCCCCAGCCCTACCGGCCCGTCTGCAGTTTTCAGAGATCCTGCGCCAAAAGTCGCCTTGTCCTGCAGTCAGCGACCTCCAGAACCCCTGGGAGCACTGGCTGCCTTCAACAAAGACCGGATCTCCTGTGAACAGCAGTTCTGTTCAAAAGAAACTCCAAAGCAAGACTCGGAGCCTGCTGAGGACAAAGAAACTCGACGACTGGAAACACCACTGCACCCGTCGCCTACGGCCCGAGTTCGAGTGGCCCACCGGTTCCAGCGAGGTCCCCCAGCGCCCCAGAGTCCGAGTCCACCGTGGGTTGACCCCTCCAGGACTCCCCGACGTCGCCTGCAGCCTCTGCACGGAGACCCCCCCCAACCGCGAGTGGCCCGGTAAGGTGAAATCCGACCTCAAAAGACACCCCTGCATCCAGCCGCCTTGTGCCCTGGAGAAAAGAACCCGAGGTACACCTACGTCCCCGAGCCCTCCAACTTACCTGCCCAGCTGTTGGTTCCTCCCGGAAGTCTTCCTGGACCGAGCCTGCAGCTAAAAACCAAACCGAAAATCCCCATTGAAAACAACAGGGCACCCGACGCCAAAACAGCACTCTGCACCCGGCCGCCCCAGCGCCGCTGAGGGTGCACCTTTGGCTGGCTTGTTTCCCAATTTGCCCTGACCTAAACCCTAGGAGCTTTGCTCCCACAGCCGTGTGGCCTGCTTGCCAGCAGCCACCAACCGGAGGCCCCCTATCCTCCATAGGATAACATTGGGCCTCAACACTCTGCACCCGGCCGCCCTAGTGCCGCTGAGGGTGAAACAAAAGTGCATCACTGACCCTGGGGGACCCCTGAGTCTAACCCCAGAACCTTAACTCCCACAGACGATTACTTACCTGTAAACCGATAACCTGTTTTTCCTCCATAGGATAACATTGACAATTTTTCTTCCAAAAAACGACTAAGTGTGGAGTTTTGAAAACTAAAGATATTCTTTAAAAATCGTACAAATAACCAAAACGTGTTTTCTCACCTGTTTAAAGGAAATGTCCCAGTGCTGAATCTAGGTATCCAGCACTGAGTTAGAAAAGTAACGTGAAAAGTAACTTACCTGCGATTTACTGACAAAGCCTATTCATTTCAATGTACTGCTCCAAAAGTTTCTAAGTGTGGAGTTTTGAAATCTGAAAATATTCTTTAAAAATCGCACGAATAACAAAAACGCATTTACTCACCTGTTTTCAGGAAATGTTCCAGTGCTGAATCTAGGCATCCAGCACTGAGTTAGAAAAAATAACGTAAAAGTAACTTACCTGCAATTTGTTGAAAAAGCCCATTCATTCCAATGTACTGTATTTGCTGAGTGTTGCAATCTAATGCATTATCTGTAAATCAAACCAAGTACAATTTCTACTGCATTTTCGAACTGTATTTCAATCAAGTAACTTATTACTGCAAAGTATTTTATGCTTACCTGTGCCAGGCTTGCTTGGTTCTAGAAATAAAACAACAGTATATTTTTTATACAAAAACAATTGGCCTAGAGTTCAGTTCTTGAGTGTGTGAATTCATTTGCTGACTGAGTGTGTACATCAACTGCTTAACACTGTCCTCTGATACTGCCTTACTGCTCGACCACACCACCACAAAAAGAGAGTAAGGTTTTATCTAACTTTAACCTCTGCCTACCTTTGGGGACTCTTGGACTCTATACACACTGTACCTCTCTTTGGTGCAGTATATATAGAGCCAGTTTCTTACATTGGTGGATCAGCGGTGGGATATACAACTTGCATTTGTTGGACCACTTGGTTACTATCTGATCACACGACAGAACTCTTAAATTGCCTTTAGACTTCTGATTTTTCAAATTGTTTTTTTCCAAACTACTAAAAGTCTTGTTAGGGCCTTGGTTAAGTCCCTTTAGAATTTTAGAAAACTAAAAGTCACTTTAGCTAGGGTTAGAGGGGTTAGAACTTTTTTGTTAGAATGTCTCACAATAAGAACCCAGCTATTAGTGAAGATAACCATAATAACATACAGGACATGGTTGAGGAGCTCGACCTCACCCCTTACGTTCACCTGTCTTTCAGGGAAGTAAGGTCCTTATGTAAAATCAAAAACATACCAACAGGTCCCCATCCAACCAAACAAAAGCTCCAGGAGCTGTTGGCTAAGTATGCCAGGGACCACCCCTCTGAGAATGGTGATGACCAATCAGATGGGGATGAAGAACAGAGGGATGACCAGGTAGGTCACCCCCCTGCACTTCATAGGGAGGAGAGGGCTCATGTGCCCTTAACTCCAAGAATCAACCTCACAGTACCTAGATCTCACACAGCTGGGCCAGGTACCAATGGGGACATTGAGGACAGCCTCAATGAGGAGGACAGCCTTTTAGCAAGGCTGGCCAAAAGACTGGACCTAGAGACCAGACTCCTGGCTCTAGAGAAAGAAAGAAAGGAGATGGGATTAGCACCCATCAATGGTGCAGCAATCAAAATAATAAGGATGAAGAGCAATCTTATGATCTTAAAATCCCCAAAGGGATTGTCCCTAAATATGAGGAGGGTGATGATATCACCAAGTGGTCCACAGCCTTTGAGAGGGCTTGTGAAGCCAGAAGGGTGAAGAAGACTTTCTGGGGGGCACTCCTTTGGGAACTGTTCTCTGGTAACTGCAGAGACAGACTCCTGACCCTTTCTGGGGCAGATGCTGGGACCTATGACCTCATGAAGACAACTCTGATTGAGGGATTTGGACTCACAACTGAGGAGTACAGAATTAGATTCAGGGGGCTCACAAAACCCAAACCCAATCCTGGATTGATTTTGTAGACTACTCAGTAAAAACACTAGGTGGCTGGTTAACTGGAAACAATGTGCATGACTTTAATGGAATTTACAACCTGTTTATGAAGGAACACATTAAGTAATTGCATTGATGAAAAGTTGCATCAGTACCTGGTAGACCTAGGTCCACTTTCTCCCCAAGAATTGGGAAAGAAGGCAGACCACTGGGTCAAAACAAGGGTAACTAGGACGTCAACTGGGGGTGACCAAAAGAAAGGGGTTACAAAGCCTCCCCAGAGGAAAGACAGTGAACCCCTTAAAGATAAAAGTAAGGAGTCCCAGGTAGCCCCCAAAAACCTGTCCAGGAGGGTGGGCCCAAAGACACCTCACAAACTAAAACAGGGTACCAAGGTAAGAATTGGGATCCCAACAGAGTATGGTGTCACAACTGTCAAAAGGCAGGACACCACACCAAGGACCCTAGCTGTCCTAAAAACAAAGTCCCTAGTACAGCTCCAGGGGTGCCTAGTGTAGCTCCAGGGGTTGCCAGTGTAGCTTTGGAGGAGGGGTCCTCAGATGAGGAAGTCCTCCTAGCCTTCAACTGGAAAATGGGCCCAAGAGGTAAGCTGGAAGTTCCAGAGGGGAGTAGACACTTCCACCACCTACTGGTGAATGGAATCCCAGCCACTGCCCTGAGAGATACCTGTGCCAGTCACACTGTGGTGCATGACAGGTTGGTTCTCTCAAACCAGTATGTCCCAGGGGAAACAAGAAGAGTAAGGACTGTCCCAGGGGGGGGTCACTGTTAGGCCTGTGGCTGTAGTGCTCCTAGAAATAGCTGGGACCCTTAGATGGAGAAAGGTGGTAGTCAGTAAAGACCTCCCCTTGATTGTCTCCTTGGGAATGACCACCCAGAGGTTGGTCTGAGCCAAAGAGAGGTACTGGTCCAATGCCAGACCTCACCCAAGAAACCTGGGGGGGCTCAACCTGCAGTTAGTGCAGCTAAGCCCCAAAAGAAAAAGAAGAAACAGTGTAGGAAAGGTGGGCAACTGTTAGCCACAGTTCCAGTGGGCCAGGGAGATTCTATCCCAGTAAGGGAGAACTCCAAAAGTGGCACTGGTAAAGTCCCCCCTAGCCAACAAAAAGACCTGACTAGTCAGGCAACTGTCCAGCCTGAGTTGGTGGCTCCTCAGCTGGCAGAACAAAGGGTGGAGGAAGGGTGTTCACTACCAAGTGTAGTGACCCCCCCCACCCTAAAACAGCAGACAGGCAACCAGAACCCCAAGAAGCCTGTAAGATAGCCCATTCACTTACCAGTCAGGAGCTAAAGGTGTGGTTCTGGCACTGACAGCTGTCAGCAGCCTCTGCTGGGTGTTAGCCTTCATGGCAGCACTGTCCTGGTGGCTTAGCCCCCTGCCAAATAGCAAGTTAGGCCCCCTGACCCTATTGGTCATGGTGGGGTTGCTCAAGCTGTGGGTGACCTCTGTGGGTAAGCTGGGCTTTGCCCTGGCTAAGTTAGAATTTACAGAGGTGGGCACCTCTGAACCCAAACTAAAAAGATGGGGTGAAGACACTAAAGAGCTAGGAAAGGAGCATTGGGAATGAGGTCCTGAAACTGTTGAGGTAGGTCAGCTCCCCAAAGGGACTGACCTGGACAGAAGGATGTAAGGCTGAGTAGGCCCTGCAACTTTCAAATTCCTACCTCTACTCTTCCTCGCCTGAAAGACTACGAAGACTCTCCCAGCTTCGGCAGAGTCTCCTGGCCTTTGGGCTGGGGGGAGCTTGTGTAAGGAAGTGGGTTTCTGTTGCAGTAACCCCCCCACTTTTTTGCCAGACTACTGATGCACTTTTTCTTGGTGTGCCCTGGGTCCCTGCCAATCAGGTTCCCAGGGCCTGTGTTCTTTCCCCAAAACTAGCCCAATTGGCATCTCTGGCCACAGGTCAGCCCCTGGTAAAGGTACCACGGGTACCCAGGGCCCTGTGACCAGGGAAGACCTCTAAGGGCTGCAGCACTTATTGTGCCACCCTTAGAGGCCCTGCACCTTTTCACACACACACACACTGCCTTTGCAGGCTGCGTGTCTTGGTGCAGAACAAAGTGAAGAGTCGACAGGGCACACATCCCTGTGTGCCCTGCCTAAACAACCCACTGTCCTGGCCTAGGTCGGTCACCCCTCCAGCTGGGTGCACTATGCCAGTGGTGAGGGTACAGGTGCATGAGCCCTGTACCCCTACAGTGCCCAAGTCCATTCTTGGGCATTGTAAGTGCAGTGCTGCCATTAAGAGTATATGGTGCTGGGAGTTTGTCATTACGAATTCCACAGTACCATAATGGCTACACTGAAGACTGGGAAGTTTGGTATCAAACTTCTCAGCACATTAAACCCACACTGATGCCAGTGTGGGATTTAATGAAAATGCACACAGAGGGCATCTTTGAGATGCCCCCTGAAAAACGACCAGCCTCTGGTGGGTTCCCTGACTGGTACACACCAGCCTGCCACCACGAGACATGTTTCTGGACCCCTAGGGTGGGAGCCTACGCTCCCTGAGCCCAGAAACCAAGCCTTTCCTGGGCAGAGGTGTTTACACCTCCCCCAGGCCAGGAAGAGCCATCTGTGGCAGGGGAGCTTCAAAGGCCTGGCAGCCTTTGTAATGCGACCCCCAGCCTCTCCTATCAGGAGCAGGCCACCTTCCTGTCTCCCCTTCCTTTCGGCGGGAAGACAGGCGGGAAAAACTAGCCAGCCCAGGAGGTGTGCCCACCTCTGCCAACTCCACCCCTCAGGTGGGGGAGGCGAGGTGAAGCCCACTCTCCAGTGCTCGCCATCTTGCAGATGGCAGGCACTCCCCAATCAGGACTAGGGATTGTGCTCACTCCCCCACGTGGGGTGAGCACACCAAGGGTGTAGTCACCCTAAGGTCAGTAGCCCATTGGCTACTGACCTCAAGACCCCTAAAACGCCCACTAAATACAGTATTTAGGGGGCAGCCCTGAACCAAGAACTCAGATTCCCCCAATCTACGAAGAAGAAGGACGAAAGAAGACGCCCAGCAGAGAAGACTGCAGAGAACAACTGACTTGGCCCCAGCCCTACCGGCCGGTCTGCAGTTTTCAGAGGTCCTGCGCCAAAAGTCGCCTTGTCCTGCAGTCAGCGACCTCCAGAACCCCTGGGAGCACTGGCTGCCTTCAACAAAGACCGGATCTCCTGTGATCAGCAGTTCTGTTCAAAAGAAACTCCAAAGCAAGACTCGGAGCCTGCTGAGGACAAAGAAACTCGACGCCTGGAAACACCACTGCACCCGTCGCCTACGGCCCGAGTTCGAGTGGCCCACCGGTTCCAGCGAGGTCCCCCAGCGCCGCAGAGTCCGAGTCCACTGTGGGTTGACCCCTCCAGGACTCCCCGACGTCGCCTGCAGCCTCTGCACAGAGACCCCCCAAACCGCGAGTGGCCTGGTAAGGTGAAATCCGACCTCAAAAGACACCCCTGCATCCAGCCGCCCTGCGCCCTGGAGAAAAGAACCCGAGGTGCACCTACGTCCCCGAGCCCTCCAACTTACCTGCCCAGCTGTTGGTTCCTCCCGGAAGTCTTCCTGGACCGAGCCTGCAGCTAAAAACCAAAACCGAAAATCCCCATTGAAAACAACAGGGCACCCGAGCCAAAACAGCACTCTGCACCCGGCCGCCCCAGCGGCGCTTAGGGTGCACCTTTTGTGCTGGCTTGTTTCCCAATTTGCCCTGACCTAAACCCTAGGAGCTTTGCTCCCACAGCCGTGTGGCCTGCTTGCCAGCAGCCACCAACCGGAGGCCCCCTATCCTCCGTAGGATAACATTGGGCCTCAACACTCTGCACCCGGCCGCCCTAGTGCCGCTGAGGGTGAAACAAAAGTACATCACTGACCCTGGGGGACCCCTGAGTCTAACCCCAGAACCTTAACTCCCACAGACGATTACTTACCTGTAAACCGATAACCTGTTTTTCCTCCATAGGATAACATTGACAATTTGTTTTCCAAGAAACGACTAAGTGTGGAGTTTTGAAAACTAAAGATATTCTTTAAAAATCGTACAAATAACCAAAACGTGTTTTCTCACCTGTTTAAAGGAAATGTCCAAGTGCTGAATCTAGGTATCCAGCACTGAGTTAGAAAAGTAACGTGAAAAGTAACTTACCTGCGATTTACTGACAAAGCCTATTCATTTCAATGTACTGCTCCAAAAAGTTTCTAAGTGTGGAGTTTTGAAATCTGAAAATATTCTTTAAAAATCGCACGAATAACAAAAACGCATTTACTCACCTGTTTTCAGGAAATGTCCCAGTGCTGAATCTAGGCATCCAGCACTGAGTTAGAAAAAGTAACGTAAAAGTAACTTACCTGCAATTTGTTGAAAAAGCCCATTCATTCCAATGTACTGTATTTGCTGAGTGTTGCAATCTACTGCATTATCTATAAATCAAACCAAGTACAATTTCTACTGCATTTTCGAACTGTATTTCAATCAAGTAACTTATTACTGCAAAGTATTTTATGCTTACCTGTGCCAGGCTTGCTTGGTTCTAGAAATAAAACAGTATATTTTTTATACAAAAACAATTGGCCTAGAGTTCAGTTCTTGAGTGTGTGAATTCATTTGCTGACTGAGTGTGTACATCAAATGCTTAACACTGTCCTCTGATACTGCCTTACTGCTCGACCACACTACCACAAAAAGAGAGTAAGGTTTTATCTAACTTTAACCTCTGCCTACCTTTGGGGACTCTTGAACTCTATACACACTGTACCTCACTTTGGTGCAGTATATATAGAGCCAGTTTCTTACACCCAGAACAGAGAAACTGTGTGAAGGGGAACGCTACACAGCCGAACTACCCAAGAATATAGCCCTCTTCCCCCATAAAAACATTTACGTTTGCCCAGGATAGCTAACATTAGACCCCATGAACTATAATTGGGGTGGTATACTTCCAACCACAATGGGCAACTCCTCTCTCCGCAATAGCCCGCAGAAGTAGGACCGGAAGCCCAACAATCATTGGTTGCGACCCTTAAATACTAAATGTGAAGGAAGGGTGTGAACATCAAACAAGCTTTCACAGAGTATAGTCACCCTTGCCTCATTGGGCCAACGGTTGCGCATGATTCCAGCATTATATCAGGGGTCTCTTCCATTCGTGAGAAGCGGGGTGGGCCCCCACCATAGGTTGAAGTCTACGGATAATCAAACCCAGTCGTCTCAGTCGGTCCTCTCCAAGCGACCCTCCTGTCTTTGCGTACGATCAGGAGAGGAGTGTTTCTGTGATCCGGAGGAGCGCCACCCTTCCAACCAGTCCCAGGTGTCCTCCGGGGTCTGGAAAAACCACGACTTTCCGTCTGATTGTACACGTAGTTTTGCTGGAAAAAGCATTGCGTATTTCAAGTTGTGGCCCCGGAGCGCCCGTTTTACTTCTAGAAAGGACCTACACTTCTGTTGCACCTTGTAAGTGAAGTCTGGAAAGAAGGTAATGGTCGAGTTCTCAAACTTAAGCGGTGGGGCGGCTCTTGCAGTTTGAAGGATTATGTCCCTATCCCGGAAATTGAAAATCCTCGCCAGGATGGGACGCGGCGGAGCGCCCGGCTTCGGGGGGCCCCCCGGCACCCTAGGGGTACGTTCAACTGAAAAGTATTTTGATAGGGTTCGGGGCTGTAGCTGATTTTGAATTAAGTCCTCGACAAAAAGGTCCGGGGCTCACCCCTCTGCCCGTTCGGTGACCCCCAGGATGCGCACGTTATTTCTGTGCGCGCATCCTTCATAATCTTCCAGCTTTGCTTCGAGGTCCGATGTTTGGGTCTGCAGTCGCTTGACCGTCGTTTCAAGCATTGTCGTGGAGTGTTGAAGAGTTGCAACTGAATCCTCGGTCGCCTTGACCCTTTCTCCCATGTTTCTCAGGTCGTGAGTATGAGATTTACGTCTATAGACACTGTGTCAATCTTGTGTTCCAATGCCGAACGGACTCCCTGGACGGCCTCCATGACATCCACCAGTGTCGGAGCCCCCTCATCAGTTTGCTGCTTAGCCTCAAGTTCATCCTGTTTCCTATCTGCAGCATCAGATTTAGAGTGAGCGAATTTCGCCAACTTCAGCAAGTGGGTTTGTCTGGAGCCCTTTGCGGCGGCCATTGCGTCCAACACGGAGGCTGGGTGGAGAGCTCGGACACGGGGGCAGCGGGGCCCCAGATGTCAAAGGCGATTAACTGCGCAGTCGAGGTTAACCGTGTCGTGTCTCCTCACCAGACGCCAAGAGTGCGTAAATTAAACCAAGGCCTCAGGGGTCTGTATCATATGATGGTGTCGCGTTCCCTACAATCGTGCGCCTCAGCAACCACCTCTTTGGCCTCGCGTCCCAAATTGCCGACGCCCAAATTCAAGCCGAGTTCACAGCTGCATTGAGGTTCCTTGATCCCTAAAGGAGCGCCAGAGCCGAAAATAGGTTCGCCGTCCCTTGGTATATGCGAGGCTCAGGAGGGCAGTAGACTGTCCGCCAACCCCTGTGGTGTGTAAAGTCAAAAGGCCTCACTCGGGCCTACTGTTGTTCGTGTGGGGGGGGAGGAGGGAGGGCGCAGTGAAGATTTGTAGAATAGGCCCTCACGCAGAGAACAACTCACCCCCCCGGCGTCGGGCGCACACCAGTCCAAAAGTACCATGGGGGGGGGGAAGAAATCAGGCGCGGCTTTTGCCTCTCACCTCCGTCACTAGAACTGGATTGAGGTCGCGGGAGGAGCCCCAAGGCCGGTCGCACGCACCGGAGCCCACAAGGCGCGTCGGCCCGATCGTGCACGGCCGGGAGCTCCCGCTGATGTTCTGCGGAGGCTCGCACGGACCTCCACTTGGAGCAGGAATAGTGTGGAAGTCGGCAGCGGATGGGGGCTCACCGGGGGATCACACAGTAGGGCCTGCGGGCCCGTGTCTGGTGCACCGGTCTCACGTAGCAGAGAGCCGTGCGACGTCACGGCCGGGTCTTCCACCTCTTCGCGGTCGGCAGCTCCGGAGCCGATATCTCCGGATTGAGAAGTCGGATTTCTTTCGTTCTGGGATCGGGTGATTCCCGGACTCCAAGAGCCTCAGGTCCTCGGGTATGAAGGGCAAAACGGATGTTTGTAACGGATGTGGGGGAAGTTTATTTAGGTGGCGATCGGAGCTCTACTCCAGTGCGGCCATCTTGGGTGTTGGCTAGCCACGCCCCCGAGGAGGTGTATTCTTGTGATAGTTGTTACCCCGTGAAAAGAGATATATTCCCATGGAAGTTTTATGCCTTAGACTTGTGGAGGTAGAAGTATTCTTCTGAGAGGTATTGTCTTGTGGTGAGAGGCAAAGCTTAGTGGACGCAAGATGAAGTTTAGCAGAAGGCGTGGTGTATTTGTGACAGGCTAATTTAGTAAGAGGAGGGGTATGGTGTTTCAAGTCGCATGGTATTGTGGAAGACGAGGCCGCACGGAGAAAAGAAGTGTGTGGTTCGTGGATACAGAAACAGGCTTCTTAGTATAAGGTGTCATCCAGTAGCAGGAATTTTGGTACAACCGACGGGAAGTGCATTTCAGAAGGAAGTAAAGAGAAATGTGGCTTTGTGGACGTGACAACTGAGGTCTAGAAGGTTAACCACTTTTATTGGCATCAGAAATTAAATCTGCTCCTAGTTCTTCACACATCTCCTCTCAAATCACCCTCCTCTTCCCAAGTCGTGTCTTTACAAAATTGTGAGGGTATGTTTCTTTGATATCTACTAATTCATATGTATGCAGTGATCTAATCTTGTGGTGTCTCTATTCTGTGAACAAGTTTGAAGACACCTGCAGCTGAGACTTTTAGGGAAGTGTGGATACAATAAACCATGATAAAGGATATTTTATTGGATGGAACCCTGTATTATTTCTTCGTTAGGCTATCAAAGTCCACAGATCTCAAACAGGGCTCACAGAATTATTATGGGATTTGCTCCTGTAGTGAAAGAGAGAATGGATTACAAGGAAGAGGAGGCAGTTGCCAGTAAGGTACCATTCTGCATGTGTACACCCAGAAACTTTAAAATGAAAATAACTGGTGAATATACAGGGCTGGTGGCAAATACAGAGAATTACATTACCATGTGAAGAGCATCCCGGCGTGTATAAGGCAGTAATACGGCAGAATGTTGCACTACCCGGCTCCACCTCTGTAGTGTATCTAGCACAATATTAAGGAAAGAAAAATATCCTTTCTGGTTATTCAAGGACTGTTAGCCCTTACACATCCTCTTTCACATGGGCAAATACCTGTCTCACTAACAGGCCATGATGTGTACTGTTCTTTTGTAAGGTACTATAGCTTTAAGAATTTTAAAGGGCCACTGTGCTTGTGCATCATGCTTGTGCATCACTCTACACGCCTGCTTCCTACTGTCCAGACTCCTAAGGTCATAACGTCCAACATATAGCAGTTGAACTAGTTTTGTGCCAAGTCACGAGCGATGTGCCCTGGTACGCACTATTGAAGTGGTTACTTTTATGTTGTGAAAGCAGGAGATCAAGGACACACCATACACAAATCTTAATGAGGGTGATGTGTCATCTAGGCTCTTCCTCCTTCAGAAGTGAAGGGAACACATTTACAAGAAAGGAGGTGCCAGTAGGAGACTGAATGTGCATGGCCAGGGTTCAAGGATATGGAGTTGACAGAATGACCTAATGGTCCATGCATACTACAGAGCAGAACAACAGTGCATTTTTAAAAACAGCTAGATGCCTCATTACCAAGGTAATGATTGTCCTGAAGACTGTTAAGATAAACAGCTATGGCCAAAAGGTAATGTTTACAGGAATTCACTTTTATTTCCGAAGTTGACAAAAAGTGAGACAATACACATCCAACTGAAGAAGCCAAGTACATGGAGATACTACTCTAAGCTTAGTAACAAAACAGAAACCACTTGGGCTAATATATTTTTTATATCTTTCCTGCAGCGTCCATGATGTCCAGACAGGACTGAGAGGCTTTGATGTGAGAGTAAAGTTTTTATGTGGGAACAAGATCTTTAACTTCATTAATGAAAGGCAAGGATAAATAACCAACCCTTTCTTTCAGCACAGGAGACGGAGCTCTTGTGGGAGTCTAGCACCATCTAAAAGGTTAGTGGACCAAACGTATGAAGGCAAGACAAAGGCTGAAAAATCAAAGACACCTGGTCTCAGGTATTAAACTCTCCAGCGTTCTTTGTAACATTGGCAAAGGACGAAATGCATAAAGAGATGTTACTGTCAAAACGATCTTTACATAACCCATGAAAGCAAAGCACCTCAACTGAGAAAACTACCAAATCCTCAATATCTAATTTGAGATCTACAGATTTAATGCATACTCCAGTAAGAAAGGCAGAAGGTTTCGGAATTTGTTTGAACACATAATATCCACTACAGATGAACTACCACCACACACATATTATTAAGAATGTCCGAATCCCATATCTGTATGGCTACCCTGCATGCAAAGAGGCAGGGATGGAGTGCATTATATTTTTTAGTGATATATTTGGTTGTGCAATTGTCCTGAAATCTGAGTTATTCAATGTCTTGCCTTCCGGTGATGAACGCCACTGAGTCGGAAGATGATTGGTTCTTCAACTGCAGTCTGTAGACCTTAGAAATATAATTGCCTGTTTTTTAAAAGGGAATTCTTTTGAGTGATTATGTGTTAGAGCCGACCAATTAAAACCTATTCAATATTCAGGATGAAAGTATAAAAAAGGGGAGTGCTTGCTATTGTAAGTGCGGTCTTGGTCCGCTAATAAAAAAAAGAATTATAAAGGGACAAATTATTAAAACAATGTGCAAGAGATTATTCAGACAAAAACATTAGCGAGACATTAGTGTGCAAGCTTTTTCAATGAGTGATGTAGAAGACTACCCACCCACTGTCTCCACTGTGGTAAATAAAGATAAAACATAATTCTTAAAATGGTAAAAAACACAGCATTACATTAACAAGGAAAACAACATGTAATGACTGTAAATTAATTGTATGTATTTATTCAAAATGTATAAAAAAAATAAAAAGGTTACAGCACTATTAACTTAATTTTAAATTAAAACTGTAATTAGTTTAAATATATTACATTAAAAATATATTTTTCTGAAATTTAAAATAAATGTCCACCTTAAGGTAACAAATAGATTTTTATGCATTAATAATTTTTTTAAGTGAGGTACAGAATTAATAAAAAGTGGTTTAATTACTTTTTGATAAAAACTAATGTTACATTATTTATGCATTCAAAAAAGGTTGTTAAAATATTTTAAAATTAAGTAATAAATATGTTTTAGTTTAACATTTTTAACACTAAATTAGATGTATTTAAATTTTTTAACTATTTAAAATAATAATTCAATTTAACGTAACATTATTTTCTATGGGGTTTTATTTTAAGTTCCTACTTCCACAATTTTCTAAGGAAGGGTGTTATAGTACCAGTGGTTGGCCATGTGTTGTATTGGACTTACTGCTGTTTTATTTTGGCAGCAATAACTTACACTTGTAAATTTGGCTCCACACCATTTTTCATGGGATGGGATGATGGCAGTCTACACTTTTGAGTAACTTTACTCTCAAATTTTGTGAATAGCCAAAAGTAGTAAAGTTACATATATGTGTAAATTACATGTGTAAATTACTCACAGGTGTAAGTTACTGTTGCCCCATAGTGGTTTAAATTTAGATTACTGAGGCAAACTGTGTCTGACCACTTCCCCAGCCGAGCATCAAGCATAATTTTGTGATTAAAAGGATATGTATTTGTCAAACGATTTTGAGGAGTTGAGACTACCCATGAAACAGGGTTCAACAAAAACTAGAAAAAGCGTCTTGAAGGAAGATCTTTAGTGGATTGACTCAGAAGTCTTTAAGTGGAACTTAGGCATCCTTGGAGTTACTGGTCGCTTGTCTTCATGTTCCAATTTTGTATGTTCATCAGGAGAATAAGAGATTGGCTATGTTGGTAGGGTTTTGCGCATGTTTAACTTCTCCCTTTTGGTCTTATTTCAGCAGTGAGGACTCCTAACAAGGTCTTAGAGTGAGAAGGTGTATAGCACTAATGAAAGATCCCTTAAGTTTAGAGGCATGTTTGCTTGTTTCATCCTGTAGTTAGCAGTCAAGGGGTAGGAACATATGTGTTATAATAGATGAGCAGTAAACTGGGTGTCTGTGCTGCATTATTGTGATGTGATTACTGCTTCCAATAAAATGTGGTCTTTATCTTCTTAACCGTTTGAGACATCTTTAAACAATGTACATTAGCATTCAAAAGCTTTACACAGTCATGGTCTTTTCATTGCAAGTAATGCCTCGCACAACACTCAGTGAAAGACGGTCCAGGTGCACTTACTGCACTTTCACTGTGCCTTCCAGCTTTTCTAAATTTGAATTCATTACTAATGATAAGGTTACCATTCTTATCCAACAGACGAAATCAGGGTCCCCCTATGACTCGCTTCCCCCTAGTATCTTCAAGCAAGCCTCCGAGATGCTAGCTCCTTGTCTCGTCAATATTTTTAATACTATGTTCTCGTGTGGTGTTTTTCCGACCATATGGAAAACGGCTTCGATAGCACCTTTATTGAAGAAACCTAGTCTCGATCCTACGCAACCTAATAATTATAGACCTATCTCTCGTCTACCTTTTCCCGCTAAATTAGTGGAGAAAATCATGAATGAACAGCTGACTGATTATTTACAAAAAAAATAATTATCTTGATGAGACACAGTTTGGTTTCAGAACAGAACATAGTACCGAATCAGCTTTAATTAAAGCCACAGATGAAATTAGAGCGACTTTGGATTCAGGGGGAGCGGCCGCCTTGATTTTACTTGATCTTTCCGCGGCGTTTGACACCGTCAACCATGATCTTTTGTTAAATCGTCTAAATTCCATTGGCATTTCAGATAAATCACTTACACTACTCTCATCCTTTCTGTCTGGTAGAACACAATCAGTAGCGTTGGGAAGCTATGAATCCCGTCGTTCGTCCTCCCCTGCGGAGTCCCTCAGGGATCATCCTTAAGCCCTACACTATTCAATATTTATGTATCTGAACTGCCGAAACTCATAAGAACCTTCGGGCTGGCAGTGACATCATACGCAGACGATACACAAATTGTCTTATCTTTATCAAAAAAATCCGCACCACAAATGCAAAATTTCAAGGATTGCATGCTTGCAGTCAGTTCGTGGATGAACTCTTGTTGTCTGAAATTAAATTCAGACAAAACAGAAGTCATCACATTTGGCAATTTCCTCCCTAATTGGTCACAGAGCTGGTGGCCGGATGAACTGGGATCGGCTCCGATTCCAGTCACCAAAGCTAAGAACCTTGGCGTGTTTATTGATGATAAACTTAATTTTAAATCACAGGTAAATGCGGTTTCTTCATCATGTTTTTTCTTATTAAAAACCATTAAAAAAGTACTCCCGTTCATCCCCATGGACAGTAGAAAAACAGTGATCTCTTCTTTGATCCTGGCCAAGTTAGACTATTGCAATGGTCTTTACATCAGCCTACCTGAGAAACAACTCAATAAGTTGCAGATGACTCAAAATGCAGCGGCGCGTCTTCTGCTGGGTATTCCTAAGTATTCATCGGTCAGAAATCATCTACATAAACTGCATTGGCTCCCAGTTAGGAATCGCATTATTTTTAAATCTCTCTGCACTACCTACAAAGCACTCCAGAACACTGGCCCCATTTTTTAAGGCGCCTGTTCTATTGGTACATTCCAAAAAGGCATCTACGCTCCGAAGGAGCTAAACTTCTAGCAACTCCGAGAGTTTTTAAAGCCACATGGGGTGGCAGTAGTTTTAGGGCAGCTGCCCCCAAACTCTGGAACGAACTCCCCTTTGCCATCAGATCCCTTCCAACTCTACTTGCATTCAGGAAGGCCTTGAAAACATGGCTATTTGATAAATAGTCATCTTTACAGAAACTGGCATAGTCCACGGGCCAGCGCCAAGACACCCTCGGGTAATCGTGCGCTTAACAAATTTATTAACATAACATAACATAGGACATCGTTTACTCTGCACACAGCTTCCAAGTCACTCAACATATACAAGATGTGCCAAACACTGTGGCAGTAAAAAGGATCTCAGTCATAGGGGACTGCACAGATTTTACACTGAGAAGTAACCCATGTCTTCTCCAGGGCGCAGGTAAGTAGGCCTTTGTATTTGCATTTCAGTCAGCCTTCCCATGGCCTGGTGTGAGGTAGCAACCTGCCTCAATCAGGGGTGGGCTTACACTTTGGGTGTACTCTCTGGCCAGCTGAGCCTTATTCTGCCCTGGTGAACGTCACCTAGAATCACACAGTACCTTCTATGGACTTGCAGATGGTTAAGCTCATAGATGGAAAAGCAGAAGGCATGCAAGAAAAGTAAAACAGGGGCAGGGTGACATGCTTTCCCAGCAAAGCAGAGACTTTCATCCCCAGACTGTGATGGTAAAGAAAGGAACCATAGGTGATGAAGATTAAAAGTGAGTAATTGGGGCAATTTTCAGAGAATGGAAACATGGGGGCAAGAGACCTCACAGAAAATCCAGGACATGACTCTGCTAATATAAACATGGACTTTGGTTGTTTGAGGTAGGCGTTCCTAGAAGAACATTCAAGCTAACTTCTCCACCTTTTTGTTTGTGTTCCACCTTTCCATAGGTAACGTCAGCAGCGAGGTAACTGGGCCGTGCCGAGATGGACTTTACCAGCAGTACTGTGGTGCCTACCACAAGCTCACATCCGCACGCCTTCCCGCATCAGACCCTGGAGGGCGGTGACATTGCGGTTCTGGTCTTGTACTTTGTGTTTGTCTTGGCAGTTGGACTCTGGGTAAGGCTTAAGACCCTCAAGCCCACTTTGCACTTATATACAATGTGTTCAGAGGTGTTCAATAATGATCAGATATGTCTCATTCTCATATTGATGGACTGTGCATAATGCAACTGTTAGTGCAAAGTGACAATCAGTCACAGGAAAAGAGACATTTCCTCATTTGTGAATGACTATGAAAAGCTGATACTGTTAGCGGAGTCAGATTCAGGCACGTCAGGCTTAGCTGTTCCAGCTGACCTTTTTTACACTTCTTTTTTATTATTTTCATGCAGTCACACCAACACAACCCTTGTTCTTACAATGATATACAATTTCCTTGAATTCATAATCTCCATATTTCAGTTACATAATAGATTGACATTGTGCAGTAAGTTATATGTTTTGTAATACTATGTAATGGAAGTGTTGCCACCAAGGACCCCACATTTTTTCACACTTTTTTGGGGCACCCTCGCGTCTTATATGTGGTTTGTTCAGCTTTAGCCCATTTCTTTAAGTCACTTTTTAAAGGGGGGAGTTTCATCTTATCCCCAGTAGCCTGCGTGCAATATCTGTTGGTTGTTAATGTACCTATTGTAATCCATATACAAGAATATCTAGGTCCCCACGTCCCTTTATGATCCCCAAAATTGCCAGTTTAGGATCCAAAGCGATGGGTCTTCCTTTCAGTTACCATAGAGTAGGGTGTACTTGCATCCGGTACCCATTTATGGCGGATTCATATTGTGTGTTTATAAAAGCCTGTCATTGTGCTGCATCGTAAACGAGGTGGTGGCTGTAGCTCTTTATCATTTTCCAGAATTTCTCTGGGTTGTAATAGACCATGTGGAAGTACTTAAATTGACTGAGCCGGAAGCGGGATGATATTGCAAAGGTGAGTGAGGTCATTTTGGCCTCTGTCCAGTCCTCATTTTCCAGGGTGCCCATATCCACTTCCCATCAGGCACCCAAGTCTTTTAATATGTCTGAGATGTTTATTATCTAAGACCTGTAGACCGTGGGGATCCTTTTCTTGCTCAGTCCATTCATTATTAGTTTGTGCTCTAATGGGTTGAATTCTGGGATTGCTAGTGGTGCTTTCACATTTATTTCCAGTGCATGACTCAGCTGTAAGTAACTGTGTGCCAAAATGCTTACAAAAAGTGCAAGATTAAAGTCTGCTGAGGATGACTAGCAGGAGCTATCAGTGAAGGCCCACGCGGATCTAAGTACCAGTCTATTGGGAGGGTTCCATATCTATCTAGTCATATGAGTTTAGAACAGAAAAAAGACCTATCCAGGCTAAGATATGGAATAATACCTCTGAAGGCATACAAATATGGATGCTTGAAAGGGACAGGGTCCTTAAATTGCAGACTATGTAATTATAAACTCGAATCACTACTGCATGTAGTCGTCCTTTAAAGTGAATTGAAGACCTTAAGGAGCTATTGGCTTGAACCAGCATTCTGCCATTTGGCAATCAGGCAATGCCAGAAGGCGAGAGAAATGTGTCTGAGTAGGACCAATATACAGTTAACATCTAGATTTTTTAAATTCCTGATGGACGCTTATAAAGTCATAAGTAGGAACACTTTGCCTGTATAGAATCTCAAATCCTGCCCTTAATATGTTTAAATATAGACTTATAACCCCATTCTGGTTTTATTTCGCTATAATAACAGATGTATGATTAGGGGGTTTATTTCAAGCAATCTGGAACCTTACTGTATGTAAACACAGCACAATATCCTCATTGTGTGTTTTTTTCCCAACAATAAGAGATGTATCTTCTTGAGGGGATTATGCATTGTAACTACATAGGATGGTAAAGGGACTGAAGGAAGCTTATCACATTAGTTGTAAGAGTACACCTGTAGAACAAAGCTATTGCCTCCTTGTTTCCACATGTGGCACATTGCACTTTACATATATTATACAATTGACCCTGGTAATCGATCAGGGCTACAGTATTGGCTATATTTTGGAGCAAGTAATATGAGACAGTCCAGTTCAGCACTAAGCACTTTATATATTCATCATAAATGAGCAGCTACGGGATAATTTTGCACACAGATTTTTGACTATAATGTTGGAATGAATTGGTTTAAAAGGCAATGTTTTAATTATGTTTTTTCTCTGAATGATGTATGTGCCATGTTGAATATTTTATGCTGTTTTAATATTCTAAATTGGTATGGTTTTAAAGAACTAAAAACAATAACATTTATTACTTACTTACTGTAAGTAAGGAAAAAACTGGGATTTGTGGAGAGTTAATTTCAGTGCTAACAGTTCCAATGATTTCATATGGGTTCACTCCTAAATATCCCCCAGAGTTGCTGTACCAATCAAATCCAAGGGTCTGAAACCATCCAGCGGGGGGACACATGCTAACCACATTCCATGCCATTCAGGGTCTCGTTTGTGGGCTTTCCTTTCCATTCAACCTGTCTAATGAATGGTGCCAGCAGAGTAATGGGATTCTAGTGACAGTGGGTAGTATGTTCAGGATGATGTTTTCATATATTATGTCCGGTAGTCCTATTTGTTTCAAATAAAGCAATTTTCTATCTGATAGTTGGATTGTCTTTGTCGCCACACATCTAATAACTAGTGGGGATCAGGTGAGTTACCCAATAATAGGACAGGGTGTCAGCTAACCCAAAGCCTCTGTCATACGGTGGTTGTGCAAACTCTTGAAATGAGACTCTTGGAGGGCTGTCAGCAGATATCTGGTTGGTCAACAGAGATTGTAACCAGGTAAAGAAAGTGGGTGGGGAAGGTGTTGGTTCTTAAATGGGTAATTTTACAATTTGTACAGGATTTAGGGAGAGCAATCATTTTGAAAAATGCTCCTTTGCCAATAAAGGTTAATGGTAGGGCACTCCATAGTTCTATGCCACGTTTTACTCGGTGGAGTAATGGGGTGATGTTTAGATTCCAGAACACCTGTGGATCTCTATGAATGGTCTGGCCTAGGTACTTTAAATGGTCCCTAACCTGGCGCAGTCTCTTTATGCGTGGAGTCTCTGGTTGTGTGCCTTGAATTGGGACGTACGTAGACTTTTTCCAAGTTAACCCTGAGCCCAGAGGTGTCTCCGCATGCTTGCAGTATTTGTATTACTCTTGGTATCATGCCGTCTGGTTTGTGGACATAGAGAAGCTAGTCATCAGCATAAAGGGATACTCTATCCTTGTATTCAATCTCCCAGCGGAACCCCTATACCTGTACATCTCACCTTAGTTCTGACTTTTTTCATGTAATGTTTTGTTGCGCTTGAGTGCTAATATATGATGTTCTGACTACAGCAAAACTGTTCATTGCGTCGCTTTTTAATCTGATGATGCATTGATTGAACAGTATTAAGAAGAAATCATGCATGAATTGATATTTGTACAAACTAGTGGTCTATTTATAGTTTTGGTGAGGGATTTTTCATCTTCCCCAGGCAGACAGGAGTTAACTGAGCAAGTGCAACTTAATGAAATTCATTTTTTTTTTTTAAAAGATGGTGGTCAGGATGGTCATGCCCCCACCTAAAACAATGTCATTCTATGATGTAGTGGTATATTGCCCGATGAAATAGTAGCACTTGATACGTACAGATCTTTGCGGGGGACCTTTTGGTGGACAGTCTGCCAAAGCTCACATCAGATCATCGAATTTAGACCAACAAATGGGGGTTAATTGTAAATGTCCAAATAGCTGGGTGCCCTAGCATGTTGGGGACAGTTCCTTTTTCGGTCACTCTATCCATGGCGTTCTTTCACATCGCTGACACTGCCAGACATCGTAGCTTATCAGCCACTCGAGATCGGGTGCATGACCGACCTCCATTTGAAACACGTGGAAAAGATTGCAGAGCCAGTGAATTTTCAGACAGTGGCAGAGCACCCTATTGGTTTATTTTTATTAGAGCAGATAACTGCCAAAAGCACAGGTTGTGATGCCACCAGTGTCATGGCAGAGTCTCTGTTACCACCCTCCCATACCTCTACCCAGTTGCAATCTTTCTTGTGGCTACCGCCCTGTCCTTCCCTGCGGGGGCTATGAAGGGTTGCTTACACCAACAGTGATCCATAAATATCAAAACATTCATCTGGTCTAAGGACACCACACCCATTTGAGAGATGAAGGGTGTTACTCATGCTGTTCCTTACACAATCATGACACGTCAAAGAAAACTGACCACAACTGCAGTTAGCGGCTAAAATCTACAAAACACTCAAAACTTTCAACACACATGTATCTATTCAGAACAACATAATCCTTGTACACGTTATTCAAACTGGACAGGGGACATAATTTTGGAACCAAACTCCAACCCACTCTAGTCCCAATATGAAGTCTGGATTGAACAATGAAGGTGGAGGAAAGCCTTGATGGCTGCTCGGCAGATGTCAGAAATGTAACTTTTTATACATCTGCAAAGAGAATGACATTTCCCTGGTTGATATACACTGCGCAGGAGTTTCCTATTAGAGTTTGCATTCATATTAAAAATCAACATTCACTCCCATCTTCTGAGAGAGGGACTGTGGGAATAATGCCAGTCTTAGGTTTGTCAAAGTTCACAAAATTCAGAGCACCAAAATTCATCAGGTGGGGCCAAAATAAATACTATCGCATGTCAGATATCTATTGCATTGAAAACCACTTCTCAGGGGAAATAAATGCCATCGCCTGTCAGATATCTAATGCACTGAAAAACACTTCTCATGAGAAGATGGATCCAGAAACATAGAAGAAAGGACAATCTGCTAATTCAAATCAACAGCAGGGCACATCACATACAAAAGGTAGGGACCAACAGGATGACTACCCCGTCCAGAAAGAATCTCAGATATGGAAGAGCACTATGTAGGGAGCCCAGCTTGCCCAACAAGTTTGCTGATGTCACTCCCACCAGAAATAGGACCATTAGCAAAAATATCCCTAGACAAACACTCTACAGGGGCTCAAAAGGCATTACGAACTCTGCATGATCTTGAAATGGTACTAGGGCCCTTGATACTGGCCTGACTAATAAACAAGGTATATGGAGGAGAACATAAGGTTCAACTGAAGACAGACTAATCTGAAGACAGACTAATCCAAATTTTCCAAAAAGCCTTTATGGTGGAGCACTGAAACTTCTGTTGAGCTGAAGATAGACCCCCAGATAAAACCTGCTGGAGTAACAGATATGTGAGTGTGCCATCACACGACCAGGAGCGCAGGTCATTAAGCAAATACCTCACTCACAGCAAAAAGGAAGCCCAGTGTGGGAAATGTACAACAGAGCTCCACCTGGACGTTTGGAAGCCAGAGTCACCTTGGATAGAACTAAGCTTTGAAGCCATAGCTGCTTAAAAGCCACACTACCAATTGCCACTAGACCATAGCCAGACCCCTGAGGATGGGATGAGGTATTCTGAGATATCAGAAGGACCCACTACTATCACAATGAAATATACCACATGAATGAGGATATTCTCGTATAGAGGACGGAATCACTTTGACCCTCAATCTCATGATCTTCTGCTGAAGCCTTGCCAACAATGGAAACTAGGGAAAGGGAACAGATCGCCTGGAGTCAGAGACACAACTCCAGATCTGTTGTTAATGACCTGGCTCAAGGAACAGATAACTTTGCTGAAAGGAAATGAGAGCTAGCATTGCCTTCCAAATACCTGGCAAAATTCTGATAAGATCTGGTGAGATAAACAGTAGTCGTGCAAGGAAGACAAGATTCAGTTAAAAGAGTCAGCATGAAAGGTATCATGCCATCAAAAGTTAATAGCTGAATATCATGTCACATGTGCTTATGTCCATGAACTGATGTTGTTTGTTGGTACAATAAGACTCCTGGGTGTTATACTGCTAAGGTGGTCGATATAAGCCTTTGCAGTGATATTGTTCATACAACCTACAACCGGAGAGCCCTAAAGCTGGCACAGTAAATCTCAGAAAGTCTGAAAGACAAGTGCCAATTAATTCCAGTTGACTAGAGTATAATTAACTTGAGGCCTCCAAGTCTATGGCTAGTAAGAATTTTGCATGTTACACCCAACAGCCTGCCACTCACATCCAATGTAATCACTAGAAGGGTGAGAAAAGAAGGCTGCCCCTCCTGTTGTCAGGTTGCCTCCGGTGACCTACCCTCAAGGTCTCTTCTATTTGGAGTGCATAAGCGTCCAGAAATACGATACGTTTGATGTAAAATTCCAAATTTAGGTGGGGCTATCAAACCAGATTTAAGTTTGGTGACAGGTCCTTTTGAGGTATGCTAAACATTAGCAGGAGTTTAACTTTTCTATATGAAACTTGATAGATGAGCCCTCAGCTTCAATATCCTACCAGTTGATAGTAGAGAATTTGTGAGGCAACCCCACCAGAAGATTCGGTACCTCTCTTCTTCTAACACAGGAATGTGATGTCTTTGGAGAAAGAGCAAAGGAACCCTTGATGCTCTTGTTTCTCAGATGAAACTAGTCTTGAAAGTGGACTTTGTAGCAGGGTTGTGAAGATCTTGATATGCAGGAATGTCTAAACTTTCGGTAGTCTGCTTTAGTGTGCCACTGGACTACAAATAAAGCTTCTTGTCCTTGAATGCCTTGACATTTTCTCTTCTAAATGGGCCCTAACAAAAAGATGACCCATAAAGGGTGTGGTAAATAGCAAATTCTTATAAATGCCTTGCATGATTTCTTCCTAAACTATTGTCGACCTGAGACTGCAGCTCTTGATGCCATGCCTGACATTTTCCAATGATTACCGGAAACAATTGCTAAGAACTTTGTTTTCCTGATTAAACTGGAAAGCAGACCAGCAATGCCCTCCCTGTGTAGCTGTGGGATGTGATAGTAACAACTGAGGAAGCCTTGTACTTTCTGGTCTAACTGTTGCCACACAGCTGTCGCCTTTACTCTAGCCAAGTTCCTCCCTGAAAAATTAGTGATCATCCAATCCACTTAGATATCATGGGATATTTTAGATAATTCTGTATTCTTCAGGTCATAGAAGCACATCAACCTAGAAACTCATCTCTGGAGTCTTCCAGGGTAGACTAGGTCTTTGCACAGCAGTGTTCCTAATGAAAGAGTGTCCCCTTGGGGTCATCTTGGAAGTTGGCTTTAAGAGATATTTAAGAGAAAGCACTGTTTCATAACTCTTCTTCTTGAAGATTCAGCCAGTATTTTTTTTAGATACTTAGGGGATCTTGTACACACGCAGAGATATTCTTCCTTTCAGATTACCCAAGAGAATCTCAAGGTGAAGAACAAGACGATTCTGGTAATTCCCTTATTCTCTGCTGTGCAGATGTGTTCCCCATCCTTACTCAACCTGGAGCAGCTTTAGTCAGACACTGTTGACAACTTAACTCAATACATCCACCCTTGAAGAATAGGTGTCTTATAATGTTTCATTGTTATTTTCTTAACAGCTAGTCATGAGTACTCTAGATGCATGCATTTGCATTTCATAATAAGCCGAGATACAGAGGTAGCGCGGATATTTGTAATGGCATGTGAATAGGATGTAGCATTGCACAGTTAAGGGTGAAGAGACTGTCTACTTAGGGGGTTGGGGTGACAGTGTACAATATTGCACACTTCATGGAGTGATAGAGTCACATCCTACAGATATGAATTAACCAATTATCTCCAGTATGAAATATTGTGACATTATATGTTAGGGATGTAGTGTGCTATGGTGACGGTGAACAGGTCATGATTGCAGTAGCGATGATGTACAAGTGGGGGAGGGGAATATTTCCACATGGAATGCTGCAGTGCCCCCCTATGTGGAAGGACTGGAGTGGGTATCTCCTTTTGTTCCATGCAATACTCTCCAGAAGAATGTTTGATTTGATCTCTACTTTGAATAATAAATATTATGCAGCCTTCACTAGCAGTCTCATTGAGCAACGTTATGACCTCTACCTGCTAGGGCATATTTTTGCTTTCTGAGCAAATTCTTGTTCTCCTGAAAGCCAGGGCTCAAGCAATTCTTTTTGTTAATCAGTGTGGCAACCTTCTCAGAGCCAGGGTTGGATTAGTGGTGTCAGCCACCTCCCTACTGTGGGTGTCTACTTCAGCAACACTCCAACCTCCTACAGGCTAGAGTGGCAGTGCTTATCTATTCGTATCCCCTTGGTGCCCTCCTACATACCGGTCATGACTGAAGTTGTTGGTGTCCATATTTGAGGTAAGATAGTGCTCTCTCTCTGAATCAATTTCTGTTTTTAAAACTCACACATAATGGATACTGGGAAACAGCTCTAATATTCTTACCCATAAAAAGACAGCAAATACACAGTGATGTAATTTACTCAGGAGGACTGGGCTCTGGTTTACACTCAGGAATGTGTTCCATGAGAACAGTGTTCACACAGAGACCTGTGATTGCCAGCTATAAATAGCAAACTGCAGTCCATGTGTATGTCTCTGTGACTCTTTGGAACGAGGACCATGGCACAACAGGCCTCACTCCTGCAGTAAAGAGAGGGTCAGAGTCTGATGTTCCAAGTCTTAACCAGAGTGGGAGCAATAAGGAAGCACCTGGGCCATGTGCAGGTGTTTCCTTGATACAAATATTTGCTTACGAATGTATGCGAGTGCCCAGGCAGAGTTAGAAATCCTCAAATACAGAGGAAAAGCTGCTCAATTTACAGAACACTCTGGAATATCAAGTGCATGCTGGAGAAAGGGGGATACAGTAAATGAAGTCTGTGATAATAGGAAATAAAAGGGACAAGTTGACGAGAAAAGAAAGAGATAACAGGAGAGATGGAATAGTGTGTAAATATGGAGGGAAGAATGTGTGTGAGTATGCGAGACTGTATGTGAGTGTGTGTGTGTGTGTGTGAGAGAGTGGGAAAAAGAGAGAGACTCGTATGGGCGACTGAGTGTGACTCTGATTGTGGGACTTTGACTACGAGTGATTGTATGTGTGTGTGTGCGTGAGTCTAAGAGACAGAGCAAGAGACTAATGGGCCAAAACTGAAAACTGTTTTTAAAGCACCTCCTTTTCCATTAAGGAGCTTGGACTAATTTAAAAAAAAGTTTTCGGTTTCTGAAAGTAATCACAGGAATGTTGTTCCTTGCAGCCCATCATCCCTGTGATTGTAGTCAATGAATATTAAATAGGCAGGTCATTCAGCAACCCCCATTAGCAACAGCCCCATTAGTACATAAGTAGATTTGCAAAATCAGACTGCAATCTCAAAAAGTTGGTGCGCAATTTGCAACCACTTTTTGCAAATGTCTGGATCTAATATTAGTCATCTCTGGACCCTCAACGTTGTGCTGATAGAAGCATCTGAAGGTCCTTGTGGGTGAATGGCCCTGTAACATAATACAGCATCTAGCAGTCCCACTCTCCCTACAAATGGGCCATTGTAAGGGTCTTTAACAACACGATTCTCGAACTGTAAGTGAAGCACTTGGCCATTCATTAACACTCAGTAGAGCTGTTTATACCTCGTCCTTTCTTAGATCTTTTACACAAACGTGCAAATTTCACACCTACCTCTCCCCATCCACCATGTGAATAAAAGCCAGAGCGCTGCCTGCCTCTGTCTTTACACGTTCAATTTCTAACTGAGTTTTGTTTCCAGTATGTACTGGTGAGTCTTCTTGACCTTGGCAAGCTTGTTGTCTCTTTCTGGCCTTCAGCCGCCCTGTTCCACTGTTTTCTCCATTCTGCACCAGATAAGAGGGCTTAAACCCAGGTGAGAGAAGAGTGAGTGCTCATTTTGGACAATCAAATACCTCTGGGTTTATAAATTAAATACATGAAGTCAGAATATTTCAGTGAAGTGCATAACTGGAACTAGGAGCCTAGATTAAGGAACTGGAAGACTATAAGGCAGACTAAGCAGTAAGACAGAGGGCGCTGAATCCTAAGAGCGACAAACAATAATAAAAGCCATGGAAAGGTAATGATGCAAAGGCATGGCTGAGAAGCGAGTATTTAAAGTGTTACTGCTGGCAGGAACATGGGCAGACTAGATGGGCATGGTGGTCCTGATCCTTCATCCATATCTATGGATCTAGATCACTTAACAGTAATGCTTCTCAAGCTGGTAGCCCATAGTCCTCCTTCCTTCGGAGTATTGAGGTGACTGGGCTGTAGGCCAGGTAGAAAAGCAGCTCATGCAAAGTGAAGAGTTAATAATTGAATTGGAGTTGGGGTACAGCAAACCTTTAACTGTCCACTTCTATACTTCAGCCCTTTTCTTGCCAGCTACACTTACAGGGTACACGGGGTAACTGCCCACTTCTATACTTCAGCCCTTTTCTTGCCAGCTACCCTTACAGGATACACGGGGTAACTGCCCACTTCTATACTTCAGCCCTTTTCTTGCCAGCTACCCTTACAGGATACACAGGGTAACTGCCCACTTCTATACTTCAGACCTTTTCTTGCCATCTACACATAAAGAGTACCCAGGGTAACTGCCCACTTCTACACTTCAGCCCTTTTCCTGCCAGCTACACTTACAGGATACACAGGGTAACTGCCTACTTCTACATTTCAGCCCTTTTCTTGCCACCTGCACTTACAATGTTCATAGGGGTGAGGTAGCGTCATTTGCGTACATGCACTTACAGGTACTTCCAGTCCCTTCTCCAGACATCTGGCAGAACTGAAGGTATGAAAGATTATAAAAAATGGGTGCAAACGTTTTAGCAGTGGGAGAGCAAAACAAGATCTTAAGAAAAGCCACTCCAAACTTGGCAGTGGTTTGAGAGCTTACATAATAGAAAGGTTTTACAGACCACTAGTTTGTGCGGCTGTCTAGGAGTTTCCAAGAGGGAATATCGCTGTGGCTCACAGTGCATAACCTTGGATGCTCCCTGGAGAACAGAGACCAGCTTTTGTAGCATTGAAGAATACAAGAGACTAATAAAATGGAAAATCGTACCACCAATCACAAAGAAGGGTCAAGCAGGCAAGGAAAGATAGTAATTTGGCCTATCTATATAAAACTGAAGGCGGGAGAAGAGGATGGACAAGTGATAAGCTCAAAGTATTCCGTACTGAAACAAGCAACTGGCAAAGAGGTAGGTCCATACGGTGCTGGGGTCTTGCACTAATCAAAAAAAATTCTCTGGAATGATACAAAATACAGAATTGTAATTTGGCTTCACAGCTATACACAACTAGGCAGCACAAAATATGATGGAATGAATGCTTGATTTAATCTCAGAAACCGATAATTGCTCTGAATCGCATTCCATTCCACTGTTTTAGCTCATCTGTGCAATTACAGATTGGATGGGATCCACTCTTTGCATGCCTTACTCGTTCTAGTTTTTTCTGCACTCTCTTGCTTCTCTTCCTGACTGTCTGTGAGATTCTTCTATTCCTATATTTTTGCTCATAATCCTCAGTCCTAGACTAATAAATGATCTCTACTGAAACCAATCCAATTTCCAAAGTTCGTTTTTCTTAGTTTCCATTTCCCTACGTGCTTGTTGTTCTCCTAAAACTTCCGTCTTTTTTTTCTCCTTCATTTAGGTATTAATCGTTCAAATCAATTGAGGGCCCGATTTAAAGTTTTGCGGATGAGTACTCTTTCACAAATGGGACGGAAATCCTGTTCACATTATTACAAGTGCCATAGGATATATGGGGCCAGATGTACGAGCATTCTAAATTGCGACTCGCAATTTGCGCTCGATTGCGAGTCGCAAATTGCGAGTCGCAATTTAGAATGTACAACAGTGTCAGAGACACTGATTGCGATTCCCAATGGGATCCCAAAATGCGAGGCTCATGAATATTAATGAGCCACTCGCAATTTACGACCCCATTGGGAATGGCTGGCCCTCCCAGGGATGGTAGCCTGCTGGGCTCAGCAGATCTCCATGTCTGGGACTGCTTTTCAATAAAGCAGGTTTTTTTTTTGTTTTTTTTAAATGCATCCCGTTTTCCTTAAAGGAAAACGGGATGCATTTAAAAAAGAAAAATGAAAGTTTTCGTTTCATTTTTTAAGGGCAGGCAGTGGTCCCTGGGACCAGGCAGGCAGTGGTCCCTGGGACTACTGCTTGCCCCTAAAAAATATTTTCCCCTGCATTTGCAAAGGGACAGGGGTCCCCTGGGGACCCCTTCCCTTTTGGGAGTGCATTACCACCCTCTTGAAAAGGGTAGTAATTTGCGAGTGTTTTGCGACCGCAATTGCGGTCGCAAAACATTCATACATTGCTTTGGGGTCGCTATTAGGAAGGGAACGTCCCTTCCTAATAGTGAGTCGCAAAACACTATTTTGCGAGTCGCAATTTATTTGTACATGGCCCACAAGGATTTAGCATGCGCAAACGGGTCGCAAACCCGTTTGCGCATGCTAAATCCCGTCGTACATCTGGCCCTTAGTCTTCTAATAAGGCAGGTGCGATATCAGTCACGTTTGTGACTGAGTTACCCGTTTGCCAATCTCTACACCAGTCTCTACATCTGTAATGGCATTATTTCTAAGAATGGGTGGAACCGTGTAATCTCGTCCTGCCCTAGTGGAAGTAGCGGAGGCCGTTCGTGAGACTTTGGATGTTGGGGCAGGGCCGCCTTGGTCCTATTGGACCTCTCGGCCGCTTTTGATACTGTCCCCCATTCACTTCTCCTTGCCCGTCTGCAGAAGTTGGGCATCATCGGTGCCGCCTGGGAGTGGTTAAAATCCTTTCTGGAAGATAGAACACAGCAAGTTTGGATCCCCCCTTTTGTGTCAACATCTCAAGCTCTGCTGACAGGGGTTCCTCAGGGGTCTATATTGAGTCCCTTGTTATTCAATATTTATATGACCCCTATTATTCAGCTGGCCGAGGACCTGGGTGCTAAAGTGGTTGCCTACACCGACAACACTCAACATTTGTTTACCTGGAAGAAGCACGAGGCTGCCACCTCTCATGTCAAGGCTTGCCTGTCTGCTGTATTTAACTGGCTTTCGTTGGCTCAGTTAAAATGTAATGCATACAAAACTGAGATCCTTTTCTTTGGGGAGTTCCCCCCATTGTTTTGGCATAACTTTTGGCCCAATGATTCCCCTAGCCCCTCTCCATCTGGCCACCCTGTAAAAAATCTTGGTATCTGGTTTGATGAAAAGCTTAGCTTTGGTAACCAGATCAGCAAACTAACTGGCACTTGCTTTGGCATTTTAAAACTCCTCCGTAGATTTTTGCCGCTGCTGCCTCTTCCTGCTAAAGAAACTGTCATTCGTGCTTTGGTCACCTCTCGCATAGATTATGCGAATGCGCTGCATGTCGGTCTCCCTTGCTACCTTTTGGACAAGTTGCAGGTTGTCCAGAATGCTGCTGCTCGGCTGTTGTTGGACCTACCTAAGCGCTCAAGTGTTAGGCAACATCTGCATAACTTACACTGGTTGCCAGTTAAAGCTAGGATTATGATCAAGGCTTTGGTCATTGCTCATGCTGCGCTTTATGGGTATGGCCCTGCCTATCTCAGGAAACGCTTTCAGTTTTACACTGCGGGCAGGCTTCTTCGTTCCTCGAACATGCTCCTGGCCACTGTACCCAGGTTTCGCCTGAAACGTAAGGGGGGCAGCTCATTGGCCTATCTGGCCGCAACATATTGGAATTCCCTTCCCCTGGATCTGCGTAGTCTTGAGAATCCTACTCAGTTTAGGAAAAAACTCAAAACTTTCCTGTTTAACTAGTTTGTCCTGGCCTTTCTTCTGCTATCTGTTTCTTTGTCACTCTTGGGCTCGCGCCGGGACACTCTTTTGAGTAGCTGTGCGCGCTACAAATTATGATAACATAACATAACATAACATTGTTGTGAACTTCCATAAAAAGTTGGTGATCTTACTCTTTTAGCATGAAACGTGGTTGGTCCGTATCTTTTGTAACTTTCTTCACACGAACTCGGAGTTCGAGTAAAAACCTTTAAGTGGTACTGGCAGGACACTAGATCTGGTAAAGAAAGTCTCTTAGAGAGATTTTCTGCGGGTCTCTTGTCTGCAAATATCTCACAAAATTGCAGAAATTCCAAATAATTTTGTGAATTTAGAAGACAATTTAAGCTAGCATAATTACAATTTCTCCCAGGCCTATTAATGTCTGGATTTTGTTGAAATGACTTTCGCTTTCACGTACGGTTGGTTGAATATAAAGTTACCAATCGATGTGTTTCAGTTTACAGTCGGCCAGATTTTTCCTTTTTCATATGAATAGAAAGAGAAATCTGTAGGGATCGACTGCGAAACCGTAGCCACTTGAAATCTTCACAATGGCCGCAAGATGGCAGTGATACCCCACTGACCATAAAATGGTCTCTAATTACTGAAAGAAAGTTACTATCTGTAATTTAGCTCTTTCAAGTGTCAATGGTAACAATTAGGTATGCATTTTATGAGGAATTAGAAGAAGCCTATCTATGTATATGTGCATGTGATAGTGCTCCATTTTAATGAACAGAATGTTCCCTTCCTAGCTGTATTTTGATGCATAGTTTTCTCTCTTTAAATTTACAATCGTTCACCAGTGTGACAAAGACTGGTATGTGGTAGTACATATATTCTAATGTACCTCACTGCCATGGATGGAGACTCTGAAAAATGCAGACTGTTGTAAAGACCCCAGGGGTGGTGCAATGCACCAACATGTTTTCAGCAAATGCATTTACTACAGGATCGAGTAAAAAAAATAATAGTTATTTCTGGTAATGAAACAGTTTCCGTTATATATGCCTATTTGATCACATCAATCTATATGGTATTTCTATATTTTTTTATATCTTGTAATATCTGAAGCTCAAAACAGGGTGTTTTCCCATGTAAATTTGTGTACACACTTCTGCTTGCGCCGTGAGTACAGGGTAGGGCATTCACCATGGAGACTCTTATAATCCCTCTTGTGAGGAAGTTGTGGCACTGGAACATACCTGTACAGCAAGAGTTAACGTTCTGGGAGGAGGGTCATAGGCGCTACAGGCCCCGCCCCACTTCAGGCACCTCCCTGCTCCCTTACCTCAGTCATATTCTTTCCGCCTACAACTGAGGGTACAAAGAAGGGGGTAGTAGACGAGCTCATCTAGAGTGGAAGTGAAATCAAGAGAAGATGCCATGGTACTGAAACCTACTAAGGCTGACTTGGCCCTCACCGCTGCACAGAGGTGGCCCCTTGAGGAGGAAGACCAGCACATCTCTAGCACTTGGAGATGCGAGAGGAGACCCACGAAGCAGGAAAGGTCTCAGGGTCTATTTCCATGAGAGAAGCCTGAATAAGGGACAAACAAAGTTTCTCATGAGCATGGTACGTTGGTTACACTGAGATCAAATGTAAGCCCTCTAGTGTTTATAGAGTTCTTCCGGCATTAAATGCATACTATCTTCTGCTTAATGCAGAAGTCTGACAGTACCTTTGGAAGGAAGGACAGATGGGTATCTGAACCCACTCTGATACAATGAAAATCTCTGTCCAACTTAGAACAACAAAGAGACTGTAAATCGCTAGTTTGATGCACTGAGGTAATAACAACCAAAATGTCCTCCCTCCACATCACCAGTTTAATGTGAGGTCCTTTGAAGATTGCAGATATGGACTCGGTGAAGTTCATGGGCCACTGGCCCTCAGCACCTGCCGAGGCTTCTTGTATGGTTAAAGATGTCTTGGTCCTCTACAAAGACAAGTCAGCAGACATTCTGTCACAGAAACCTGCCCTTTAAAGGCTGGAACAATTTGCATGCCTGGTGTTTCCTTCTCCAGAAATTCTGCGAATATTGGGGCTCAAGTCCTGACATTTTTGTTTTTGTCTGTATCTGCGCTGGGGTAGGCGTGATTCAGGCCAGCGGGGTGCAATGGCTGATTTTACCCAAGAGCTCAGCATCGCCAACTGTAGCCACCATCTCCCGAACCGGTCCACTTCACAGTGTGCAGGCACCAATATGCCTACTGGTCACCTATAAGCAGACTGCAGTGCTGGGTGTGCAGTATTCATCGGAAGTAACTTGTGCCCTGAAGGAATATTATACTCACTCGCCTACAGGTTTCGACATTCCACGACTGGAGGATCGGGGACTTACGGATGCACCAATACACTACATAATAGACTAGGGTGGCAGAGGGCTGTTTTGAGTGGATTTTCATGGGGAATTTATATATTGTACTGCACTTTACAGTGGATATTTTCTTTACCATGTGATGTTCAACTGAAGCATGTTATACAAGGGATAAATTACATGCAGTCATGTATTGAAAGGATATTGCGAGGCCTGTGACTTCAAGCTTCTATATGGTAAAAAACTCTTTGGATACCTACAACATCCTTTTCATGAACGCCTGGGGGATATTCTGTTCTGTCCCATATAATATACGGCCTGCTGTCTGATTTGTTGTCCTTTTCATGTCATTCCTTCCATGGAATGAAAACGTGAAATAAATCAACAGTTTCCATGGTTTGACAGAAGAGCCAATCACTGATCGCAGATTTTCTCTCCCCTTTTTCCTACCAGTTTACTATCCTCTCATGTGGACAAATACAATAGTTAGGACAGATCCAGATGTAGGTTAGGGAGTAGGAGTCCCGAAGTCTTGAGGAATACCTCTGACTCTTCAGGCACTTAGAAAAGGCAGATACATGTTGACGAACATTATAGATGCAAAAAGAACAATTGATGGACAGAATGCAGAACAATGTCATACATTCACCCCAGTACAAAGATCTGGGCCTAAATCCATCGTTTTTTTGCTCACCATGCCATTCCAGTTTGGACCCAGCCATATGCAAATCAGTCTTGACCCTGTGCCCAATGGGAACAGTCCAGCCCGAACTGCCAGGCCAGGTCCTCCCTGGACAGGAAACAAGCATCCTAGGACCGGTTTCGGGCTTTCAGCCCTCATCAGCCAGGATAGCTTGACTCCAGTGGCATGGAGAGCACGGGACCCACGTCTGGGCATACCCGTCCCACTCGGGGTGACAAATGCAAAAAGAACAATTGATGGACAGAATGCAGAACAATGTCATACATTCACCCCAGTACAAAGATCTGGGCCTAAATCCATCGTTTTTTTGCTCGCCATTCCAGTTTGGACCCAGCCATATGCAAATCAGTCTTGACCCTGCGCCCAATGGGAACAGTCCAGCCCGAACTGCCAGGCCAGGTCCTCCCTGGACAGGAAACAAGCATCCTAGGACCGGTTTCGGGCTTTCAGCCCTCATCAGCCAGGATAGCTTGACTCCAGTGGCATGGAGAGCACGGGAGTGCCCACGTCTGGGCATACCCGTCCCACTCGGGGTGACAAATGCAAAAAGAACAATTGATGGACAGAATGCAGAACAATGTCATACATTCACCCCAGTACAAAGATCTGGGCCTAAATCCATCGTTTTTTTGCTCACCATGCCATTCCAGTTTGGACCCAGCCATATGCAAATCAGTCTTGACCCTGCGCCCAATGGGAACAGTCCAGCCCGAACTGCCAGGCCAGGCCCTCCCTGGACAGGAAACAAGCATCCTAGGACCGGTTTCGGGCTTTCAGCCCTCATCAGCCAGGATAGCTTGACTCCAGTGGCATGGAGAGCACGGGACCCACGTCTGGGCATACCCGTCCAACTCGGGGTGACAAATGCAAAAAGAACAATTGATGGACAGAATGCAGAACAATGTCATACATTCACCCCAGTACAAAGATCGGGGCCTAAATCCATCGTTTTTTTGCTCACCATGCCATTCCAGTTTGGACCCAGCCATATGCAAATCAGTCTTGACCCTGCGCCCAATGGGAACAGTCCAGCCCGAACTGCCAGGCCAGGTCCTCCCTGGAAAGGAAACAAGCATCCTAGGACCGGTTCCGGGCTTTCAGCCCTCATCAACCAGGATAGCTTGACTCCAGTGGCATGGAGAGCACGGGACCCACGTCTGGGCATACCCGTCCCACTCGGGGTGACAAATGCAAAAAGAACAATTGATGGACAGAATGCAGAACAATGTCATACATTCACCCCAGTACAAAGATCTGGGCCTAAATCCATCGTTTTTTTGCTCACCATGCCATTCCAGTTTGGACCCAGCCATATGCAAATCAGTCTTGACCCTGCGCCCAATGGGAACAGTCCAGCCCGAACTGCCAGGCCAGGTCCTCCTGGACAGGAAACAAGCATCCTAGGACTGGTTTCGGGCTTTCAGCCCTCATCAGCCAGGATAGCTTGACTCCAGTGGCATGGAGAGCACGGGACCCACGTCTGGGCATTCCCGTCCCGTGGCAGGGTATGCCCAGACGTGGGTCCCTTGCTCACTTTGCCACTGGATTCAAGCTAGCCTGGCTGATGAGGGCTGTTAGCCCGAAACCGGTCCCAGGATGCTTGTTTCCGGTCCAGGGAAGACATGGCTTGGCAGTTCGGGCTGGACTGTTCCCATGAGGCACAGGGTCAAGACTGATTTGCATATAGCTGTGTCTGAACTGGGGTGGCAAAGTGAGCTAAAGAATGATGATGGATTCAACCCAGATCTGTGACTGGGGGTGAGTGTTTGAAAAGTTTCAGCACTCCGTCCATCATCTCTTTGTGTTCGCTTTGTTCGCCCTAAGTTGGCAGGGTATGTCCAGACGTGGGTCCCTTGCTCACTTTGCCACTGGATTCAAGCTAGCCTGGCTGATGAGGGCTGTTAGCCCGAAACCGGTCCCAGGATGCTTGTTTCCGATCCAGGGAAGACATGGCTTGGCAGTTCGGGCTGGACTGTTCCCATGAGGCACAGGGTCAAGACTGATTTGCATATAGCTGTGTCTGAACTGGGGTGGCAAAGTGAGCTAAAGAATGATGATGGATTCAACCCAGATCTGTGACTGGGGGTGAGTGTTTGAAAAGTTTCAGCACTCCGTCCATCATCTCTTTGTGTTCGCTTTGTTCGCCCTAAGTTGGCAGGGTATGCCCAGACGTGGGTCCCTTGCTCACTTTGCCACTGGATTCAAGCTAGCCTGGCTGATGAGGGCTGTTAGCCCGAAACCGGTCCCAGGATGCTTGTTTCCGGTCCAGGGAAGACATGGCTTGGCAGTTCGGGCTGGACTGTTCCCATGAGGCACAGGGTCAAGACTGATTTGCATATAGCTGTGTCTGAACTGGGGTGGCAAAGTGAGCTAAAGAATGATGATGGATTCAACCCAGATCTGTGACTGGGGGTGAGTGTTTGAAAAGTTTCAGCACTCCGTCCATCATCTCTTTGTGGATGAACATTATAGAGACACAATGACTGAAGGTTCCTCATAGCCCATAGTCCTCAAGTTTTAATCTTGTGTTAGAGCGACAACAAATAAAGAATACCACCAAGGTGAGACCCTCATGGTAGAAACTGTGGGCAGATTTACTAAGGTTTCACGCAATACATGGAAGCAAGCAAAATTGCTGCACTGTGTTGCGTGAAACGGAGAGAGCAGAAATGCGCCATATCTTCTAAGATATGGCGCACTTCTCCTTGCGCTGGCGCACTGTGTGCCACCTAGTGCCAACCGCTGGCACCCTTGCACCTTGTTGCAAGGGTGCATGGGTAGGAGCAGGATTGTTTTTGCGCAGGAGGGAAGGGGTACCTTCCTGCAAAAAACAATCCTTAAAGGCATTTTCTTTTTTCTGTGTGTGATTCGGAATGCATCACACACAGAAAAGGCAAGTACCGAAGAAAAATAAAGATATCTCTCCTTGTTACACCTGGGTCTGGAAAGGGCACCATTTTGTCCTTAGTAGATCTGGGATTGTGTCAAAATACACGGTCTGATGCATGGGCCCATGCTCCACCCATGGAATGCCTCCCTGGCACAAAATAAAAGCAATGCAGCCTTTTTAATGTTTAAAGCGATGCAAGGCACTGCAAATTGGCCCTTGCGTGGCTTTGTAAACATCTTAACATTTTACCTCGTGGCTGCGGCAAAAATGTTCACAGCCACAACGTAAAATGTTAGAAAATCTGCCTCAAGTACCTAGGATATAAGTAACATCCTCCATTATCTACTCTCCAATCAATAACAAGAAAAAGAGCTCATTGAGATCCTGCCCTGCAACATTCATTGCTGGTGAGGAGCGAACTCCTGTGATGAAGCCTCCTACTTACTGTAGGTGAAGGTCTACAGCCTGTTCATAAAAACTTGATATATGGGTACGGAAATAACACAAAGTGTTCAGAGTCCCTCTTGGTTTTGATAATATTTATTATAGAGGGCGAGGTACAGCACTTCATGCAGATATTTCTCTTGAACCTTCAAATAAGGATCGTTAGGGACATATCTAATGAGATTATGGTTCTTGTTTTTGAAGAAATCGTGCTGGGATCAAACCATGTGGCTAGAATTTTCAAAGTCTAGAATATTATTTTAATTCTTTAAAAAAAAGTCTTCATTCACTAGCTCTTTTTTCTGGACTTCTTTGAATACCCATCCCTTTTCAATAGGACTATCCTGGTCTTAGTTCTAGTCTTCCTTTTGTTGTAGATTTGTGCCAACAAGGTCTGCACAATGCTGACCAGGACTGGATTAAGGAGCACTGTGGCTGTTTTCCCAAATGCGACCAGTAATCAGCATGCAAACATGTCCTTGGGACTCCATGCTGCATCAGACTACTTCTCTCGAAAGCCAAGTGGTGGGCCAAGGACTGGGTGCAGTTCCAATAGGACCACACCCAAGATAGCTGCCGCATCACGTAAACCGGAGATGTTGCTCCAAGTCTTACGGCATCTCAGCACTAAACCTGGCACATGAGAATGAATCTGAGCCTATCGATGTCTCACACTCTGCCACCAAAATGGGAACTAAAATGTCAATTAATTCCTGCAATAGAAATCAAGAAGTTCACAAGCCAAGGGTATAAAGTGACACTACAGATTAAACTGTGGAAACAAGACAAACAGAATGCAAAAGTACTTTCCTTCAAAGATCTTGACACAGGTTGAAGTTTGGTGGAATTCTTTACGTGAAATAAACAAAGCAATCAAGGGGAATGTACAAGCTCTGCAACTTCTCAGGATTCACTCTCCAGGTCCATACCTTTCCCAGTCAATTAGGCAAAGCCTTCCTTTAATACGTTTTCAATCCAGAGTAGTGTTTACTGCATATTCCAGATGATTACCTACTTGAATGTTCAGGTGGAAGATATATGAAATATCAATGCATATTTAAATCCAAAAATAGTTCCAGTTTGGCGGCGACTACTGGGTTTATCATTTTAAGAATAACAAATGGACGTTTGTATCCAGGTAATTGTAAATTCTTTGTGGATAGCCACACCTTATCTCCGGGTTGATAACTTGGCTCTAGACAATGGTGTTTATCTGCCTTTTTAAAATAAAGATCCTTGGTATCTTGTAACTGTAGTTTTGCTTGGTCTGAGATTTTAGTCAACCGTTCAAGATGGTGATTAACAGTGTAATAAAACACTGGTACTTTCTGTGTGCAATTAGTTTTGAATGATATCCATTCAAACAGTAAAATGGACACACTCTAGGAGCAGAATGAGGAGCATTATTACTAGCAAACAATGTATAAGCTGCTAACCAATCAGCTGGTAAGGATGATTACAAACATCTCAAGTAATGTTCCACTGACTGGTTGACACGCTCCGCCCGTTCATCAATTAGATGATGGTATGGCATGTTATGTTATGCAGATTTGTAGAGCATACTATCACATGGGAGGGTATCCTGGCACTGAGCAGGTGTGAGCCTGGGCAAATCTAAGGCCTAGTGGGTCTAATCGAAAAGGCAGGTCTTCAGCTTCTTGCGCAACAGAACAATGTTAATATGTAATGATATGATACTGTTTTCCAAAGAACACAGGTTGTGCCCCATGCTAAGAAATTATTTTAGCAGCTACTACTCGGACATGCTCAATGTTTTCTTTCTCTGTTTAAGAATACATCAGAATGTTAGTAATGTAGACAATGACACACACTTTCAAGAATTCTTATGGACTCATTTGTAAAAGACTGAAAACAGGCAGGTACATTGCAGAGCCTGACAGCTATAACAGAGTACTCGTAAAGAGCGTATTTTGTTTGATAAGAGGTTGGCCACTCATCTCCCTCTTGGGATCAAATAAGATGATATACCCCATGAAAATCCAATTTAGTGTAAATGTTAGCTCGATGTACCTGAGCCAACAGAACCAGTATTATAAACAACAAATGCCAATTTTGAAACATCACTTTGTTCTAAGCTCTTTAATCAATACACACCCGTAAGTCACCAATTTTCTTGGGAACAAAGAACAAAGGCGATGACACAGGAGAGGTTGAATGCTGTATGAAACCATTGTCCAGAAGGTTTTTTAGATACTCATTCTCCTGCTCCATTAATTCTCATAGATAGTTGGCTACAGGACAGAATTACCCCTGGCTGCAAAACAATATGGCAATATGGTCCTGTGAGGGAGCAAAGTACTGGGCTTTACCTCATCAAACACGGCTGTAAAGTCTTGGATAAGGGCCAGTAAGTTATTCTTCTCATATACTGCCACAGCAGCTCAGACTAATGGCCTCATTGAACTGGATGGTTCATAATAACAATAATGATACCAAAACTGGACTCTAAAGTGACTTTACAGGCATGCCAATCAATTCTTGGGTTATGGACACGTAATCAAGGAACACTTAAAATAAAAAATAAATAAAAGGGTGTTGATTCAATTGAACATTACGTTTTCAGAGTTGCCACGCCACAAGATCAGTTTGCACTGTTATCATACCTGATGATAATTGGCTGCCATCTACAGCTCTTACTAATTCAGGTTTTCCTTTTCCTTTTTGAATGACTGGAATATTCAATTATTTGGCAAATCTTAAATGAAAACTTTGCCTGTAGCCCTGGAACCAATAAGGATTTGCATTGGTGCGTAGTGGTATGGGGAAAGTACTACTGTATCAGAAATGGAAAAATGCAAATTATAAGGGTGAGAAATATTAGCTAAAGTATGTGAGGACTGAGGGAAAGCATTACCTGACAGGACGGTCTCCTTATCTGTCAAGCCAACTAGTTTTCCTATTTGTTCTATTCAGGAGCCTATAAGACAGCTGCAGCTCTAGATACCGTAGGTTTAATCTGAAAATCTTTGGCCAAATGCCCCTGTTTTCCATAATACAGACATCAATTAAGGAAATTGTACAGGATTGGATCACTATGGTCCACTAATGAAACAGACCACATTGCCGTGTTCCCTCCTGAACAAGAGAGAATGAATGAAAATATGGACGAATCATCAGGAAAAGCTGATGGGGGTGACAAATAATTTGAAGATGACTTTAATTTTAAAAAAAATATGAAAATTTGCCTAATTTCCCATTAAACCTTTGCAGAGAAACTAAGGGAATGGGAGGGGAAGCAACATTGTTAGAAAAATGGGTTGTTGGTTAGTGTATGATGGGGTTGAAGGTACTGAAAAACCTTGGGATGCCATGCCTGGCTGAAAACAAGCGGGTTCAATAGATAACTTGGGCAGAGGTCTAGATGATCAAGGTTCCCCCTTGTAATTCAGCAGTTGCCATCTGATTTTCTTGACAAATTGTTTAGTTCTCTTGTCACACATTCTGAAGCTAAGACTGAAGAGTAGCCAGAGAAGCAGTCAACTAAGCTAAGGTAAGGACTGGAGAGTCTCAGAAACTAAAACTTCAATTGATTCCTGCAACAGAAATCATAGAGTTCATGAGCCGTGGGTGATCAGTGATACCAGAAATTAGAAATTACTGTCAGGGCACTGAAAGTGTGCCCTGCGAATACATCAACATGACCGTGCCGTACAGCACACTTTCAATATCTTTTTTTAGTTTCCAAAACAAAATCCCAAAGCTTGAGGCTCATCCCATTGCGGGGGGGGGGGTCACCAAAATGTTTTAACTTTCACTTCCCGCACGTTTTTGATGGCAGTGTGTGAAAGTAAAAACTGTCCTTTTGTCTGCCCAACTAAATAGGGCTGGCAGACAGATGGGCAAATCTCTGGCGACCCTTACTCTATCGGGCCGTCGGACGAGTATGTCCGAGGTGGAGACGGTGTAGTCTCCATCGTTGACATATTTAAGTTTGGCCAGACTCCAGATGAGACAGGCGGAGCTGCAGTTTGGCGGAGAGAGTACTCCGTTGCCATTGCAATGGAGTACCCTCTGTGCCAAACTCTAAATCGGGCCCTGAGTGACTGAGCAATCACTCCTGTTCTTGTGGACATGTAAATGCTCCCGTGGGATTGTGAAGTAGGCAATGTGTTTCTGTTTTGCCCATAACCAGCATTCAGTACAGCTATAGTCAGGTCTCTGTTCTGACCTGGATCACCTCCTTCCTGTGAAATCCAACTCATCTCTGCCCTCTTCCAGTCCAAATCCAAAGATCTGGAATGTTGCATTCTGCATGGCTACTCACTGCCCCTCGCCTCCAAAATGCTCTTATGCCCCATAACCTCAATAGCATGCCTGTTCAGCCTCATGCTATATTAGTTTTCTGACAACATCCAGGCCCAAGTAAGGATGGCCAAAAACCCTGTCTTCATGTCTGATAATTTCATTACAATAGAGGTCCCTCAATGGATATATAATATCAAGTTGGAGCTAAACTGATTTTTAATCCGTACCTCTAGCCCTCAGTTCTGCTCCTCCATCTGGCCAACAATTCTCGGACTATGGCCCAAAGTATCTCCACAATAAAGTATCTGCTTGCCCTGCAAAATTTTTTAGTCCCTTCCTCATACTTATTCAGTGACCAAGGTCTGCTTCTTCTCCTCTGCACCCTGAAAATGATTCTCCCTTACCTGATGTTGTGTCTCAAAGTGACCACTTGTCAACTCTCCAAGACATCTACTATGACAACAGCATTTACCAAGTTTTGTTTCTTATCCACAGACTTCATGGAAGTCAAGCTACATAGCCATATTCTGGTCACTCTCAAGAGAAGTAACAACATCACACCAGCCTTATCTATTCTCCACTCACTGCCAGTAGCCAAATGTATGGAATTCAAGACAGCTGGTACTGCGCTCACTTCTTCAACAAACAAGGCTCTCCTTTCATCTCAACAAAATTACAATCCCACCAAAATCCTACTCTGCCGATAATCTCCCCGCTGTTCCTGGTTTGGACAAGGAACGTTTTTACTGATGAGCCTTTGTTTTTTTACTTCCAAATGTTGAATTCTTTTCCTGCCGTTCCTCAGAACACTGCTAACATCTTAGACTCTGATGATATTCAGGCTAAAATATTCGTCTTACAGATGGAAAGGACAAGTTTATAAGCACATCCAGACGTAAGTATCTACTCCAAATTAGCAAGTAAAAAATAGCACCTTATTAGAGTGAATAATTGAAAATCACCACCAATGGGACAATATTTTTATAAATGATATTAAGGACACAATATGTTTGTTAGATCTCATTTTTAAATTATATTTTGACATAGTACCATCTGTAGCAAACTGCAAAAACAGCCCCCCTCCCTCTTCCTCCTTTATTGGACTCCATGCCTAGAGATCACCATAGTAGAAAACTTCACACGCTACAAGTGCCTTGTTGAAGATGATGGTGGCATAATGATAATAGCAAAGAACAATTGCCACCAAATCCATCATGGAGAATTTCTCAGACTGATTGGACGGGCTAATTCATTAGGACTGCACTCTCATGTGTCATACCTGGGGCCCTTGCAATGTTGGAGGTACACTATCAATTGGTATAGTAGCATCATTAGTTCAATGCATTTGCAAAAGAACAATGGGTTGGCGTGCTACCCCTAGCTATTGCCAGTGGTAAGAATTATTGCAAGCAGCCTTCCATCATCTTTTGTGTGTTTCATGGATTAATGGCAGGAATTCTGTGGGCACCATTGCCATTATAGCTGCCATCTCTGGCATGCAGTAGTAATACTTGGAAATGAGTAGCAGAATATGTCCATGTAAGACATGTGACACTGTAAATGACAAGCTGTAGTTTGGGGACCACAGAGGTATTTACTAAAAATGAAACTGATATTTTGTGGCAAACATAGTGTCTTTTATATAAAGACAAGACGTTGTTTGGTTGGTTTAGGGGAATTAAGTATAATGATCAAAAGTGAAAAGTATGAATTTGATTGAAAGATGTGTATATTTTCAGACAATTATTCACTTTCCAAGCTATAATTAAAGCTGCGAGTTGGGGGAATCTATTGCTGATTTTATTTCCTCAATGCCAAAGGCACTTGCTGCTAAGTCTGATGTTTCATTACTCATGCAGAGGAATTTACATTATTATAGCTTTTCATGACATTACTCCTAGTAACCCTGCCTGATGCAGTCACTACTAGTAATCCTGCACAAAGGGGTGACCAAAGTTATCTTGTTTGATGCGGTCACTAAGGTGACACAATAATATTTTTTATCAGTTTTAGTACATGAAATGAATTTGTGCATAGGCAAATACCATCCAATCTGGATTCCCCTTCTGGGCACAAACTGGAGATTGCAACCAAAATGTTGTTAACACTGTGACTGTAAGCAGTGCCTTAGTCTTAGTTGCACGTCACAATCTTGTGCAAAAAAATACTATCCTACAAAAATATGGTAGCCAGAATATCGACTACCATAATATTGTGAAGGTATAAATAGGGATGTATAGAATTACTATTCCTAACTCCTCACAGATGTATCTTGACGATGTATATGGTCAAAGGTACATATGTTTGGAGTTGAGAATAGTACATTTGTAGTTACCGACGCATACTTACTGTCAGGAATATTTTCCTGCCCTAAAGTTGCTTTGAGTTCTGTCCCAGGTTTTGTCCCTACCATTGTTACTGGAGAGTAGCTCTAAACACATGCCCCCCTTTTTCAACTTCATATTTCTAAATTGCTCCCTATACAAACAATTTCTAAAGCAACAAATTGGATACCCTTTGGGGACAACTAAATTCAGGATTCAATTGATTTCCAGCTGCTCTTAAGAACCAAGAAGGTATGATGGATTACAGTGAATAAAATTTATTGAATTTATTATTGGCGGCTGGCTATGTCACGGCTGCTGCCTCACCCTAACTCCACTCTAATATCACAGTTGGAACCAATATGCTTGCTGTCACCTTTCAGTAACACATTTATCCAATGAATTCGGGAGCCCGCCAACTGTAGATTATATGTGCCTTGGGAGATTTCAACAAATTCTGTCAGACTGAAAATTTGCAATTTCTTTCTGTATAATGTTTGGAACTGTAGCTTGCAAAGTTGTATTTGTTTCCTCACATGCTTTCTGATATATAAAATAAACCAAAACAAAAAATAATCTGTAAAATTATAACCAAACGAGATCATATCCCCTCTCTCCATCTCTTTTCCTTTCTTACAGTCCATGTGGCGAACGAAGAGAAACACAGTGACTGGATACTTCTTGGCAGGGAGAAGCATGGTTTGGTGGCCTGTAAGTGTCTCAACTTTCTATCTAGCTAGATTGAACTAACAAATTGTAGGTCTACACTTGCATGACCGTTTGCATGCTTGTTTGCATGACTGCATCTGTTATGTTAAAGTGTCTCTCACTCCTGTTTGCTTCAAGATCATGCACAAGAGCTGCTAAAGAAACAAGATAACAGAACAACCCTGGTCCTCACACACCATCTCAACTATGCTTATAGGTCATACTGACACCTTCTTTCAACAGCATTCCAACCGAAACACGTGATACTTGCCTGTGACATGCTTCAGCCCCACATCACCAATAGGAAGCACTACTTAAATGCAATTTTAAAACAATACAATAACATGATGTGGTGTGCTGTAAAGCACTAAAGGATCACATCATATTGCACAGGTGCCAAAGCTATTTGGTGCACCTTTGCACAACTGTTACACACATACCTGCCCATTGCTTACACAGGGCATGTTTGAAGTATTTGACTTCATAGTTATGTGACATGGCTCTTACCGCCCCCAGGGTTTGTTTTCTCTGTACTTGGTTAGGCCATCAGTTTTTTAACATGTGACTTTATCAACCTCTTGCTACAGGTCGGGGCGTCCCTGTTTTCCAGTAATGTGGGAAGCGGTCACTTCATCGGCCTAGCCGGCTCTGGCGCAGCGTCCGGCATCGCTGTCAATGCCTACGAGTGGAACGTAAGTAAGATGTGCTTGTGGGCATATGAGCTGTTGTTTAGTTAGGCTGAGAGATCCTGAGAGTTCAGTTGAACAAGACAAAGCTCTGTTAGGCTTTTGCTCTATTCCCAACCCTTACAACCAATTCACCGTCTTTAAGTCACCTTAGACACATCGGTTCTTCGCTGAATCAGAATTAAGGTGGATTATTATCAGCACCCAAAAATACCATATAATGGTGTAAGGCAGGTCTAACACATTGCATTAGATAGTCTACGACACAAGCAGAAGACAGTGCGCAGGTGGGTTAGCCGGAGCAGCTCATGGAGGACAGGGCTGGAGGGATGTGGCAGAAACAATTAAATAGCTCAGGGAGGTAGACACTTTGTAAGTGGCAACTATCTCCCAAGGTGAAGGATGCTGTAGGACGAAGTCTAACCTGGAAGACTAGACACACAAAAATATATTCCTTAACAAAAGTTCATGGAGCAGCCTCATCACTGGGGAGGAGGGCTTTGTTTATTTAAGGATCCTAAGAAGCACTGCATACCACATAAATGCTCTCTCAGAGTGCACTGGAGAAAACAGAAAGCAAGACACATGACATATGGGAAGGTTGAAGAGTTCTGTGGACCTGCGAGTGGATTAAGGTTAAGCATGAACATCTTAGCTCCCGAAGATTGGATGGCCCGTGAGAGATAGCCATTTGAGCTAGGTTCTGCCTTAGTCAACTTAGAATCCTACACCACTCTTATTACTCGCGGACCTGGCTGGCTAAAATTGGGAGGGCAACTACTTCTATCTGCCTGCAGGATTGTAGACAGGAGGGAACTTACTTCCACATTTTCTGGGAATGCCCCAAAATACAGGAATAGTGGAGGGCTGTCACTGAGGCCATGTCCCGAGTACTGTCGGTCGCCATCCCACTAAGTGCCAAGTGGTTATTGCTGGCAGTGTCAGGGGAGGAATCCTGGCCAAAATATCAGAAACTTTGGCTGATGCTAGCCACGGAGGAGGCAAAATGATAAAAATAAAGCCAGTGCAAGGGGGAGGGCTCAACTTCCCAGATTGAGGGGCTAGAAGTCTGATTTAGATAGGTGCCAAAGGGCACAAAAAGTGATTTACCAGAGTAGGGCTGCCTGAAGAAATGGGAGAAGGTGTGGGGCGCCTGGCAGGAATACAGGGGATTTTGAGAAGTAATATACATTTATTGAGGGAATAGCCACTGGATCACCTATGAGATAATTGTTGAATGACAGACATGATGAAGAAGGCCCGTAAAAGCGCCCCTGTTAATTGTATTAACGGTACGGAAATCTGTGATGGGCGCTTTGTACCTGCCATGTATGTATCATGAGAACAGAGATGTTTCGATTGTGAGTATCACTTGATGAGCATAGTTTGAATAAAAAGAGTTTTAAAAAAAAATATCATAGTTCCCGCAAAGTCAATAGCATGGAAAGTCATCTTGTGGTTGTATGCTGGGTGGAAAATCCTTGAATTTGGATTCCATTTGTCAATAGATTATCTAAGTCTTTGTCCAGTTAGGCCAGTTCTAATGGTGACCAGGAGGCAGTGTAGAAGTCTCAAATGTCTGGTTAGGTGTCATCAGTCCACAGACTGGGTGGGACAGGTGCAATGGAGTTCTAACCATAACATTTAAAAGGCTCTGGGCCAGTCATCTTGGGATACCTCGTTTGTCGTTGGGGAGAAGAGTAGATACAGTTCAGCCTGGAGTTCTTCTTCAGGACCCTCGTTTCTCTGAGTGAGAGGCGGAGTGGAATGAGATGGATACTCACGCTGGTATTGACACTTCTTTCCTCTTCACAGGGCATATTCTGCGTCCTGATGCTGGCCTGGTTATTTCTTCCAATCTACCTTGTATCTGGGGTAAGTAGACAGGAAAAAGAATCACTTGCCACATACTTAAGTTTTGTCATTTGGCTGCATGCCCTCTCAGGAGAAAACACTTCTGCGCACAAGTCTTAAAAACACAACTATATATGGGATTGTCTAAGCCTGAATGCAGACACATATCTTTATAGATCGATGAAGGTGATAGGGCCTATCTTTTGACATACGCTACCAGATGGTTCCATGTCACCAAGTCCTGGAGGTATGGAGTCCTGGCTTTTCATTTAACAATCTAATACATTCTGAGAGTTACAGTCCTGGTTCCCTTAAGTTGATCCAACTGAACTAACACTGTGGAAACTAATGATTTGTAAACAAAAAGTACAGGGCTGGAGCAATGCGTCCCTGTTAACTTGGAGCCATCTGGTACCCTTAGAAATACAGAGTGAATACATGAGAAAACATTACCTGCTTACAGAGTCAAAATGTCATTTTACAAATGATGAATCTACATTCAATAGTAAGGTAAACATGGGCTAGTTTATTACAGCAAGATAAACTATTCATTGGCTCTTATAATCCTACAGATATCGTGAGGTGGTGAATAGGTTCATGGGCATTTGGATGGTTAACGTTAAAGTTCATTATGAAAGATATCTCAGTTACCAACAAAAACAATCTCTTCTGCTGCAAACTGTATGTCTTCCGGGAAATTATGTGCCACGAGGCTGAAAGTTTTAGTGCCACACATTATTTCCGCTTCCCTGCATTTTTATAGCACATTGGGGCCAGCTAATGAGGCCTTGTTGCACTTTTTCTGTGTCCAGACATGGAGGGACAGCCGCATATGGAATGGAAAAGTGTTTGCTGAGATGGGTGATGTGTGTACAATAGTTTTTTTTTCAATGAGAAGCCTAGGACCGACATATTGTGTCATACATTTCTAGCAGGCTGAGTGGACACCAAAGAGCTCTTCAACACATTAGAAAGAATGTCTGCCACACCTGCCACAGCCTGAACTTGTGTGTGTGCCCTTATATTCCTGGAAGCGGAAGGGTAGCTGACACTAGTCCAATTGGGGTCTTTTGAAACTTGTGAGTTCTTAGTGCCATTGTGTGCCCTGTTAGAGGGTGGGGTTTTCACCACAAAAAGCATCACTGAAATATGTTATTTGAAATAACAAGACACACTTCTGAGAAGCAGGATTTGTGTCTGAAGTGACACTATTTATTTAAAACAAGCAGGTAACAAGTGTCAAAAGACATTGTTAATCAAAAATAACACCATACGTTTTGAATTGCTCTGCTCTTTCTGTATTTGTGTATGCCGGTCTCCATACTATGTATGCTGTAATGATTTCTGAAGCAAATGTTTCGTTTCTCTTTTTTTTTTTCTGGTTAATAAAAATAATTAAAAAATAAATAAATACCACCATACAATCTAGCAAGTAACAAGTGTCAAAGACACATTACTGAGCAAGAGCAAAAACATGCAGTCTTGGCAAGTTTAAAAATCACAGCAATTCAAAGACAGAGTGAGAGAGAGAAAAATTGAATATCAAAGTACAATGAAGAAATATAACCTTATCAAATGCTAAATAAATCAGCTAGCTGGGAACACCTCACGTGAAATACACTGTGAGAGGTGGTCAACAAGTTGGTCAGTGAGCCGTCCTTTTATACATTTTTAATGAGGAACCGTTGACCGCAATGTTTTAGCAGGTGTTTGACAGCAGAACATAACAAACGTTGAACATTTTATTAAAAACAATTTGCGTCACTTCTCAGAAGCTTTGAAGCGGAAGCTCCTTATAAGGTACATAATGCATTGAAAGTTTGTTGTTCTATTTTAAGCCATGTCGCTGTCTTAATTTCCAAAGCTAGCAAAACATCAGGTGAGAAGCTGTGGAAAGTTACAGTAAGCCCCCACCCCTACTCTTAGCCCATCTTGTTCTTCTAGATGACAGATGCATCCTATTATTGCTACATCTTCTCGATTTTCAGAAAGATGTACATGCAGAGGACAGGGGTGGAGAGCGGGGCTTGGTGACTTGTTTATCAGAAAAGCAGTGAACCGAGGTTCATGGCCTTCACAGGAGAGATAACTCTAACTTTCTTTTTTAGATGGGTATGAGGCCTACTGTTTCAGTGAATGCTCATGGCAGTATGGACAATTTAGCGCGCTCTTGCCTCCTACTGGCTGGCAGGGACATTCAGGACTTTCATGCTTCAACCGCAGGGTTGTGGTAGGGAAAGGGAAACTAAGGATGCCTGGATTACACCTGTGGCACACACAGGAACTGACGTAAACTTCCCTGTCACGAGTTGTTTATGTTTTTATAGCTCAAATACTGCTCCGTAACTAGTGGACAACTTTGCATGCACTTTTCCTTTTTACGATTTTATTAATATTTTTTTCAGCAAGGTTACATAGTGCCCATCTTAGTGTGGATTCTTGTTGTTGATGTGGCTTACCAGACTGCGATATAGTCCATATTTTATGGGAGTGTGACTGGCTGAGGGCCTTATGGTCGCTGGTTTGGGACCATATGATGAAGGACCTCGGGGTAGACAGGCCTTTGACAGACTGACTAGTGCTATTGCACAACGCTTCCGACCTCTGCTCAGTGACCCAACATGTTATTAGATCGCTCTCCACTGCCCTCATAGTGGCCAAATTGGCGATTCTGCAACACTGGAAATCGAGTCTGACTCACACCTTGCAGCCCTTGTTGGACAACATGCACGACATGCCGTGCTTTGAATGCCTTATTTATAAGCTAAATGATAAATTGCAGATATTTAAGGAGGTTTGGGGCTCTGTTCTTAAAGACTGAAGAGACATATACACCCATCACACCAAGTATCTCTTCTTGCTCCATGTTCTATGTAAGCCACTCTGTTTTATTCTCAGCCTTTCCTTCCAGAGGTACCCAGACTTAGGTCCCTATTGTTGTTAGCCTTTGGAAAATTCCTAGGCATCCAGTCGGCAACTACCACATGCATTGTGAGAAGTTATCAGCGGTGACCGCAGAGTTCTTAGGAATTGACACAATAATCTGTGTGTCGTCAGTACTGGAAATTCCATGCATCCCATAGACCCGGATGATAGCAGCAAGTGGAGAGACGTACAGCTTGAAAAGCGTAGGGCTCAATGATGAGCCCTGCGGCACTCCACATGGCAGAGAGAAAACATCTGAGTAGAACTGCTGTAGCAGCACCCTCTGTGAACAGTCCATGAAGAAAGAGGACAGAAGAATCAGGGCCTGTTGTGTGAGACCCATATCTTGAAGGTATTCAATCAGTGGCGAAGGGGAGAAGGTATCAAAGGCCGCAGATCGGTCTAAAAGTACTAGCACCGCGCCTTGCCCCTAATCCACTCCCCTCCTAATGTAGTCCATGGCGGAGATTAATGCCTCTTCGGTTCCATGATGTTTTCGGAATCCGAACTGGGAATTATCCAGCCATCCAGACTCTTCCATCAAATGGCAGTTCAGATGTTTCTCAAGGATCTTAGCTGGAAGAGGGAGCAGTGAAATCGGACAGTAATTTTTAGAATCCCTGCTATCCAGATTGTTTTTTTTTTAAATAGGGGCCTGATCGCTGCCTTTTTCCATCGGCGGGGATCGCAGCCAGTGAGAATAGCTTTATTCATCAGATCCTTGAGAGGCTGAGCCTCCGTGCAGAATTGCTGGTGAACAGGATTCCAGGGGTGAGCCGGATTGCGTGTTAAGGAGATGTTGTTCCACCATCTCCGGGGTAAAAGGTGGAAATACAGAGAGCAAGTTAGATTCTTGGTCCTTAGGCCTCAAAGACTCACCAGGGTCCAGCTGCGGCTCTCTACCCAGGGTTTGCAATAGGTGAGGTTTTTTGGACTTTATTCAAATCTATCATATATGTCCACAATTTTGCATAGAAAACAAGTGGCTAGCTGATCACAAACGTTTTGTGAACCTTCGAGTTCCCCAACTGTTGGAGGTGTGGAGATCTGTTGTACCACCCTGAAAAGTTCTTTAGAAGAAGTAGCAGTTTTAATCTTCTGGGTACAATATGCAGACTTTTCTTCATTAAGGGCTAATTTGAATTCCCTAATTCTGTACCTATAAATTATTTTTGTTTGCTCCTCTAACTCTCTCCTCCAAATTCGCTCTTGTTGGTGACAGGCCTGCTTAAGAGTTCTAAGCCTGTCATTATACCAAGGGGCCAAGGGGAGAGACTAGTTTGCTTAACTTCCCTGATGGAAGCTACCCTATTGGTAGCCATCTCCAGCCACGCCGTGAGGGCGTCCGCGCCCTTGTCTACATCATCCTGAATCTCAAAAGGTATACTATCAAGGGTTAGGGACAGGGCTTCAGCCGAAACTCTTTTCCAATTTCTCCATAGAGTCCTACTCTTCAGACGTTGGCCACTTTTAACTGTGGAGTCGGACGTAAAAGAAAATGCAACTGCACCATGATCTGACTAGCTGAGGGGAGGAACTGACTGATATGACACCCTTGGTTCATTCGAGAATATGCCATCTAAGGCGTTGCCTGTATCATGTGTAGGGGCAGAAACCAATTGGGACAGTCCCATATTAGAAAGAGATTTGATAAGTGCTCTAGAGTCTTTATGAATATTTTCTTCAAGATAAAAATTGAAGTCGCCCAAAACGGTTAGATCTTAGCACCCTGCTCCTGGCCGAATCCGGGACGCCTTCGACAATCCGCTGGTGGAACATTGGGCCTGGCCTTGCTACTTACCTAAATCCCAAAGGTGAACCCTAAAATCCAACTGTGTGATTTTATATGCATTTTTATATTTTCTCCCATTGACTTCAATGGAGCGTAATTGCGCACAAAAGTGATTTATTTTGCCAACTTGAAAAATAAATATCTGGAAAAGTACTTAGTGTAGAACAAAGTTTTTGGTCTGAAAAATTACATAAAAATCGGTGTTATTTTTATAAAGTGGTCTCGGATTTATTCTTTAGTGTGTGTATCATTTATTGCCTCTGTGAGTACAACAAATGCTAAGCACTACCCTCTAATAAGCCTGAATGCTCACCCACACTACCACAAACAGAGCATTAGTATTATCTATTTTTGCCTCTGTATACCAGTCCGGGTCTCACTGGACTCTGCCCAGTGTACTTCATTTTAGTGCACTATACAGAGAGGCAGTGTCCTACAATAGACCTGTGTTCCCACAGCAGAGAAAAGACCCATAGTTATGACTTGAGGATAGTAAAAGCACAACTGTGCTGTAGTGCCATGTGGTTCTTTCAGAGCTTACATATTTTTTAATTGAAGCTATGTGAAAGACTGGAATCACTGTGTTTTGGGTTATAGGAAGTGTGAGTGGACATAATACATGGCGCACACCAAACTATCTCTAGGTGTGTAATGAATACACTGAAATACACAGTCAGGATGAATCGCTTTGAGTATAAGATTACAGCAGGAACCTGAACCAAAAAGTAATTCAAAATTATGAGGCATAAACAAGGAGAATGATGACTTATCCTGGTAAAAAAAACAGCATCGTGGGAGGAAACTGTATAGGAAGCACAGGGATCTCAATGATTTTTACTACTAAACCGTTATTCTTTCTTCAGGCTGCATGTTCTTCAGACTCTTGTGTCTCTCTTTGCAGGTCACCACCATGCCGGAATACCTTAAGATGCGATTTGGAGGCAAGAGAATCCCTATTTTCCTTGCAGTGCTGTCTTTGTTTATCTACATCTTCACCAAAATATCTGTAGGTGAACTTCTGCTACTTCTGCTGTTGTATAACTCTATGTCTTACCCCACCTCTCACAGTCATCAAAACACTAGACCAGACATGTAAATTCGCGTGGCTTTTGGCAGCAGCCTTATTAGTTGTAGGCAAACATCTCAGCGTTTTATGGGAGATGTTGGGTTGTCCCTACTCACTCCTCCCAAGGGACACCAGTGGGTTTTCCGACACCACCAGCAAGGGTGACTCACAGAAAGCCTAAAATGCTTTGTATATTGCTTCAAAAATTCAAGGATTAATTTAATTTGAAAGCAAAAGTGCACGGAGAACAATGTGCTTTCCAAGCAGTTTCTAAGTTTTCCTCTTTGTCGATTGTGCTTGTTGGACGCAGTGAAAAGAATCACTGCAGGATATCTGGTACGCATGGAGGGGTGGGGGGAATAAGTTATCACTGAACTGTCCCGCTAACTTCCACAAATCAGACTGGATTTCCAAAGCCAGCACTAGCAGGGTTGAATCTAATACAAGTCCATTTAGACACGTGTGATCTTAATCCAAATAGCAAAATCAACTGGGTGGCATGCAAAATACCAAAACATAGTGCTATCCACTGTTCACAGTTGTGTAATGATCAGGACAACTATTGATCATCGACCACTCTAGACAAATACAGACTGACAATTATACCTCCTACTGACACCATGACACTACACACTTCATCAGCCTTACAATCGCGACAAATATAACTACTGTAAACAGTCTGATCATCTTGCCTACTGTTAACAACTTAATGAGCATACCCACTGCAAACAATCTGAGAAATACAACCACTACCGATAGCATCACAACTACACGCTCATTTTAAAAGCTTTGGCAGTTCACTCGGTGTTAATAGCTTCACTGATGTACTGAGTTTTGACAGCTTAACCAATATTCTCACTTTTAAAGGTCTAACAAGGATACTCACTGTTATCTGCCTCACATGTACACTAACTCTTAGCAGCCTGGCCGGTGATTTAATCAAATGTAGCATGCACAGTGCACAGGTTGAGTAGCAGAGTTACTAACAATAGCTTGACAAAAATTCCACCTTTGATTACAGGCATGTGTACTGTTAAAAGTGTGATTAGCATACCTGCCTGGCAAGGCCACCCTTAACAGCTGATCCTGTCAACAACCAGACAGTATTAGTAAGTATTTTGATAATGTTTCTGTTTATCAAGATCATACAGTATTATTCATTTAATCTTTGATAAACAATCCTAATAACAAGGTATATGGGTAAGATGTTGAACCAGCAATTCCAAGTATCATTGGCTGTTACCCCATTACTTTAATATATGTCACTCTCCAAAAGACACAGAGCACTGAAAAGCTTGTGTTCCTACGGCGGCACTCCAAATGTCCCTAACACCTGGTCTCTACGCCTACTGGTGGCTGTTACTCTCTCTACTGATGGCAGTATGCTCAAAGTGAACAGTATAAAGAGGGTAGCAGATGTTAACAGCTTGATGACTTTACCAAGGTTAGAAATTGGCGACTACAGTAAAATAACTGCTATTCCCACTCTAGCACAACTTGCGAGAATACAGCACCAACCTTGAAGGCTGACCAGTGTACCACACAGCCACGGTGAACAATCTGGCCACTATGATATTAGCAGTGTCACCATTATACCATCTGTTATCAGACCTAGAACACAGACCACACTAATCACCGACCAGTACACTTTTGGGCTAATTACTAATGCCCTGGTATTATGAGAGTTCATACTCTACCCACAACATTCTAATACCTCCAGGTGCTATTTTACCTCCCCATTCAGAGTTCTACACCTCGGAATGGAAGATAATGTGGTACCACCACATGTTTTCACTCGTTCCAAGCAGAAAAACTCCAAATGTTGCTGTTTCCTCACCAGGCTTTACCTGCTGGGGTTTGTGCAGCCAAAAAGAGTGGCAGTTGTGCACCAGGTGTAATCTGATTCAGGCACAAACACCCATGTGGGTCTGAATCGAGATTACCACAGTAAGTGGAGTAAATGTTAATTTCCTTACCAGTATTCCAACTAAAGCATGTTTCATGCACAGTGGTCGATAGTTTCCTATCTAGGCGTGAACTTTAAGTCCCACGACATACAGACATACACCACAAATGCCTGAATGAGTATATCAGTGGTCAAAAACCTAACCAAACCAATGTACTCTCAACAGGAGGAGTGTACTATTAATATCTTGACCTGCATGGCTCCTATTGCAGATTCACAGCTTCCCCCACACCACCATGTCTTTAGATGACACGGACCTCGTCCTAGGACCTGTGTTCGCTCTGTATCAATGAATGATATTGAACATCTGGCTATTTATAGGGTGGTACTCTACGAAGTAAAACATCGCCACTCATGTGTTCATTTAATCTTTTCTCCGTAGGTGGACATTTACGCAGGGGCACTTTTCATACAGCAGGCACTGCGCTGGGACCTCTACATAGCTGTAATTGGGCTGCTTGCCATCACAGCCATATACACGATTGCAGGTATAAGAACCAACTACTTCACCAGCAGCAAACAGTTGCAGCCGAAAAACCTCACTGATGCGACAGACATGCTTTTTTATAAAATAGGGGCTCAGCTGAGACTTCTATCTAACTATAAAGGGACATCTCATCCTCATTGTCATTTGCATGGTTGACTGTCATCTGCATGGTTGAAAGTAGACCACTCAGCCTACCGAATATTGCTTTCGCGCCAACCAGTCACCCAGACAATCTCTCTCTTTCTCGTTCCCTTATAAACCCGATCATCCTTCCACAGAATAATCATTTAGACTCATTCATTCCACATTAAAAGCTCTCTTATCCTACATTATCTTTCTGAAATCCCCTAACTCCCTTCACATCCCAATCACTTTTGTCTGACTGGAGAAACCCGGAAAAGGTTCACCATTCTGTAGGGCGTACGCCACACTCGCATGGATACTCACATGATGGTTGCAGCAATCAACTTAAACTATTTACAGAGACCAGTAATCGACTGGTCATATGGTGATTGTTCGGTCCCATGGCAGGAGTCTGTGGGGCTACTGCCTGGCATGTTGTACCAAGGAAAGGTAGGCAGCTCCACTGTCACATCTCCGCTTCAGCTCCTCTCTGGACAGGTAGCAAAACTGTTCTCACCACTGATCCACATCCTTACTATAGCAAGCTGCATTTGTCTGTACACAGATAAAATGCATCGTTGACATTATTGTGACCACACCAGCCATCTACATACCCATACCTCAGACAGTTGCAAGTTTGGAGAAGAGTGAGCGGTTTCCCCACTGCCTGCCTACAGTTGAGGTTCCACACACTACACTCACCCACTCCACAGCAGTCTCTCACATTCCTACATTACATGTTTCTTAGACGCACACTCATTAGCGAGCATAACCTCACAGTCTGGGATGTTTTATCTACCCAACTGTCCTGGGAGCTCTGTAAAGCAGTTTTGCAGCTCCTAACACAATCCAGGCAACCATACTCTAATGTTCGAAACCTCGATTGGAAGATACCGATTTCTATAAAGGATGTATCAGATGCTCCATGGATAGGATGAGTGTTGGGTCGCAAAGTACTATTTCCTTATTTACTGATGGATTGACTGACGCATTACCAAATACATGTATTTATTCATTAGACACCCACTTCATTGGTTGAGTGAGGGTTGAGTTATCCAGTATTTCTATGTTTCAATAGATCTTGCCACTGTTGGAGCTGTTATGTTGCAAGATACCTGCACCTCTTCGCTCAAGCGCCTATAAGGGGAGTTCCGTATAGCGGTTGAACAGTGAAATCTTTGCTCCCAGTGGTAATACCCTCAACTCAACTTGCTTTGTTGTGCTATCTAGACTGGAATTTATGACATGAACTACAAGAGTTTCTTAATATGACCACAGAATGCCTCTATCGACTAGCTGGACACTCCACTAGAAGCATTGAATTCACTTCTTAGCCTCCAGACCCAACAGTTCAAACCAAGCACAGCTTCACACTTACAACATCTATACACATTCCACAAGCACAAAATCCCTCAGGCTGAAGAAGATAGAAGGAGGTATGATTCTACAGATATACAGCATAGCTGGTCCCAAGAAAGCCTAGGCTTTCGTTTGAGAGGCACAGACCATTAGGCACTTGAACAGTGCATCCCAGAAGTTGTCATCATTTAGGGTTTGGCTGAAGCGGGACATCTGCCGTAAACTGGTGGATGTCTTGCTGTGCTTAACCAGTGGTTACATTGCTTGAGTTAGAGGTGTGGGAACCACCAAGTGTCTGACAGTGAAGAGTGAACTGACTCCACTGTCGAATCCCTTTAACAGCTGCCAGTCTACCAGAGGGCCATCAGCTTGTGAACATTGGCAGGCCCCTAGTATTCAGAGCAGGACATCAGACGTTTATTGTGACTGCCATGATGTGCCACAACAACAGAACTGCTGCACAAGCATCCATCTTGCCGCTCTATGAGCTCAGCCAGTGCCACATACTGACTTTCAACTAAGTCACTGTTTCCTTATTGTCTTCCGCTCAGACCTCACACATGGTGTCATCCTTGGAGAAATCTTAGTATCTTTCATCAATGACCCCAGCAAGAGCCATCCTCTCCTTCATTACTAGATATCACTGATGATTCAAGTCTATCAAATCAAATCAAATCATGGGACATTTGTAAAGCGCTCATATCACCCGAAGGTCTCATGGCGCTTACAGGCATCTCCAACTAAAACAGCTGATAGAGGAAAACAGGGTGGTCAGTTGTCAAAAGACCATGTTTTTAGTTCCCACTCTTATTTGCTATTCTGTGCCCTTGAAATACCTACATCTATGTTTACATATTCCTTCAAAGACCACAGACAATACACTACACTGACTTCTCACTGGGCATTCGGCCTGATCAACTTCTGTGACCTCAGAAAATGCCTTGCGTACCCAGATCAGTAGGTCACTGCAGTACTTGTGTCTGACTGCTCCCACTTGCATCTCAGCCAGTGCCACAATCCTCCCACTACATTTGTCTGTTCCCTCTAGGACCAGAACAAGTGGCTTCCTGGATGTCAAAGCTGCACCTGTGATCTTCTCCAGCATCTGTCAGATACAAGCAAAATCCAATGTTTGTTGTGATAGTGCGGAGCATGTGTCACCATGAAATGGCAAAATATGCATGTTTGGGGAAAAATAGTATCACTGGTACTAGTTAGATCACATTCTAAATCATTTGTGACAATCCTCCAAGTTCTGAGATGTAGGACCTAAACACCTTAACAAGCATACTGATCCTCCATGCTACGACATATGATGCACTCCAGTCTATGTCCACACACACATGTGGTTTCAGAAGTACCACTGAAGTTAGTGTATGAATGAGGAAGTTGGTGACAGGAGGGCTGTGATAAGTTCATAATTTCTGTGTAACACCTGTTTGTATTTGCTGGCTGTAGGTGGGTTGGCAGCAGTAATCTACACGGACACACTGCAGACAGTCATCATGCTGATCGGGGCCCTGATCCTCATGGCCTTCAGTGAGTATGCACACACCTTCCTCCAAACTATCAAAGAAGGACATGACTGCGAGAAGTACACAGTTGCCTAACTGTGCATATTTTTCTGCTGTTTGGTTAAGGGGGGGGTGGTATGGTGGGCAATGTCTGTAGGCATTAGTTATGGATCCTGAAGGAGGTTGGCAAATTATCTGTGCTCTGATTATATTTGCATTTACCATAGAATCCTATGTTGAAGACATCAAAGTTTTGTGACAGAGAGAGACCTTGAGGAACGAAACACACAGCATGTGTTTTGCTTAAAAACTCTTTTGCCCGTTTCAGAAACTGCATTTTGTAGTAGGTAAAGTAGTACTATTACAAAATGCAATTCACAAACCTACAAGTGCCAACATCTACCTCCACTTCTCCTGTCTTTTCTATGGGGAGATCTCCACACATGTACGTTTACTGTTTAGAAGTAAATGTGGAAGAGACCAGAGGGAATGGTCAGAAAATGAAGAATACCGATTTATGGAACTGTAAAGAAAGGTTTAGGAAGGGACGAACTACTACAAATGTGCACACACTAAAGAGTAAGCACATTGCTACTCACAAACACTAAAGGTAACTACACAGTAGTAAATGTACTATAATCCAGCCTAGGAGTAAATCAAGCACCACACATGGTGACTCAGATACTGTGACGCACTCAAACAGAAAATACTGAATGCAAGGACTTAAAATACCACCCCACAGGAAATAATGTCAAATAAGCAAACCTGATTCAACGTTTAAAAATATGTATATATTTGTTCAATGCTAAAAAGTATATCTAATTATTATAAAATGCAATAATAAATGTAATTTAAAAAAAAATAAACTAAAGTTTTAAACTTTAAAATAAATACATTACTTATATTAATTCATCATGTAACATTTAACAAAATGTAATAAATATAAAATATTACTGCATGTGGGATTTTTTTGAAATTATTCTTTAAGAAATATTATTTATAAATTAAATAAATATAAGTATATAAATTAAATATGTAATACACATTGAGTGAGGTAATATGCTGTAATATTTTATTGGACTAGTGCAATTTCAATAATAAATATTTTAATTATTTCATATATATTAAAATATTTTTAGATTTTTTATTAAAGAATAATACATTTTAATACGTTTTCCTACACTTTCCCACAGGGTGATCTCCACCATGGTGGTGGTGATCTCCACATGTGAAAAGTTACTAGGGGTAACTTTACACTTGCAAATTCAGTCTTTGTATCTCGTTCATGTCTGTGAACATAAAACAGGATGGTTCAGCATCTATCACACTGGGCTAAACAATGCAGCAAATTAGCAACTTTGAGGCACTGGTGTAATGCAAAATGATCGGGCCCTTGAAGACTGCTATGTGTGGCCCTTGAATCCCCCATATCTCACAGATATTTATTTGCCTTGTGCAAAATGGGGGCTGCTTAATGGACTGGAGGGGGCCACTGCACCACAAGGTCTGCAGGGGTCTGTGTTAAGCCCTTGATTTTAGAGGGGAACCCGGCTTGGGGCGGGGGGTTGCTTGGGCATTGGGCCTGGAATGTGCCACTGCAGGAAAATCCACTGGCAAGCTATGAATTCTGCCAAGCCAAGTACAGCGAAGTAATAATCTCAGATGCTTTAGGTGCTTGGAGTTTACTGTCTCTTCAGGAGACATGCCAAATTTGCAGAGCTGAACTAAAGTTTCTTATGTATCTGTTGTGAATTAATTATTTTCAAAAAACATCATTTAAAACTCATGTTTAATTTGAATTTTATTTGAACAATACAATCGGCATGTGATTTAACCATGTAGGATAATACAAACATTTAATGCTATAGAGTTGTTAAATTAATGGAATTATTAACTGGAATTATTTAATACAAAAAATGGGTCGTGAATTTTAGTTTTTGTTTGTTAAGGTCCACATGCTTGCCTGTTTTTATTTTTCTCTTACACATTTTATTCATTTGCTTGTATTCTGCCTGCAACACAAGACACAACACACCAGCAACCAAGAAGTGATCAAAGCAAAGAGACCTCGTTGTATCTGTTCTTGTCGCAAATGTTAGGCCCAACTAGACAAATGGGTTTGCGTTTTTACTGGGACAAGTGTGGGTACAGTGGGTGGTAGGAATCTTGTGGATCTGTGCAGATTCTGGAAGTTTCCAACATAGAAATGGGAGTAAAATGCATGATTTTAGGCAACGTTTGAGGTTTGCAGGGCATTGTGGATAAAAAAACATAGTGGGATCCACGCAAGGCACACCACCCTGGACTCCCCTGGATGTCTAGCTTTCAACAATTTCTGGGTTTGGTAGGTTTCCTTGGGAAGAGGCCGTGCCCGGGCCCAAATACCTCAGCTACATTACGTCTGATGTCTCCATATTGCGTTTTGGGGCCCTTTGTGTCGCTGGCAATAAGCTGAGCCACACAAGTGGGGTAGTGTTTTTTATAGGAAGAAGTGTGTAAATGCTGTGTGGTACGAAAAATGTGGGTCCCAGTAGTTTCTTCACTTTTTCTCACAGAAATGTCAGGAACATTTGAATTATCCCTGCTGTTAAGTTGGCTTTCTGCTCACCCACCAGGGCATAACTGTGGGAAACGCCAATCAACCCCATGGGGTCAGAAAGACAAATAAGGCTCACTCTGGGGTGGAGGTACAGCCAGATGCCTGGGAGGCCACCCCACCCCACCCCTTCTTTTTCTGGACCATTTTTTCCATGGTGTCTAGAGGGCTTTCTACCCATTGAGGAGCAGATTAGGGGCAAACCCTCAATCGGGGAACACCACCTATTTGCCCCTGGAGACAGAAAGACTCTAATCCCCCTTCAGGGGTGGGGGCATGGGTTAATGCTAGGGTATCTAGTGGGATTTCTACCCCCAGGGAATGGGGGCAGATTTGGGGCAAACTTTCCAATCTGTCTCCGGGAGGGGCAGAAAGACTTTATTGTCCATTTTGGGTTGGGTGCATGTCCCTATGCCAAGGGGACTGCCCCTACCCCTTTCTTTTTTTTTTTTACAGGAACAATTTCCCTGATGTTTATTGAGGTCATCTACCACCCGCCTATGGAGAGGCAGAACTGGGACAAATTCTGAAATCTGCCTCCTAGAGAAGGGGGCAGAAACACTGTAGGGCCCCTTTTGGGATGGGGCACAGCTCTATGTCAGGGTGGGCCGCCCGCCAATTTTATTTCCAATTCCTGGTGTATAGTGGGCTTTCCACTCCCCTGAGGGCGTGCTCTGGGGCAAACCCCACAATATGCCTGCCCGAGAAGGTATAAAGACCGTCTTGCCCTTGGTGGGCACTGGTCCTTGCTCAAATGGCCTCTTCCACCCTGCAACAGAAAAAAAGAAATCCCTGGTATCTAGTAGGCTTTCTATCCCCCTTGGGGGGGTAGATTATGGGCAAACCCCCATCTGTCCCCCAGGGGGCAGAAAGACTGCTTCTTCTGGGGAGGCCACCATACCCTTTAGTTAATGGATACCTGTTGTCTAGTAGGTTTTCCACCCCCCCCCGCCCCCAGGGCGGGATAGATTGGGAGCAAGCCACCAATCTACCACATTAGGGGTGCTTCCCCACCTACCTGTTGAAGATGCAGTACATGAGAGATGTAGTGCTGTGCGTGCACAGGGAAAAGCATGTGCTGGGTGTATGTGTGCTTACGTAAAGCACAATACATAAAGTGTGAAATGGTGGGCAGCGTGCTCATGGTGAGTGTGTCTGTGCTGGCAGTGTGCTTGCAGAAAGCACATACTAGTATAAAACAGAAAGCTACAGTACTGAACAGTGCGCACATATTGAATGTGTGCCTGTAGTGGTACAATGCATGGAGCTAACAGTGCTGGAGTGGGAGTGTGCTGTGACAGTGTAGTGGGTGCAGTGTGCTTGCAATGGTACATTGCATGGAGGCCCCTTGGTTTCTATTTTGGGAAGCCCAGGCCTGCCTGGTGAAGATATGAGGAGGGGAGGAATCCCCCCCAGACAGATATGTGTATTGCTGCATTCCATTCCTAAGAGCTGGGTAGGGGACACACTGGAGGGGAAAGGAAGAGACTCCCTTTAGACTTCAAAAGACTTCTCTTTGATTCAGTGATAGATCACAAGGAAGGGGCCTGGACACATCTCAGGAAGAGAGATGGGGCTGATAACGGAATCATAAAGAGTAGGGCTGGGGATCTGGGATTAACCTTTTGAGCACATATCACTGTGGATGACATCCAGGTGTGAACTCTGGTCACTCCCATGAATTGTGTTGTGGGTTAATCAGTATCGGAGTCATTCCTTTGCTGACAGACATCCTTTCAGTGGAAAGAAGAAAAGATAAGGGTCTACTTCAAAAGAAGCAGGAATCAAACATAAAACTTCAAAGACTCAGACCCTAAATTACATTTTTGTGTCTGGAAATGGACTATATGATTGGGAGGTTGAGACCCCAAACTTTGTCATCTGCAAAGCAGTCAGACCAGCTGTGTGAGGAGAGGAAGCCCTGCAAGACTTCTGCCTGTGACCAGGACTGGGGGTAAAGGCCTGCTAGTCTCCCCGCTGGTTGAGGGAACATAACCCAGGAAAAACCAAGATCACCTGTGCCCTGGAGCATCAGCGCCTGCCTGCTTGCCAAGACTGGTGTGGCCTATGAGGAAGAGGAGAGCTTTGGAGGGAGCGTAGTCCAGTAGCGTGCCCTACTGTGAGGATATCCTGCGTGAGGTGTGAGGATTTGACTGTGCACCAATCGGGCCATAGCCCATGTGCAGGATTGTTTTCGGCGACCCACTTATGCCAAGGGCTGCAATAGATTGAGCCATGTAAAAAGGGCAGTGAAGGGAGTACCAAACCTGTACCACCTTGTAGCGTGATCAAGTATGTCAGAGGGAGCCCCCGTGGAAATAACTGTGAGACCAGAGTGACAGGAGTCGTGAATGACTTAGCGGTGACCCCATACGCCAGGAGGGGCAGCTGTGGTGTGGGTGATTGCACCAGAGGAGTTTACGTTGTGTTCAGAGGTACTGCGGCAATCCCTATATATCAGGTGGGGCTGCGGGTACTAACTTGCCAAGCATTTTGGGCCAAAACGCCGGGGGCTGGAGTGAAACTGTGGGGAGCGGATCAAACCTGCCCAACAAGATCTGCTCTGACTGACCCCCGAGGACGGAAAGGACGCAGAGGATGGCGCTGCTCCTTCGCGGGACTCTAGTCGGGAGCCGACGGACTGAATTCACCCCCCCATTGGTAAGAACTTGGCTTACCGCATCTTTTCAAGCTGGAAGCTGCTCCGATCGCTGGGGAGACCCGGCCGCGCCACTCCAGAGAGTGAGCTTGCACTTGCTGCTGTGTGTGCCACGAGCAGCCTGACTTCCCCAAGCAGAATCTGAACTCCTGAGTGCCCGCGCACAGGGCACCCGCCAAACAGCTGAATGCTTCCATGCTACAGGAGCAGGTAAGACTTGAACTGGGTCTGTGGGCCCCGGTGTATTTGCTACTAAAGGTGCTGCGGCACCATAGACACTTTTGAATAACTTACTGAAGAACTTTTGAGTATAGCCTAATAGTTTGTATTCCCTGGATGTGGCTACCAGTGAATGGGGAATAGTCCCCAACACGTTACACGAAGGAGGGTGGGACAGGGATTCGCCTGACAACTACTAGGGATCAAAGGGATTGTGTTGTTGCTTTTGAATGTCATATACCTTTGCAAATGTAGAGTTAAAAATAAAATACTTCTTTTTATACAAAAGCAAATATTTGACTGAACATTCATTTATTGTTTGTACTGTTTGCACTTTGAGTCGTGTTCACTGACCTGTATCTATAATCCCCCCCCCCCTTGACTGCTTGACAACAGCTACCACTGTGAGTCAAGTGCAGAAGGGGTACTTGGCCCAGTTGATTGGGATTCATAGGAGGTCGAGCCCTGGGACATCAGGATTAAAAGGCCTCAACCCCCACAATTGGGCCTAGTAACCCCTGCGTGCCCCTTGGCCCTCTGAAAGGGTTTCTGACAGGGGAGCACAGACCATGGTCCAAGGAGCTGCTCTCCCTTCATAAAAATAAATCCCTGGCTCTAGTATAGTGTAGCCCTGCCTTGGGAGCGATTACAAGTTTGCTAGGTATAAGCTAACCCAGTTAATCCATAGCCTCAATCATACCTTTTTATGCCAATGCATAAGTGCTAGATTTGGCTATCTCTTGTTGTAAGATGAAACCCTTTTTTTTTTTTTTACCTTATGCAGGCTTTGTGAAAGTTGGAGGCTTTGACGAGTTGCAGACTTTATACTTTAAGGCCATCCCCAAAATTCGTCTTGAAAACAGCAGCTGTGGTTTACCAAGGGAGGATGCCTTCCACCTCTTCCGTGATCCAGTCACTTCTGATCTTCCCTGGCCCGGTGTGCTGGTGGGAATGACCATTCCTTCAGTGTGGTACTGGTGTACAGATCAGGTATTTACAAAAAAACTGCAACAGCTATAGTGCATATCCCAGCACTTGCTTTGTAAAAGGTATAGATAATGTGTGCACACAGCTTTTTTCCATAAAATCACAAGCTGTTTTCATTTGCAACAGCATAAAAGGTGATGAATGGAATGCTTGATTCAGCCGCTGGTATTTACTGTCAGCCGCATTCCATTTCATCATGTTCTAGCTGTAACATTATAAACAGGGACCAACCATATTTAAATCAATGTTGGTCCTACCCCACAAGGGATATTCCAGATCCAACTGCCAGGCTAGTTCATCTCTGAATGGGAACAAAAGTAATCCCAGTCTCATCTGTAACATCTCAGTCCTACATATCCTCTTGCAATTTCCTATAACTTGCCCCAATCTTTTTATGAGCAAATATCACAATTCACATACTTTGTAGCAACTAATGTAACCCATTGTCTTTGGGCAGTTTAAAACTGTGCTAGTTTATCACCAAAAGGTGAATAAACCAAGTACTTCAATGTCTGGTCAGGTGTTGCAAGCACTATATAAATGCAATTACAAAACATAAAAAAAACAATTGAGCTTAGGATGAACATCACCAGACACAAGTGGAATTACCATTTGTGTTTATTCACCTGCAGGGAGGACTATTCAAGAGACAGGACCCTCATCTACTATCGTACTTCATAACCTGGTTGGTGACTTTTACTTAAGAACGGTCTCCAGAAGGCTACAGTTTTAAGCTGGCTGGGATAAAAGAGTGTAGCTAATTGTTCAAATTAAAAAGGAGCTTCTCAAAAGACGTTTTTCTGGGCCTAAACAGAACTTATTAGGGCTATCAACGAAGGTATGAACTGCCTCAAAGTCTTCCCGTCACTCAGAATATGACTTGTTCTTCTAATATGCAAACATCTAAAATATCAATGTCTCCAAGCAAAACGATGCTTGATCCTTGCCCCAGGTGATTCTCTTACCGCCTCAACCTATGCCCTTCACTGCTGTTACTGCCATCAGACATTTGCTGCTCTCTATGGCCAAAGAAAGCACCTACATACACGAGTCCACCTCTTCTTCTTAACGCTTCCAACATGCCTTGTCGTAGGCCAAGCCTTTTATTCAACTGCATAAACACACTAGCATTTTAAGGCTGTCTTTAGACCCAGCAAACCTTGTACTTCTGATTTTAATACCTTCTAACTTCTTTCTAAATGACCCTTCTATCAAGAATGAATCACACTTCCCTCTGCATACTTTAAAGTACACATCCTCCAGTCCACATAACATGACCGTGCCTGTTGATCCACCATTTGATGGCCCTGCTCTTGCATTATATTTGTTATGTCTCTGTAAGGGAGACATCCATTACCACGCGGGCATTGCATCGCAATGCCTTTACATCGCGGGTATTACAACGCAAGTCGTTACAACGACTTGCGCTGGATGGCGCTCTAACCTAAGGAATAGTATGATTTACTATTCCAACACCGTCCCTACTGTACGTAGACTGGTGTTGGAATAGTAAATCATACTATTCCTAAGTCCAGCGCCCTCCAGCGCAAGTCGTTGTAACGACTTGCATTGTAAAAACTGCGATGTAACGTACCGCGATCATTTTGATCGCGTTGTAACATCACATATTCCTCTGTAAATGTCCTTACCTTATTTCTTCATTGTTTCATCTCATCTATTGACATATCTTCCCATCTGCCTTTTGCATGTGCCCCTCCTTTTGTCTTTTCTCTGTTTATTTTAAGTGTACCCAATCTGCATGTTGTTTGCTAATTTCTGACCTAAGTGATGGCTTAAGACATTTTACTGTTTGTAGGTGATTGTCCAGAGGTCTCTTTCTGCAAAAAATCTCTCTCATGCCAAAGGAGGGTCACTGCTGGCGGCCTACCTGAAGGTACTTCCCCTCTTCATCATGGTGTTTCCAGGAATGATCAGCCGAATCCTCTTTCCAGGTCAGAACCGTTTTTCCAGTCTCGTCTGTCACCTTTGAGTAGCAACAATATTTTATCTGGGGCCACTGAAATCTGGCTGTCATTGGTTAGTATGCATTTTCCTTCTCAATGGATCTTTAACAGTTTTCCTCACTGGTCCTTAGATGAATCAGGACTCCCATTTTTATTGTTGCCATTCTCATTGTCTCTTCAACTCTAATAGCCATAGTGCCATTTGTTTTTTTAGGTCTCCATTATTTCTTCAGAGTCCCATTCTCAGTTGTCCCTTATGAATAATTTTCTTCCACATATTTTGTTAGACTTTTATATGGACCTTTGCTTGTCCCTGCTTTCATGACACTTATGAACTGACAGTCTTAATTGATCTTTGGAAGTTTTCTTTCTGAATTGCCTTTAGAGGACCGCTCCTATCTACCAGAATGTAATACCTTGCCTTACTGTAGCCAGCTTTCCTCTATCAACAGCAATAGCGCAGTACAGCACACTGGAGCAAAACAACTGTGTCTAAGATAATGTTGTGTTGTGAGTGTTGGGGTTGTGAACTCATGACAAGTGCTATGTTATGTTTGCATTACATAAGTAGGCTTTTGCCCATCCGTAGTCAACATGTGGAAATGTAACACATGGCATGAGAAGTGAGTTTTCATCCTTTTATAAAGTATTATGTACTCTGTTCTTCAGATCAAGTGGCTTGTGCTGACCCAGATGCCTGTAAGAAGATATGTGGCAACCCCTCTGGCTGCTCGGATATTGCCTATCCTAAACTGGTGATTGAGCTTCTGCCTACAGGTAAGACCTAAGCTGCAGGGTTGATTGGAGAATTTTCATCGTCATAGCCAGGGGGAAGCGCACACATATAGCCAGCAGTGTCATTTCTGCATTGGGAGCCTGCATAGGGCAGTAAGCATACACAGCCTTCCGCTGTTTGATCCATAATGTGTACTACGTTCTTGTTGGTCAGAAGGATCACTTGGAGCAGTAGGGATGCCCTGTGGTAATCATGCTTGAAGCTGCACTTGCTTACCAGCTTGGATGCCATCTAAAGTGCCCACTAGTTATGGCTGCAAGATAAAAAAAGACTCTTGGGGTTGAATGTAGGGCAATTAATGGTTACAAACAAAGATAGCAATCTACTGCTCTGGGTGACACTCACTGGCCAACTAAACAATCAAGGATACCCAAAGCTTGGCTGTTACATTATTTGTTTTAATACGCCTAAAACAACATCTACACACTGTATTTTGAAAGGAAATGGATTGTTCCCAGACTAAGGTGGATCTATATACTCTGTAAAGGTTTCTGGTCTGGGCAGTAAACAAGAAGTAAGACCACCGCTGCAAAGAAGTAACCTTTAAGACCTCAAAATAAGCCTGCATTACCTTTCACAGTGAAACATGAGAGGCAGCAGTGCAGCTGAACCACTTCTCATTTTTCACCTGGAAGGACATATTAGTTATTTTATTACAGTGACTCATGTTGACCAGAATCAGGTGTTTTGCTTACATTACACAGCACAGAGATGGTAAATTCTATAGTGAAGCCTGCAGGTCAGAGTGGAGAGTGTTGCTGGATTAGAACAGATTGGCACATATAGTCCACAGAGGAAGTTTCATGTGTTAGTCTGAAAATAGAGACAGAATAGGGACAGGAACACTCAAAGTTTTTGTGTAGGTGAAGTTAAATACTCCTTTCAAAGTGACACCTCTCGGGCATGGCCAAAATGGCGGACGGGTGAGACGCGCCTTCAGGTCTCTGCGCTTCCCGTTGCCAGGCCCAACCGCCCAGAGCCATATAGCAGAGGGGGTGAGCCCCCAGAGCACACTGCCGCCTCATCGCACTGCCAGAGAGCTACCCGGACTCTGGCGGCGGTGCCAACGTGCTGTTGCCGACCAGCACAAGAGATTGAGCGGAGCCGCAGGAGCCGAGGCCTCTGCAGCAGCGGACTCGAGTAAGTCGGACTCCGACTCGTGTTACCTGGCGCAGGCAGGTAGGAGCCACAGGCGCTCCGGCCGGGGTACTCCCCCTGGAACCACCGCCACCAGCGATGTTCGGACACGGACTCAGCCAGACGCCGCAACACAGCAGCGAAGCTGATCTGAGCGATGCGGGAGGGCGGAGCATGGGCCTCTCCGGAGCGCGGCGACAGTTGGATGTTGGCGAGGGCATGGCAGGCCTGGAGCTAGGAATCCCCCCACCCCCTGATGCGGTAGCTCACAGAACTAGAGAAAGGGCAGAACAGCAATTACGCGGTAGGCACAACCTGGGGGGAGCCGGATCATCACTAACTGGTCTTTTCTGCCAGCGGGGTTCCCAGAAGGAGAGGCCTTGTCCCCGGAGGGAGAGGGGCCTGCGCAATATTGGAGTGGGATGGCCCTTCCTAGGGGCCACAGACTAACTGGCAGCCGGGTCCTGATCTTCAGACGCCGCTCACAGCCTACAGCTGGACACCCGGTCTGCCCCTCCACCTACCAGGGGCCCTAGGTGCCGGGGAGGCCCTGGGCCCTGCTTCGATGGGGGGGTGGCGCCTGCACACGAGCTGTGATGAAGCTCAGTTACAGAGGCCGCGCCGGACCTTCCCGGTAGACTGAACGCCTGCCCCTGACCCGCTGGACCTGAGTGGGGGCCACCCGAACAAGAGATACCACCCCATCGTTTATAAGCAGGGAGGGCCCTAACCGGTAGCTGCCGGCCTGAGTCATTCGGGCCCCATTGTCTACACGTGGTGAGGGGCCTGCTTCTACCCCTGGCGCCTCTCTTGCTTGCCTGGCCCTCGGGCTCCCTGATCACCTCCTGGTATGGCCACCGGAAGGGAAAGAAAAACCGCAACCTTAAGGACATGCTATTCAAAACCCTCTGGGCCAGGCAGGGGATACTGTGCTGTCTCCAAATACAGATGGGACTCCTGGCACCGGGGCTTCGAAGTAACCGATCACCCGCTCCTATCTGGAGGCAGTATTCGCCTCTTTGTGCGAGGATCTCGAGTCCTTCAAGAAGGAGCTTACCAGCGAGCTGAAAGATGTCCGCCACGACACAGACGATCTGGGGGACAGGGTCTCAACTCTGGAGGATCACGAAGTGGGCAGAGAGGAGGAAATAGAACAACTCCAACAGGAAATTCTCCGCCTCAGAGACCAACATCTGGATCTACAGGCCCATGCTGGAACAACATCTGCATAAGGGGCGTTCCATCCGGGGCAGAGGGATCAGATATCTCCTCCTTCGTAAAAGAACTCTTCCGATCGATACTGGAGGCCCCCCCAGACCTGGACATCAAACTTGATCGCACACACAGAGTTGGTCTTAGGCGACCATCTACCACCCCTCCACCTGACATATTGACGTGCGTCCATGATTTCCCGCTGAAGGGGTGCATCCTCCAGCAGGCGAGAGATAAACACCCATTTCATTTTCGGGGACACAGCCCGATCCTCTACCAAGATCTTGCAGCCATAACCCTTCAGAAGCGCAAAGCCTTCCGCCCAATCACCACCCACCTTTGAGCAGCAGGGGTACAGTATTCGTGGGGGCACCTCTTCCGCCTGGTCTTCCGCCATGAAGGGAAATTACACCAGCTTCGCTCATTGGAGGAGGCGCGCCAAGTACTGGATCTCAAGGATAGCTCAAGATTTTCCCCTACTGAACTTCGCCAAGACCCAGAAACCATGGCCAAGGAGCGGCAGGCCATCCTAGAATCGCTGGCTGGAGCAGCATCATGAAACTTTATGATCTAGCCCCTTTCACTGCTGCTCCCCTCCCCTTTTTCTCTTCTCTCCTCTATTCCCATGCTGTTTTGTCTGCCCCGGGACCAGGGGGCCTCGGCGGTGGAGGGAGGAGGGGCCGCAGTCACTGACATCCCTACTTTGTGAACATACCATGAGACTGCGTGACATGGACCTTGACGAACATTATGTTGTTTCTCTTTATTGTTTATGCCAATCGGTTGGTTGGCTTATTGTTCTTTTTTGTTGGACCCGGGGACTGTTTTTATAAGCCTTTGTCGCTGTCGCCTTCACCTAAGACTTTCTTACTCTTCCCCCGCCCGCTTACCCTTTCCGGAGAAGGGGAGGAGGCTTCATTAACTGCCTACCTTGCGCTGCCCTATGTCTGACCAGTTAGTGGTTCTCACCCTCAATGTTAAAAGCCTCAACCACTCTCTGAAGAGGAGCACTATTCTTTCCTATTTGGAGCACTCTGGGACCCACATTTGCTTATTACAGGAGATGCATCTTCTCCCCAAAGACGAACACAGGCTCCGCTCTAAGGTCTTCCCTCACCAGTAATTTTCATCCCTCTCTAATAAATCAGCCGGGGTCGCCATCCTGGTCTCTTGCCATTTCCGGGGAAAGGTAGGTCCCAAACAGGCCAAAATAAAAGGTAGGATGTTAGCATATTCACTGGCGGGGGTTCTAGCTCCACTACTGTAGCCACTCTCTCTACTCTCCCAATGAGAGGAGGGAGACTTTTCTCTGAAGGGCGGTGACTGAGGTTTTGGGGTCCCAAGACTGCCTGGTCTTAGTAGGAGGGGACCCGCCCAAATGGCAGAGCCGCACACAACGAGAGATAATAGATGTGATCACAAGGGGACATTCTGTAACTATAGGAGACAGCAGTGCCGGGGGGAGTTGAGTTTAAGTTTCAGGGGGGAGGGAAGGGGGACTGGATGCATACAGAGGTGGGATTGCATTACAGCACTACAGACCATAATAATGCAAGAACAATTCGCATGTACAGGGGATGAAGGACGTGAGATAAGCGGAACTTGTAAAATGTAAGCATGCAAAGTTGATAATGCGATGCGAGAGATATATGTAAAAGGCAAAAAAGTTTGTTTAAAAAAAAAAAGTAGGAGGGGACCTCAAACTAGTATTCATTAAGAAGTTAGACAGAGATCAGCGCAGCCCCATGGCCAAGCAGAATCCCTTTCCACAGAGGGTGTGGGGTGGTTGAAAGATGTGGGCCTAGCTGACATCTGGAGAACTTTCCATCCACAGTCCCGAGACTACACATATTATTCCTTTGCACACAAAACCTATGCCAGGCTGAACTACTTTCTAGGCTCACTCGAAATCACCTCCTTAGTTCAAAGAGTCAGTATCGAACTCCGATCCCTGGTGATCCACTCGGCTGTGGTTACTGTCCTCGCGGCCCCACGAGCTGGCCCGTTCTCTAGGACTTGGCACCTCCAGGAGGATCTGCTGCAAAGCCCTTATAACATTGACCAAATCTCTAAGGTGATTACCGACTATCTGGCCATCAACGACACCCCGATATCGCAGTCACAAACCTGTGAGATGCCCTTAAGGAAGTGGTCAGTGGGGAGTTCATTGCCATATCGGCCTCCGAAAACAAACTCCGGTCTCTCCCTCCAAGTCTTTGAACTTGAATGTATTCACAAAAGGACGGGTGCCCCTAAGGTCTGGAGACAGCTGGAAGCTGCCCTGGCCCAACTAGCTGGTATTGATGTGGACAGGGCGGACTATGCAGCTCATCGCCTCCTTCACCGATACTACGTCGGTGGCGATAGGTGTGGGCGCCTTCTCGCCAACCGACTTCGTATCCATCAACAGGAATACAGGGTCCAAGCAGTGCTTGACTTCAAGGGTCGGGAATGAAGGGACGACCCACATAGTGGAGACGTTCTGCAAATTCTATCAAGTTCTCTACACAGCACAGGATCTCCCAGCTGATGCTGCAACGGCGTACATACAGGAGGCACACCCCTCTACTCTGATGCCAGAACAAGCAGCTGAATTAGATCGCCCCATCTGTATAGAGGAGGTCGTCTCCTGTATAGCTTGCCAGAAATCATCCAAATCTCCGGGCCCTCATGGCTTTCCCGCCATTTTCTACAAGACTTTCTGCCAGATCCTGGCACCTTTTCTCACCAGACTGTTCAACGCTATAGGGACCTCATCATCCCTCCCCTCATCTAGGTCTATGGCGTCCCTCGTGGAGATTCCCAAGCCAGGGAAGGATAAAACACACTGTTCCTCGTATAGGCCGAGCTCCCTCCTGAATGTCAATCTAAAACTCCTTAAAGGCATCTTAGCTGCTCGTCTTAATCCCCTACTACCGGGCCTTATAGACCCGGACCAAGCGGGATTCGTCCTACGACAATGCAGTGATAATACGAGACGGATTCTTCACCTTATCGACAAGGCCCAACTATATGACCAAGAGCGGATGCTACTGGCCGTAGACGCCAAGAAGGCGTTTGATAGGGGCCACTGGCCCTATCTCACAGCCACCCTAAAACACTTTGGTCTCGGGATCATTTTAGGGGGTGGATTCTCAGCAGTTACGATCGACCCACTGCAGTAGTCTGGGTCAATGGCCACTCCTCTGTCCCATTTCCCGTTGACAGGAGTACTCGACAGGGGTGCCCTTTGTCGCCCCTGCTCTTTGCCCTTTACATGGTACCCATGGCTTATAGAGTGCGAGATAACTCCTATACGAAGATGATGTCCTAGCAACTCTAGAGGCACCATCTACCTCTTACCTACTTTCCGTGATGAACTGATGGCATTCGGCCAGGCAGCCGGATTTAAAATGAACATTCATAAATCGCAGGCTCTCAACCTGACCCTACAGCCACGCACGCTGGACGCCCTCCAACAGGCCTTTCCTCTTCAGTGGGCCCCAACATCTATTCCCTACTTGGGGCTTCAAATCACACCCACGATTTCGCCAACGGTAGCCCTCAATTATCACATTCTGACCCATCAGGGTAGGTCTGACCTCTGTCACTGGCGGCCGTATTCACTCTCTTTGCTTGGAAGAATTGCAGCAGTGAAGATGGAGATTTTACCTCCGGTTTTATTCCTTTTCCAGGTCCTCCCATTCGAGCCTCCCCTGGCACGCTACCTTCCCTCCAGGAGGAACTTAACCGCTTTGTTTGGACTGACAAACATCCTCGCCTCCGTAGAGATTTTAGCTACAAACCTCCCCTTGAGGGCGGCCCGGGGCTTCCAGACCTTTCCTGATATTACCAGGCTACCCAACTCAGGGTCTTCGCGGAATGGTCTCGTGCTGAGTCCAAAAAACACTGGCTTTTCATGGATAGGGCTTTGGTGGGACAGCCTCTGTAGAGAATCCCATTCCTTCTAAGCACGCCCGACCCAAAAAAGTATATCCCTCCTCGATCACCAAGTCCTCATTGGCTGTCTGGGACAGACTGGCGACATGGGCGGGCCTTACATCCTTTCCCTCCCCACTGAAGCCTATAGTGGGGAACCATGACTTCACACCAGCTTTTACTGACCCAGCGTTTCACTTATGGAATCGAGCATGTTGCAGATCCGTCGGCCACTTATTTGATATAGAGGAACCGATTGCCTTTGAGACTCTCCGCACTGACCACGCACTGCCTGAAAGCAAGTGCTGGCACTATATCCAAATTCGTCACTAGGTGACACACCCCTCAGTTCGCCCAGGTGCACAACGTCACCTCACCCCGTTCGAGCGCTGGCTGCTTTCCAGCTTGTCTAACACACGCCCGGTCGGCCAGAATGCTGTCGAGTGACCTCTCATTGCTTCAGGGCATTTTGGTTGATATATATATATATATATCCAAGACAGAACCAGCGCGTCACCTCCTCGCACCAGAATACGACACAGCAGTCCAAGGTTGGTTTCTCAAAATTAATTTATTGCAGATTAAGGGCTATGACGCTTTTCGGCAGGATCCCCTGCCTTGATCACAATATATATATATTCTGCCCAGTAGATCTGAGATGCAAGTTATTAACATTTGTCTAAAAAAAAGGGTTGAAGACTCCCCTTGGTGCTCAGAAAACAGTCAGGTTTGAAATCCCTCTAGTGCTTGTTGCTTTAAGCTGAACAAATCAGGTGAAACCTACACAAGATACGCAGTTTCTCAGTCAGGTAGAGAAGACAAGTGATGCGCTCACTTGTCTTTGCATATCTGGACCCACAGGACAGATGCTATATAGATCAGCTTTCTCCTTCTGTTTGAGATGCATCTATACCTTTGTTCTAATGAATACCCCATCAAAGTCACCTTACAATTAGGGGTTGAAACGTTGATATTTTTTGTCGATTTGGCTGCCACATTGTGGATTATAAACAATTAGGTGGAATTTTGCATTATCAATCTATCTGTACAGAGTATACATTTTATAGGTCGCCATTGTATATCTCAAGTGTACCTGAGCTATTTTTAGTTGCTGTTTCGCATTTTTGCTATCTCACAAGCACTGCAAGTGCACTATGCACTGTTTTCTATGTGCACCTTGATCAAGTGTGATTTATCCTGTATATAATTCTTGTAACAGTATGACCACTTTGTTGAATTACAACTGAATTAATTAATAAGCATATCTTGTTTTGATGTTTCTTTAAAGGAAATAACTATTGGAGCAGGAGTAAATCCCACTCTCTGATTTAAAGCATAAAGTTATAAAAACACTTTAGAGCTCCTTCCCTCGCTCAGCGGGCAGGCAGGCTTCTAGGCACTCATGCAGACCCTCAGCTCCTCCAGCAGAAGGTGCAGCCTTCTGGTGACGTCCCCACTGGGAGACTGGCTGTCAGGCACATCACCCCTAGTCATACAGTAGTTTGTCAAGTGTTCTGCGACGCACTTCCATCCCTCATCTTGAAGGACATAAAACTGGAACAAAGTGGGGTGGTTTGGGACCTACATTTATACACAACTTCTAGACAGGGGATGTAGATCATCTGTCTCAAATGTCAGTGCGAGATTATTGCACCTGGCTGTGATCAGCCTCTTTGAATCAGTGAACAGGGATAGACAAAAGCACAAGAAGATCTAGAAACGTTCTCACCCATTACAACAAAAACTGCAGTCCCACACCGCAGGCCTTTCATCAACCAAATGTCAGTGCTCAGGAATAACTAATCAGCAACTGCTAACAAAAGTCCTAATTGAGTTTCTAAAGGTATCTCTGTCTCTATCCTCCTCACTTCAGTGTCTGGATCTCCACCCTCAAGCCACAGGAACAGGGGCAATAGACTTCCACTCTCTGGGGAAGCTGTCTTCATCCCCCATCTTGTGCTACACCAATCCATGGGCATTGAAAATGGATCCCACTGGCCTCAGTATTCAGGTTCACTCACACACAGAGCCGTACTACTGTACATGTGTGACATATATACACCCACACGAATTGACAAACCCACATGATGCCAGTGCAAGGTTCTGTGCACGTACATAGCAGCAAACCTTTACTCAAGTGGTGACTGCAGGCCACACTAAGTGACACAGCTAAAAATCGAGTCACACTATCAATCAATATAAACACAGTATGCTGCCAGCACCTCCTTATGCGATATACCGAGGTCAGGGACAATAATCCTCCATCCTCTATGAGGACACACAGGATGTGCCCCTCCATGTCACAGGATGAGTCTAGGGCCTTCTATAGTCAGAGATAGGCCTCGGCCTCTGTGCAGATGATTAGATAAGGGTGATACAAGGGCCAAAATAAAATGTCAGGACACCAGATATACATGCAGTCAGGAACTCAAGGCACGGAAACAAGCCTTGTAAGAAAATGCCTGCTTTTGCATGATCAACCCCAAGTTTCTGGGCTGATGCTGCTGGTTTTTCGACTCTGGAAGTGCACTGAGCACTGCCAAACAGGCCTCAGTGCCAGTCCTCAGACCCTTAATAGATATATGTCTTATTTGTTCACACACTATTGGCATAAGGTAACTTATTTATAAGTCCTTAGTTAGTGGTACCAGGGTAACCAGAGCCTGTAAGTTAAAGTGTCTCTTGTGGAGCGCCGTACTTATTGTGCCAACATGAGTGTGATAAAATAAAGTATGACACCCAGCCCGCCATTGCTGGCTGGCAGAGCAGTCTTTTGATGGCTAAATCGACTTTGCCCTTTAAAATAATGGCAAAGCCCAACCTTCCTTATTAATATATGTAAGCCACCCCCAAGGTAGGCCTAACAAGTCGTAAGGCAGGGTACTGTAGATTAAAAAGTAGAACATATGTTTTTATATGTCCTGACATTAAAAAACCGACATTGTCGTCTTTACTGTAGAAAGGCTAGTAGACCCATTGGTGAGTCCAGCAGTGCTAGCTTCTGAATGGGACTTCTGAAAATGGTAATTCAAGATGTCGACTTTAATGTAACTTTTCACAAATGGCAACTTCCGAAGTTGCCACTTTGTTGCCCAAAGTTTCAGTGACCGTTTTCGGTTGCTGGCCATGAGATAGCCTTCTGCTCTCCTGGGGCGAGGTGTGAACAACATACAGGAAGGAACTCAAAGGGCCTGCCATTGGAAGAGGTGTGACTCCTCCCTGGCAGGAAGGCCAAACAGGGTGTTAGCCCAAAAGGAGCGATTGAAAGGGAAAGCTGCTTTTTGTAGAGCAAATGGTGGACACTCACAAGAGGGACTGCTCTTTTCTTCTTGCAGACAGGTTGGCATCGGGGACAGAGAGGGGGAAGCTGCTGCCGAACCGTTTTTTTCCCATCGGTGTGTAGCCCCCAGGTAGCCACACCTTCTGGATGGGTTAGGGAGCTCCACATGCCAAGAGAAGGGTTCTGCCGTGTTGGGAGTGCACACAATGATGCATCCTGGGCTAGTTAGATGGCACACTTCACAGGAAGTCATCACTAGGCGGGAGGGGAACTGGTAGCTCATTGGCTAGTAGTCGCTGCAACCCCAAAGAGCACAAACTGGGCATAAAAGTGGCACCCCTGGAACCCAAACCCCAGATCACATCTGTACTAGAGAGAGGACCGAAGAAGGACTGCTCTGCTGTTCCCTGGGAGCAAAGAGAGGCTGCACCAAAGACTGGAGTGAACCTGCTCCTCCTTAGACTCTGCCTGTGGTGCCCTACTCAAGGAAAAGTCCCCTTGAGCCACCGACAACAGAAATGACTCCAACAATCCGTTGACTGAGTTCCTGTTACAGCTACAGGGCCTCAAAAGCTGAAGAATCCTGCCTAGGTGAGTTGATGGCCAAGAACACCTGACCGTCGCTGACTGCGAAAGTGCAGCCTGGGAGACCGAGTTCTAACCATCAAAGTTTTCAGCGGAGTCTGATGGACCCCTGACAGTCGTCGGAGTCCAGTTTATGTTGCCCAGCAGGAAGTTATCACCAGTTTAGGGGAACCGCTGGTTTCGCTGTAACTGGAGATCGGTAAACCAGTGGCAACTCGTTTTTCGCTAGACTTCAAAGGACATCGACCCCAGTGGCCAAGGTCACCCCACTGTCTTTCTGGACCGCAGAGTAGCACCAGGAAAACCCCAGTCACGGGACCAGCATCCTCAGCTTTCTTCAACATCCTGTAGCCCATGCATCAGGACCACTCCATTCAAGTCCATGGCGGTTCGCACATTGAGCCTGGAACTGGACTGGAGACTACAATGACTGCGAGGTAACCATTCAAATAAGCCTCTTTGGCCCTGGTGACTGGCTCGCCGCCAGAGTTGGTCACCCAAAGTGAGCCGAAGTAGTAATTTACAACTTTATAAAAGTTTTCCCAAGTTTACCAATTCGCGGTCCATTACAATGATTTTTTGTATCGTGAAAAAGCAGCAATTTATTGTTCCTTTAAAAATTAATATCTCCGGAAAGCTCCCGTGGATTGTTTTCATTTAGGTGTCTATTTAGAGATAAAATGATAACCTATTTTTAAAAATGGGTGTTGGATTTTTACTAAGTCTTGTTACTTTGTTATTCAACTGTTTTGGTACTTCTTAATGCTTTACATTTGTTCTTTTGATAAAGCCTGACTGCTACCTAGGGTGTACCAAATATGCAAGAAATTACCTGCCCCGTATTTTCAACACATGGCCCCATACAAGGGTCCTAAAGTTCATCCTCTATCTCTGGAGCAGATCAAGGAAAGAATGAGTAGTTACATCAAGTTTTACAAATTGAGTAATAATTTGATTAATTAAATAATCATTTCAACAGTTTATAAAAACACATAACGATAGTAACAATAGTTGATAATCAAAAAGACAGAATTCAAAAAGACATATATATACCGTCCCACACACCTACTTCAAACAAAACATGCATATCATCATACATTCCCAGGCTTCATCATAGAGACTCACACATCATTCACACAACTTTAAAGGAATGATATCAGGTAAAAATTGTGCATAACAGCCACAAGATGGTAGGATGACAAAGAGAAATACAAGTCATCAAGGGGTAGGGATGAAAGTAATCCAGCTGCCCCCACACGAATAACGCCAACGCGCGTTTCGGTGTGTTGCCCCAGCCGGGGCTACACCTTCATCAGGGCGAAGATGGACAATAAGGGGTGGGACAAAACACCTGCAAATATAAACGAAAAAAACATATATAGTTTTTTCCTTAGAGCATATTCTTATAAATATATGTCACCCAAACAATATTTTAAATCAAGTCAATACCAAATCCTTGATGAGCTCCAGAAAAGCTACAGTAAAACTAAATAGTTAATATTACAACTGGAATAGAAAGCTAAACATAAAAAAACATCAACACATACCGAGAGATACTTTTTATTCTACAGGCCATAAGGAGAGTCCTCAGATACATAGACCCACTCATCACCGTAAGACCAGAATACTGAATAAAGAAAAAACATAAATAAAAAACAAAAAACAGAGTGTGGATACCAACAATAAAGAAAGACAACCACCAGAAAAGAAAACAAATAACAACCCATAAATAAAGAGTCAAGACCAAACCACCAGGTGAAAAGGGAAGGATTTAAATGTGCTATTGAACTGCCTACCCATATTCATGGCCTCCAAATATGCCCAATATAATTTCTTAAAAACGAGGGCGTAGAGGAAAGAGCCAACAACGAAGGCTTCTCCGGAACGTTCTACAAAGGGAATACAGCATACCTAATAAGATACCCTTAAAAGAATGCCAACAGGGAAACAACCCTGCAGATCATAATCTATGGCATTAGTCTAAAGCAACACATAAAGAAACCTACCAAGATAAAAAATAAAGAAGATCGCGATAGAATTCTTCTCCCGTAGAATTTAGGGAGGTCCTTTTATGGATGCCACACAAGGAATGATCTCATAAAGAATGGTAGATCCAGCCCCTTGCCGCGATTTCACAAAAATCGAAGGAAGTCTTTAGTCATTTTTACGTAGGTTCATATGCCGCGGGTCTGGAAAGCACAAGAAAAGGGGGGTACGATTATCACGTCCTCAGTCAAATCCCAGAAATAGAGAATAAGAAGCCCCATAGCAGTTGAATAAAAGAGATCCAAGGGCGCTTAACTAAAGGTAGTTACCCCCAGTATTGACTCTAAGGGGCAAAAGAATATCAACTATAAGAGGGAAGTACAGTGTGAATAAGACCACCCGTAAGTGATAGAGCAGGTATACGTGGCTCTCACTAGACATCCTCCTACCACCATAAAGAAACAAAACATCACCTCACCCAGAGACAGCCCGCTTACCGATAACTCCGTCTTTTCGCCCTGATGAAGGTGTAGCCCCGGCTGGGGCAACACACCGAAACGCGCGTTGGCGTTATTCGTGTGGGGGCAGCTGGATTACTTTCATCCCTACCCCTTGATGACTTGTATTTCTCTTTGTCATCCTACCATCTTGTGGCTGTTATGCACAATTTTTACCTGATATCATTCCTTTAAAGTTGTGTGAATGATGTGTGAGTCTCTATGATGAAGCCTGGGAATGTATGATGATATGAATGTTTTGTTTGAAGTAGGTGTGTGGGACGGTATATATATGTCTTTTTGAATTCTGTCTTTTTGATTATCAACTATTGTTACTATCGTTATGTGTTTTTATAAACTGTTGAAATGATTATTTAATCAATAAAATTATTACTCAATTTGTAAAACTTGATTTAACTACTCATTCTTTCCTTGATCTGCTCCTGAGATAGAGGACGAACTTTAGGACCCTTGTATGGGGCCATGTGTTGAAAATACGGGGCAGGTAATTTCTTGCATATTTGGTGTTCCTTATTTCCCCTGCGCACCTGCCCCCATCTAGTCAGGGGTCCCCCTTCTTATTAGTGCTACCTAGGGTGTAGCTAAGGTTTTTCAAATGAATCTCACTGGACCCAGTACAGGTAGTGAGTTTATTACACAGTGAGGTCACCCAACCACACAGTATAATAGACTGCTTTCCTCACAAGCCTGTATACTATGCAGGAGGTATTCCCATCCCAAAACAAGTAATTTTCAATCAGTGGTGCAAGGTGATCTAGTCTAGGAGTGGAGCTGAAAAAAGAATGTCTGGGTGATGTAGATGGAAGTACTGCTTTCACTGTGACTCTCACTTGTTGGGGCGAGAATACTGCTGACAATGTCCCAAGGAAATTTTATTACAGAGATGCTTGCTGGTTTCAGGCTAGACATACTCTTAGGTAAGTGGGGTATGTAAACCAAGTACCTCTATTACAGTGGCATATGTTTGCAACATTACGAAGTGCTGCCAGAAAGGGCCATTAAAAGATTGGTAGCAGCCTACCATCCAGCCAGCTTACAGAGAACCTGGCCTCCAACACCCTAGCAGAGGAAAGTCTGGTGTGTTGAGAGACTGGGCCTATCTAGTGGGGACCTGTACCTTCAGTGTCATTGTACTATATACAATGAAGGCAGAGCAGAATGCTGAGCTGTTGCCGTGCTTTTTGGCCATGCTCAACAAAGCAGGAGTTGATTTAAAAAATACCAAAACCATTAGCCCACATGCACCGAGTGTTTTCTCCTTATGTGTCCTGGCCATTGATTGCTTTCAGAGCCGGATCTGCCATGCGTCACAATGTGGTCCTGGGCAGAGTAATTCTGTGGTGGACGCCCTGCCCTAAATTCACCAGGTGACCTCCAATATGACTCGGCAGTGCTGTGGAGAATAGGAGCCCAGGTCAAGGGTTTCAACTAGCGGAAACCACTCGGTTCGTCCACTTCTAAATCGGTTATCTTCTGTTTTTTTGCAAATATTCTGCCAATCTTTAAATAACCCTCAAAATCTAGTAGTTCCTGTTGGAGGTTATACTGAGCACCACTTTTACAAATGCAAAGGTTGGTAGTTGCTGTTCACTATTGCGGGAGAGCCAAGTGAACAAGTTACTTAGTTTTATTAACATGCTTTCTGGTAGATACTCTATCTAACCGCAAATTCATCATCCTGCTCTAGAAAATTCAAAGCAGTGCTCCTACACACCAGTAGTTTGTGCCACATTGACGTCATTCAGCTTCAGAAGTGATAAGCGGAGCAGCAAATAAGCGCTACCCATGCCTGTTGGACTTCAGTTTCTTTCATTAATCCGTCCGCATCCTCAGGCGCAGAGCATACCGAACTACTGAAAAATCAGTGTGCAAATTCCTAAATTGGGATATTTCTAGATGGAAGTGACAATATGACACAACGGGGAATTAGGAGGGGGGTGAGGAATCTGCAGTTAGATAAAATATCTACCAGAAAAATTGCTACCAAAGGTAAGTAACTTGTTCTGATGGATACTTCTAACCGCAGATGCCTCACCTTGTGGATAGATACCATAGTAGCACCTCCCAAAGTGGTGGATCTGTTTAATGGCTTACACTAAGAAGTCCTGCAGGAACGAGCATGTGCCCATGTTGACAGACCTGACTGTTGAGGCAGAAGATCTTTGTGAACATTTGCAGCAGTGCCCACACAGCTGCCGAACAAATATCCAGGGCTGGCACTCCCCATGGTAATGCAAGTATAGCAGACTTGGCTCTAGTGGAATTCGTCCGTTGGCCTTCTGAAGGCTGCTTCTTAGCCAATTCACACCAGATCTTAATGCAGAGGACCGTCAATTGAAAGATAGTCCGTTTCTGCACTGCCTTGCCCTTCTTTGCCCCAGAGAATCCCACAAAGAGCTGATCATCCACCATGGTACTATAAATGTAAAAGCTGAACGCTCTCTTGGACCCAGTCGATGAAGGGATGAGGCGGAGCAAAGACGGTCGGCAGAGTGATGGCTAGTCTAGGGTGAAAAGGCATCACCGATTTTTGTAGGACCGCAGCTTGCATCTTTAGCACCAGTTTGCCTGTGAAAAAGGTGATATAAGTAGGCTGGGGGGAAAGTTCACTCACCTGGCATGCAGATAATCACCACCAGGAAGACCGTTTTTAAGGTGAGTAAGCACAATGCAGGGGGCCCCCTCAGCACAGTACAAGGGCCTGAGAACTCTGGATTAAATCCGGAGCGGGGGCCCCTCCGTGTACCTTGCAGGGGGGCCCTCTCAACTTTCGTTACGCCACTGGCACAATGAACAGCTGTGCATTGGGGTTCAAAAGGTGTATGCATCAGAAAATGAGGAATAAAATGTAACTCCTGCTGCAGCATTACAAAGGGTGATGGTGGAAACATATTCTTCAAACCTTTCAGAAATCACATCACAACTGATGATTTGAACTGATGATTTGAACAATGATAGTTGGTCCGGCAAACATAAAGAGGCTGAAAGAGTTGGCAGGTAACCTTTAAATGTGCCTAAAGCAAGGGCTTGCTAGGCCTAAAACAAAGCAAACAACACACCCAAAAGTTTTGCCTGAAACAAGTCTAACAGTCAGTACAGATTTAGTCAAAGGACACCTGGATGCCAGGATGACATCAGCAGTCAATAAACTTGGGGCGGAAGATCAAAATAATTCAACTGCCGCCACTATATCTCCACACATGGAGGTGCAGAGTGCACAGGCTGGGGTGCAAGACCATGCCCTGCTGCTGAAAGGAGATCCTCCCACAGTGCAAGTTAATCGCAGGGTGTTAGAAATTGGGTCTTTAGCTGGCAGAGGAATGCACCCTGTCCAAGTAGGGACCATATTCCCCTGTCAGGGTAAGTCAGATACACACCCTGAATTGCCTTGTGTTCACCCTCTGGTAGCTTGGCTCAGAGCAGTCAGGCTTAACTTAAGAGGCAATGTGTAAAGTATTTGTGCAACACTTAAAACAGTAAAACAGTGAAAACACAACACAAAAATAATCCACACCTAATTAGAAAGATAGAGCTTTTAATAATGAACAAAACAAGACCAAAATCACAAAAATCCAATAAGTACAACCTGAGTTATGAATTATTAAAGATTAAACTGAAATATAGAGCTTAAAAGCATAAAGCGCCAACCGGGGACATCTGGCCACGCCTGACCTGGGTAAATCCAAACGTTTAAGCCGACCACGATGGAGCGCAGGTCGGATACAGGAACCAACCCTGTCCCGCTGAAAAAGACGATGCGTCGTCATTGATCCAACTGGATATAGGCGATACATCGGTCCCGAGCCGCGCAATCAGAGTTGCGTCGGCTTCCTGCAAGATAGACGATGCATTGTCATCAAGCCGCGCAGCCGGCGATGCGATGTCCTTGGCAGGCGATGAGTCAGGCGCTGAAGATTTGTCGGTTCCGACCGGCGCAACGACGGCCATATGTGAATTTTGCTCGCAAAACTCAGAAAACTCACTTCCAACGGCCCAGGACTGGATTGGCACCACTTGCCAGGGTTAAACTCACAGTTGGAAGAGTCCAAAACTTGCAGGAGAGTTGCTGGAAGTCTTCGATATCCCTGAGACTTCAAAACAGGAGGCAAGCCAGCAAGCCCTTGGAGTCACTTAGGTCTGAAGATGTAGAGATGCAGATCCAGTCCATCTCACTCCCAGGAAAGAAGGGCAGCAGGTAGCAGGGCAGGTACAGCAGAACAGGAGTCCAACAAAATCCAGCAGGGTCCAGCAGAGTGACAGTCTCTTTAGCAGCACAGAAAGCCTTCTACCAGGCAGAATGTCTTCAGCTACAGAAGTGTATTGAAGAGGTGGTGTCTGAGGGCCTTCTTCCATACACAGTTATGCCTTTGCAGTGGGGAGAAGCTTCTAGAGGCATGCCTTTGAAGTGCACAGATGCCATGCTTCCTCTGTCCTGGCTCCAAGCTGGCTGGAGTGACAATACAGGGTAGTTAAGGCCTATTGTGTGTGGACAGGACACAGCCCATTCAGGTGTAAGTGAGGCAGTGGTTAGCTCCACCCTGATCAAGCCAGTTAATTGCCCATTAGGGCCTATCAAGTCAGACCTAAGCTCCCATTGTGTGTGGCTGTCTAGAGAGAATGCACAAAGCCCAGCTGTCACCCCAGACGTGGATTTAGACATAGGCTGAAGGCACCAAATGGCTAAAGTAAGAAAATGCCAACTTTCTAAAAGTGAGGCACCAAGTGGCTAAAGTAAGAAAATGCCAACTTTCTAAAAGTGAGGCACCAAATGGCTAAAGTAAGATAATGCCAACTTTCTAAAAGGGATATTTTCAAAATTACAATTTAAAATCTGACTTCACCATAAGTTGAGATTTTAAATTGCGAGTCCAGAGACACCAAACTTGAAAAATCTATATTTTCCCAATTGGGAATTACACTTAAAAGATGTATTCAGATAATCCCAATGTTAACCTATAGGAGAGACAGATCTTGCAGTAGTGAAAAATGAATTTAAGAGTTTTTCACTACCTGGACATGTAAAACTTAAAAGTACAGGTCCAAATTTTAAATACCCTGCACCCTGACCATGGGGCTGTCCAGGGCCTACCTTAGGGGTGACATGTGTATTAAAAAGGAAGGCTTGTGCCTGGCAAGAGGGTTAACTTGGCAGGTCGACATGGCAGTTTAAAACTGCACACAGTTGGCAGGCAATGGCAGGCCTGAGGCACATTTAAAGGGCTTCTTCAGTGCTGCAGGCCCACTAGTAGCATTTAATTTACCGGTCCAGGGCACATGTAGTGCATTTTAGTAGGGACTTATAGGTAAAGTAAATATACCAATTGTGGATAAGACAAAGTTACCATGTTTTAAGCACAGATCACGTGCACTGTAGCACTAGTTAGCAGTGGTAAAGTGCCCAGAGTCCTAAAGCCAACAAAAACAAATTCAGCAAAAAGCGGAGGAGGGAGGCAAAAGGTTTGGGGATGACCCTGCAGAAAGGGCCATTTCCAACAGTGGGCAGATAGTCAGACCCAAGACCTTCGGGTACCACACTCTCCTGGCACAATCTGGTACCACTAGGATAACTCTGGCCAGGTCACTCCTGATCTTCTTCAGATATCGGGCAGGAGAGGTAGCAGTGGGAAGGAATACATAAGTCATGTGATCAACTCTGAGGAATGCGTCTCCAAGCTTTCTGGCGAACACCAGCACACAAAAGTGCTGACATTGCTAGTTATCGGCGGTGCAAACAAATTTAGCCGGGGATCTCCCCACCTTCAGATGCGATTGCCATTCACGATTCTCTAAGAGTCGTTGACTAAGTTTGTCTGCCCTGGCGTTTAAAGATCTTATCAGGTGCTGCACCACCAGGGAAATCTCCTGATGATCTGTCAGCTCTAGAGGCATAGAGCATCCTGGTACAGAACAATGGAACCCATCCCGCTCTGCCTGTTGCAGTACCACATGGCGGCAGTGTTGTCTGTGAGAACCTGCATCATCCTACCTTTGATGTTCACTTGTGCAGTGCAGTCATCGCAGGCCTTAGAGTACAGCCACAAACCCAAGCACGAAAGGAACACATTGTGAGGATCTCTCACAGTTGTATGTTTGCAACAATCCCTACAAGGCTAAAATCCTGTTGTCTTAGGGGGTGATATCCCTTGCACACTGACTGACTGACTGACTGAAAGGTATTTATAGAGCGCACTAATGCCGAGGCGTCTTGGCGCTGAGTGATATGTAATGCCCATGGCCGACACATTCAGGGTTGGGAGAAGAGCCATGTTTTAACTTTCCTCCTAAAGACCGATCTGTTAGGCAAGGACCTCAAGTATGTGGGCAAAGAATTCCAGAGTTTGGATGCCAGAAAAGAGAAGCGTTTTCCTCCACACCACACACTGGAAGATTTGAAGGAAATAATTCTCTTCACAAATGAAGAAAAAAGAAAGAGTGGTGCTCCGGATCCACATCTGAATGCACAGAAAGAAAGGAACTGATGCAGCGTGAATGGGTGGCGTTAATATGCGGCTCCGTTTGGAATGGCATTGACAATTAGTTACACAGTGCCACCTGCCAGCAGGCAGGAGCGCTGCTTAAAATTTCCCGGATTTGGTCTGGCCCTGGGGATGTTAACATGGTGAAGAATCTGAGTGTTGATCAGAAATTGCATTTCAAGTGACATCTGTTGATTAGGAGGGCTTCTGTATGAAAAAGTAATATCCCAGGGGAAGAAGAGTTGTGTATATCACCCAAAATAGAACATAAGTGGGACTCGTCTTGCAGCAAACCTACTGCCAAGGGGATGAAGCTGCATCCCTTTACCTCTCACAGAACTAGAGTGAACTTATTTGTCGATAGACTTTTGGCCAGACGATGAAGGACCTTCATGTTGGGTATTAAATGTGCTGTTTTTATTGCTAACCACCCATCCTCATTTGCTTTTAGGATTGCGAGGGCTTATGATGTCAGTAATGATTGCTGCTCTCATGTCCTCTCTGACTTCCATCTTTAATAGTGCAAGCACCATCTTCACCATGGACTTGTGGCGGTTCTTTCGACCTCGCTCTTCCGAATGGGAGCTCATGATTGTTGGCAGGTGAAGGACATTCCACTTTTAATTTCATCTTCTGCTCACTTTTCTGCTTTAGTTTGGTTCATCACTTTTTTGCATATTTAAAAACTTTCCTTACTTCTCTTGCTCTAAAGTTGAATGCCTGCCCAGATTTCGCCACACTTCTCTCTTAAAGACTCCCAATACTTGCTGCTATTAACAAAAGGGGAACTGGGGAAAGTGACACGTGCACCAGCAGTGACCTTGAGCTTTCAAAACCAACCTCCAATTGCTACAGCACACTGGGAACTGCCCAATTGAACAAACAGGCAGTTCGGCCCTGCTGCCATGGAAAACACATTGCCATGGACTCATCTGCCCCAAGCTGCCAGCATCGAATCGTTAGAAGGTCTTCACGGTTTAGTTTGGGTCTTCTGAAGCTGATTTTTTGTGTGCAACCCATGGCGTTTCTGAGCAGCAAAAATGTAAAATGACACTGAAGCTCAGAGAGAAAGCGTGTCATGGAGGTCCTTATGAAGTGCTTCTCACAGTACCATTTGCACTCCTATATTTAAATTAACATCCAAAGGTAATGTAATTTTCCTTCTCAGCAGCTATTCTCTAGAGCAAACACCCTGATCCTAATTGAGACTGTTGGGACCCTGTAAAGTGTTATTTACCTTAAAAAAACCTGCTCAAGGCAATTCTGTTCCGAAGTGGCATGAGTCACCAGGGCCTACAGACCCTGTCTCTGATATTAGTAAACCATAGAAACACCCTTAGTAGTATTCAGTAGTAGAATGTTAACAAACTATTTTGTTCTTTTTCATAACATTCAAAGCAAGCACTCTGGGAAAAGAATTTGTGGTAACACATTCCAGGTTTTTATTAGGGGCCTACTCTTTTTAATTCTTTTGATGGCTTCCAGCTCACTATGACTATTGTTCACATTTACTGTACTCACCAGGACTGTAACTCATCTACTTCACCCTAATATCAGACACCCTTTCAGACAAATTCCACCAGTATCTGATTACAATAGCCAATCTTCTCAAAACAAAATCTACACATAGGGCCTGATTTGGAGTTTGGTGGGCAGGATACTCTGTCCCAAACTCTTAGTCTGTCCCCCTCATTTAGAGACAGATGGCCTGTAAGCTTTCTATCGATGCAGCCACGTTGATGGAAAGATTCCTCCGATGGCCTGATGGAGAACGGGCTGTCAGAAGAAGGGCATTACCCAACCCGCCCTATTTAGGGTGGATGGTGTAATGTCCTCTTTTTTCTGTCCCTCCATACTGGACAAAAAAAAAAAAAAAAAAAGAATGACACATTAGCTGTTATTTCACAAGGTCATTAGTTTTTTTGTTTTCCAGAAACTCCCGCTTGGGGAGTTTATTTCTGAAGAACGAAAAAAGTTTAAAAGTTTAGGGAATGGCCGTCAAAACTATGCCATCCATCCACCAAACGTTTTGTACCTAGATGGCAGTCCATCATGGTGGTAGAGATAATACCCTAAGTGACCCTGAAGGACTGAAAACTATTGCCAAAGAATAGATCAGGCCCATAATGAATTACCCCGTTCGATCCTATCGAAGATCCTTTCTACCTCTGTGTCCTCTTCTTGTTGATGGACTTGTCTTTGTCTGATTCTGACTCCTATCCTTTCCACCTCTGCATCCTCTCCTTTTTGATTGACTTGTGACCTGGCTCATAGAATTGCCCCTCTGTGTTCTCTTCGTGTTGAATGATGTGCCACTTGATCCTGACTCAGATTATTTGTACCTCTGTGTCCTCTCTTTATGAACTACTTCTCTCCCTCTGGTCCAGTCTAAAGTCCTTTCTTTCTCTGTGCGTGCTCCATGTTGAATGATTGGGCTTCATCCAACTCTTTACTGGTTTTATCTAGCCTCCTTATTTAAAACTGTAGGATATACTTCTTGCACTGATCTTTCTGTCTGATACTTTCACCTAGGTGTCAGCCGCTTCTGGCACTAATCCAGCTCCACCTTTCCCTATGCGAAGGCTTTGTGACATTATACACTCAGACTAACTCAGTCCAGGATACTTCAGGCTTTAAAAGTCAACTCATTGCCTCTGTTGTCCCTGGCAGGGTTTTTGTGTTGGTGTTGGTTGTCATATCCATTCTTTGGATTCCCCTGGTGCAGGCCAGTCAGGGTGGGCAGCTGTTTATTTACATCCAGTCCATAAGTTCCTACTTGCAACCTCCAGTGGCCGTGGTCTTCATTGCCGGCTGTTTTTGGAAGCGCACAAATGAAAAGGTGAGTCACATGCTCCAAATGTTGATAATACAAATTACATTTATTTGTCATGTATTGGGTTATGTGGTATGCAACTGTGCAAGGTTATCATAATTGAAAACATTTAAAGAAGAGAAATAACCAAAACCATCAAGTATACATTTTACAGCACACACTTTCAATTAAACACAGCCTGACCATTAATTCATCAAGACCTTTACAACATGCCCTCACTGGACCTAGTCATGTGTAATCATAAATATCTTATAAAAAAAAAGGAAACATGAAGCTTCCCACTCTGACAAAATACACTGAGAAGATGCTTGAGAGAACATCTCACAAAAAATTGATTTTTTAATCACAAATCACAGACAATGTGGATAATATATGAAAGTGATAGTGTGGTGAGCATGGCCAGCTGGAGCAGTAGATAGCTGGGATCTGTTCGGTTTTCAGCTGAGGCCCTGCTTCCAACCTCACCTGCCAGGGTATACTGAGCCAACCCATTGGTGGTGAAAGTGTCTGTCTGATTTAGGATAACTTGGCTCCTAGGAGAAGCAAAGATAAGATTCTCCCAACAACCCCTATCCGGTAGGATATTAAATGTACCTAGGCATGAGTAGGAGTGTAGTTAGTTGGTGACAAGACTTGTGAGCCCACAGATAACACTAATCTGCGGGGAATGTGACCAATGCTAAAGACTCTGCTGTGGCTGGAGTTCTGTGGTGGACGCACAAAGAATGGTGGGTCTCCCATAACAGAGCTGGAGCCATTAGGAAGATGCCAAAGAGTAGTCCAGCTTTTGGGACAAGTGCATCGTGGGCCTGATCAAGACTACTCCTTTTGGTCCACGGATTTTGTCTTTTATAAGGTGGCGACATTGATAGGTAGATGGGTATTTTCTTCACCCTCACCTACCCCCATGTGCCCTGGCATGTTACATCTGGTCTATGTGCATCTACTGTGCCCCATTAGGACTGTCCGTATAAGAGGAGATATGGCAGACAGACGGACACATAAGTAGTTCATTAAGCTGTTCGTCACAGTTAACAACATCGGGAAGAAAAATATGGTTCAGGGCCACCCTAATGAATCTGAAATAACCACATGGGAAAAGATGCATTTGCGCCCATTTAAAGTCCTGTATGTGATCCTTAGTATAAAGATGACTAACGTTTTTAGACACTAGTAAAAACAGTGAAAGAGAAGGTAGAGAGCCTATCCAATTGAGAGGTAAAGAATGGAAAAAGGACTTGTAAACTGTGCCTCCAGGAGACATGTTTTAGAGTGCCAATGGAGTGACGATCCAGATGAGATGGAGCAAATGCAGTCTTTAAAAACTGTATGATTGAGAGTATAGTGCAGTTGGAGAAGTAGTCATAATGTACTCCAAGGATAATTGAAAAGAGGTGCTTTAAGCAGTGATCCAGAAATAAAAGAGATATTGTTGAAAGCCAAAAGTCTTCTCTTGTTTCCTGACTTAAGTCCAAACACCCTGGTGGGGAAGAAGACTCTACACACCTGGGTCTGTGGGTTAGTTCTTCTCTGGGTGTTGGGATGTAGATGTATTGGGGGTCTAACTCTATTGTTTTTGATGTTCTAATTTGAAGTCTGGCTATAGACAGTTTTAGCTGTCAGGCAGACCTCATGTCAGCACAAGATACAACACACAATATATATCATATCAAAGGGCGAAACTGAGTGGAGGTCAGTCACTTTAGATATTAGCTGATTTTGGAAAGTCCCTTTCAAGCTTTGGCTTGCTAAATGGTTCATCCCATTTTAGGACCAGCCACGACATTTCCTGGAAGTGTACATTTACAGTTAAAGTTTTTCATGGTAACTTCAAAAGTAACTTGTCTCTACGACAGCAGCAAATGGACGACTTTGTGCGTGCGCGCGCACACACACGCCCACACACACACACACACACACACACACACACACACACACCTATGAAGCACTCATGAAATACTGATGGGTTAGCAGTGCACCTGCAGCAGCAGCACTCAGCCCGTCTTACAAATGTGTGCATCACCAGAGCGGGGAAGAAGGGTAGACAGAACGACCATCAGTGGCTGGCGAGAAACAATAGTGTGGGTCATATCTGACCAACTGCAGTATGGTGTCTGCCAGCTGCACCAGAAATGTCAAAAAAGAAGGTAAAGCCAGCAAAATGAGGGTGAATCAAGACCAACATATGGACAACGGAGGGTGGGCAGGAGGGGCTGGGGGCAAGCACACAGACAACTGAGGGTGGGCAGGAGAGGCTGGAGGCAAGCACAGAGACAATGGAGGGTGGGTGAGAGGGGATGTGGCAAGCACACAAACAACAAACAGTGGGTGGGCTGTGGGCAAGCAGACGGACAATGGAGGGCGGGCAAAAGGGTATGGGGCAAGCACATGTACAACGAAGGGGGTGGGAGGGGCTGGGTAAGTATACAGACAACAGAGGGTGGGCATGAGGGGCTGGGGTAAGCACACAGACAATGCTGGGTGTGGGGTAATTGCTGTGGAAAGCAAACAGACAAGCACACTGTCAACAAAAGGTGGAGCTGGACTAAGTACTCTAACAACTGAGGTTTTATTGTGGGGTCTGGGGCAAGCATACGAACCACAATGGGTGGGCAAAACAGATCTCAGGGAGGAACACGGGGGAGAAGTACATGAGGGAGACAGGTAGAAAAGACACACTCTTATAGTGTTTACCCATCAAGAAAAAAGTAGATCCTGAAAAGGTGAGTAGTGGAAGGAGACAGTATTGCATCTGTGCTTCAAGCAAGGAACAAACACATGAAGAGGAAGGAAGCCCATGGAAGCTGACGAATAAGAAGCAAGCTATCTGGGGTTTCTAAAAGAAGCCAACAATTAAAACAGGGTAGACAATATTTTTTATCCATAGCTTTGATGATAGCATGCTCCTTTATCCTCCAGAATTGGACAAGATCCCAACAGTCCAGGGCTGGAAGAGCAAAATGCTTTGCACTATGAATTTTGAGGAGGCATATGCAAAGCGTGGGGGGGGGGGGCTTAAAAGGTTTAATGACACATGGCAATACTTGGAACAAGGTTAAAGGGTACTCAAAGCTCTACACTGTATTACAAAGGGATGGCCTCTCAGTTTATATCATGAATGCACTAGAATTTGGCCTTTCAGTTTATATTATTAATATACTTCAATTTGGCAATAGATTAATGGAGCTGGAGTTGAGCTATCGAAAAGTTGTTCTGAATCTGGATCCACTTTATATATTGCACTTTATACTGCACTTTAGATGTACATCGCCTTACTCCAAGAAACACATCTCACTGACAAAGAAGGGCAGGCACTAAAGAAGCGATGGAGGGGCCAAGTGTATTTCACCACCTACTCAGCATATGCACGGGGAGTGCGGATATGGATTAGGGCGGGGGTTCCCTTTTAAGTGACGGACACTATCATAGACACAGAGGGTAGATATGTGGCGATACGAGGCCGCCTAGAGGGCAGAGAGCTGACACTGGTGAACGTATATGCTCCAAATGTGGAGCACGGTGCGTTTTTTGCGACATTATCGCGACGACTGGCCTCATTCCTGACAGAAACGATATTACTAGGGGGAGACTTTAATTGTATTGCAGATACTCTGATGGACTGCTCACACCCTCCCCTACGGGACTCTCAGACAACCTGCACAGCCAGAATATTTGCAGACTGGCAAAAGCAATGGTGTTGGACTCATGGAGATGCCTCCATCCACAGGGCAGGGATTACTCCTTCTTTTCAAATATTCATGAGGTACACACCAGACTAGACTTGTTCCTTTCTTCCCAGGACGTACATAATCAGATCGAAGCCACTGAATACTTATCCCGAACTATTTCGGATCACAACCCTGTGCTTCTGCAACTAAAAAGGGCGCAACCTAGACCCTCCATACCAACATGGAGCCTCAAACCGAAAGCACTTGAGGACCAGGTCTTCCGCAAAACAATTAGAACTAAAATTGGTCAATACTTCATTGATAATGCGGGGACCGCGTCCACTTCCCAGCTACAGTGGGATGCCTTTAAGGCGGTGGTACGAGGATACTGCATTGCTGAATCCAAAGGAATTCGGCAAACGCTCCTGACGGACGTAGAAAAAGCAGAGAAACAACTCCGCGACAGAGTTAAGACGGCCAAACCACCTTGAGATTCAACCAGATCTCCTAGCGGCCAAGGAAGAGGTAGCAGCACAAGTAGAGTGCCTCCGATGCTTTGACTATAAGAATTACATGGACAGAACGCACGCGCAGAGGGACAAATCGGGCTCCTTATTGGTGTGACAAGCTAACCCTGTGAAGAGAGGCTCACCAATCTTAGAAATGGCAAATGCAGAAGGGGGCAGGATTTATACTCAGGTAGGGATAAATGAGATATTCGTAGACTACTACTCTACTTCATATACTAGCACATTCTCTGGGGATCCACAGGAGATACGAGCATACGTAGCAAACAGAGGGGTGCCGCGACTCGAAGAGGAAACCGCAGAGCCTCTGGGAGAGGACATAAAACCCTGTGAAATAGCTGCTGCTATTAAGCACATGGCGCGCAATAAGACTCCGGGCACTGATGGGCTCCCAGTGGAGTTTTATTCCACATACTCTGCCGAACTGATTCCCCAACTGGTGAAGCTGTATAAGGCAGCTGATACCACGGGTCTCCTCCCAGCAACTACTAGAGAGGCTGTTATAGTCCCGATTCTAAAGCCCAATAAGGAAGCTCATGATACAACGGCCTATCGCCCATTATCAATGCTAAACATTGATTATAAAATCCTTAGCCGGATCCTGGCCACCCACCTACTACCCTACATGAGCACATTAGTGCACGAGGACCAAGCGGGGTTTATCCAACCCGAAATACAGCTGGGAACATTAGAAGGCTACTTGATATATTAGAAGCGAATAAAGAAGGTCACGCAACAGCTGTGATATTCGCAGTAGACATAGAAAAAGCATTTGACAGCTTGGAATGGAGCTATCTGTATGAAGTGATGATGCATATGGGACTGGAGGAACGATTTACAAAGTGGACTAGGCTCCTTTATACTGAGCCTACAGCTAGGGTGCGCACGGGACGTACTATATCGAGGGGATGGCCAGTAGAGCGAGGCACCAGGCAGGGGTGTCCCCTCTCCTCCCGGCTATTTGCCCTAGCCATGGAACCTCTTGCGCTCATGGCCAGAACAGGGCGCCACTACCGAGGCCTAACAATAGACCCCTTTTGCCACTACACTGCATTGTATGTGGATGACTTACTGCTGTTCTTAGACAGGGGAGATGAAGACTTAGTGAAGGCTCGAGATTTGTTGGAAACATTTGGCCCTATCTCAGGGCTTAAGGTGAGCTGGCAAAAGTTGTGACTCTTCCCAGTGCAGAGAACGGGTGACCCCCCTGCCAACCTCAGCAATTTGCGCTGGAAACCTAACTGTCTGCCGTATTTGGGAGTCCATATCTATCATGACTGGACAGACCTTTATGAGGGAAACATAGGACGAGCTATGCGAGGGCTATAAACAGCGCTGGAATTCTGGGGAACTCTGCCACTCTCAGTAGCTGGCCGGATCGCACTACTCAAAATGATAGCGCTCCCCCGCTTGCTGTACTTTTTCAATACACTCCCACTGTGGATCCCCGGAGCTTCTTTCGGGAGCTCAATGCCCAGGTACGAGCCTTTATTTGGTGCTCCGGGCGCTGAAGGGTCGCCTTGCGCACCCTGCAGCGGCCGGCGAGAGCGGGTGGCATGGCGGTTCTAGATTTCGAGAATTACTATATAGCGGCACATGTGCAGTGATTGGTACAGAATATAGCGCGAAGGCGACAGCGAACGGACCACCCGGATGAAGCTGACCCAATATTACGCGGGCTAATACAGATATTTCTAAGACTCAACAGATCAGCTAGGACTGATTCCCATGCACTCAGAGTGCAGACCAGATGTGGCACCGGGGCTTACAAAAATGGGAAGAAAGTTCCGTACTCCCCAGACATCCCATTAGACATGTTAAGGGCACTCCTCCATAGAGACAATTGGAGGACCCTGGAGGCCTGGCTCGATGCTGGAGTGACAAAAATGGGGGGCATATATAGGGACACTGAACTACTACCATGTGGGGAGCTCTGTGCTGAATTTGGACTACCCCAGGGGCATTTTTTATTTCATAGGGCACTTACGGCGGCAACTCGCAAGCACTGGAAGATGGGCACTACGGAACCCCCTTCCCAGCCGAGCACCTACTACATAGCCCTATCGGAGGGCACTTTTAAAGCAATCTCCTGCCTATACAGGGCACTCCAAACAGATGGGCTACACCCGCTGAAGGCATTACGCCTACAATGGGAGGAGGATTTGGGCTCTCCGATCCCAACGAAGGAATGGGGCAATATACTAAGGGGAACACCTAAAGTATCCAGGAACGCGCGCTTTAAATTGATAAATTACTACGTAGTCCATAGAGCCTATTTGACCCCAGAGCGTATACACAGATATTTCCAGACAGAAAGGAAAGCCTGCCCACGATGCGGAGAAGAACAAGCGCATATATTGGACCTGTTCTGCCTTACATGAATATTGGAGGGAGATCACACATATAATAGGAGAAGCAATAGGAAAGGAGATCACCTGCTCCCCAACCCATTGTCTCCTAGGGTGGTTTTCCCACACACCCAAGAACAAAATCACTAGCAGATTTCAAGACTTAGGGTTTATCCTAGCGAAAAGAGAAATAACAAAACATTGGAAGTCGCCGAGAGGCCCCCAGATAGCTGCCTGGAAAGCAGAACTTCTAAAATGGTCATGATGTGAAGGGCGGGTCCTGATGAGAGAGGCCAAGAGAGGACTGCGACACATAGAGCTTGCCAGGGCGTGGGAAGCCATAATCCAAGATCTACTGCAACCAGATCCAGCAGAGCTGGGGGAAGACAACGAAACCTAAAAGAATAAGACACTGACGACCAGATCCGATGCACATAGAAGAGCCAACAATATACTAAAAGCTGGATTCTCCCCTTGCAGATGTCAATCCTAACCTATCATTGCATGACCCCTACTTTAATCCCCCAATAGTAGATATATATATATATATATAAAGCTCCATGGTGTACACATTAGTTTCTAAGCTCACACAATGAACTCGCACAGGGAGGAGGGTGGGAGGGACACTGAAGATGTTCTTTGTTGTTGAAAGATGCCTTAGACAGACATGGGAACACCAGTGACAGATGTATTTGTTGCCCCTGCACTGGAAATGCATACTCACTGATGATCTGTTCTGATGAAGTAATATATGCTCAATAATATTTGTTTAAAAAAAATGTATGTATATGGAGGGAAGATCTGTCTACGTAAAGTGCTGATTAGGTACAGAATGTTGGTAAGGAGGAGGATACAAGCAAGGGAACACACTTGCATCATGCATACTTATATGTCATGCGTTACTCCTCAGGACTCTCGCAGGAGGGGAGGCAGGTGTGAGGGGTGAGTTAGCTATGTACAGTTATTTGATGAGAAGATTTCACAGAAGAGGTGAGTTTTCATCCGCTTAAGAAGGAGGCCTTTCAGACCAGTACCTAGATCAAGTACCTGATCCTCGGTCAATGGCAGAAGATTAGCCATCCAGAGTCTTGCACTTCCAACTGGGTGGCTGAGAAAGGCTTCTGGTGGAGGGCATCTTGTGGATGTATTCTAAACTTTTTTTTAAACAAAATGTTTCAACAATGTACAATTAATGTATAATAGTCACTTTAGTTGAGAAGTTTAAAAAGTCTGATTAATTGGGAAGTTCAAGAGCACCCACATCTTCGAAATATGATGAATTCTTGGAAAAGATGTGCAGAGTTCTTTGAAAATGTTTGCTTCATTGTTTGGAGAAAAACAGATTAGTCACCTGAGTAAAAGTGTTTAGAAATTTGAATGATAAGTGATGCCTACGATAGACCAATGCAAACTGATATCTTTGACCAGAATGGGAAGGATACCTATTGACATAAGAAGAAGGGATTCTCGAAGTCCGCATATTCACACTCAAGGGACCATAGCCATGATTGCAAGTAAGGTTGGAGGTTTAAGATCAGGGATGTACAGAGCTGAAATCCTGATTCCTCTTTTGCCTTGGCAGGGTGCATTCTGGGGCCTGGTTATTGGATTGGCAGTAGGTGTCATCCGGATGGTTTTGGACTTTGTCTACACGCCCCCGCTGTGCCACGAGCCTGACAACCGGCCAGCCGTTGTTAAATATGTCCACTACCTTTATTTCTCCATGCTGCTTGGCCTGCTGACCATGATAATCGTGGTGGTGGTCAGCCTCTTCACAGAAGCCCCATCTAGAGAAATGGTAAAAACACATTGTTGTGTAATTGTTTTGTAAAATGTGGGACGTGATTGGGTGAGTGTCTGTTTGCCATTGTTTTAAAAAATAAGAGCACTGCTTTGAACATTGCTTAGATGACCAGTGACAAGGTGAATTTCATTCTTCTAGATGATTCGATGATGGCCTCTTACATTTGTTACAGTCAACATAGCCATGACTCAGTCTGCAGCCTGGTATTGTACAAGTGTCAACCGAAAAATTCAGCAACAAAAACCCCTGGTATTGAGCTATGCATCCAACTTGATACACCACTACCACTAAGCCATATTGCACAGCACTACCAAGTAATGGTGTCTCACAACATTACCATCAATTAATATCAGTAACAGTAAGTAATCCTACTATTAGGCCATGGTCCTAGTGTAACAAAAGCACTACCATTCAGCCAGAGGACAGTATTTCACAGCACAATCATTGTGGTATTGGTGAGTAACAGACATCACAACTATTGAGCTAAAGGGCAAATTCACACAGCTGTGCCACAGAGTCATGCATTGTACAGCACAACAAATGCAACAATGGGTTGTCATGTCACAACACAACCATTGAATCATGCCTCTGATATCAAAGAGTAGCATCATCAAGCCTTGGTCTAATTTCGAACAGCACTATGTTATGTTAATTCTATTTCTTAAGCGCATGCACATCCTGGCACTGACTAAAGTAGGAAAAAGAGGAGGGGAAACTACATCTGTAATGCCTGTTTAAAGAGCTAGGTTTTCAAAACTCTTCTGAATTCCAAATAACTGGAATTTGCCCTTAGCACATCAGGCAGTAAGTTTCAAAGTTGGGGGGCACAGAAGGGAAAAACCCTTCCCCCGCTCCGGCTTTTCATACCTTAGACACCTTGAGCAAGTTTATTGCAGATGATCGAAGGCTTCGACTAGGACAGTATCTCTACATCCTATTCGCAACATTTAGGGATGCAATTATGTAAGGCTTGGAAGATGAGATAAAGGCTTGGAAGATGAGATAAAGAGCCTTAAATTTGATTTATTCGGCTATTTGGAATCAATTCAACTTGGCCAGTAAGGGGCGTGCTGATGAAAACAGTGCATTTTAAAATCAGTGGAGTAGCGATGTTTGTACCACTTGCACCTACTGACCAGGTATTGAGGTAGGTTAAGGGAAAGCCCACTGGAATAGTCAAATCTGGACATAATGGATGCTACCACTGACTCTTTATATTCATTCACTAAGAAGGGGAAATGCAGGATAACATAACCACAGATATCTGATTAGCTAGCATGAGATTGCCTACTATTTTAATACCCAGACTCTTTACAACAGTAGAAGGAGCTGGACAATTTCCCAATTGACTTGGACATTATGATGCTTGGCATAGACTTGGACAATATGATGCTTGCCATAAATTGGTATTTCCATTGACCACTAGTGCCTCTGTTTTTTCCACATTTAGTAGGAGGCCTTTTGTACCCATCCATTCTCAAATAAAGATCATGACATGTTGAAATGCCTCAAGAGTTGCAGGGCTATTATTTAGCTTCAGTAGTATCTGGGAGTCAATGGTTTTGCGTGAAAACTAGGTTTACAGTTTGTTTGCTGTTGGACAGAACCAGGTCAGCGCAGTGCCATCCACACCCATCATAGGTTACATGACAGCACTAACAATGATTCATGTTCGGATATCATACTGTACTAGTGTTAGGCCATGAATACAATGACATTGAGTAACACCATCCAATCATGGGAGAAGAAACACACAGCAAGAACTTCAAGCCATTGCCCGGGTATTCTGCAGCACTATTATCAAGCTATTTTTAGCGCACATTGCTACTATGAAGCCATGATTCTGACAGCACGCTGTACTAACATCCAGTTATGCCTACGTTAGCACACAATTCAGTTACAAAGTTATGAATCAGTGGCTTCACATTGCTTAGCGCCACAATACTGCCATAGGTCTAGCAACTCACAGCTGTATAATCAAGCAATGAGTTCAACACTAATGAACACTATGACTGAGACATAGGCCCAGCAGCACCTAGTGCTACCAGAGAGCCGTGAGAGTGAAATGCAACATTAGTCAAGCTCTGAATCTGGTAGCACCACTATTCTTGTCAATCGCTCCATTACTGTACATCATTAGCATTGAGCCAAAGGTCCAACAGCATACAGTGCTGTCACTGAGCAATGAATGTGTTAGAGCAAACCACTACTAATCGAGTCCTTGACCTTGCAGCTTACCAAATACCATAAAAGTGTGAGTGTAGTACCACACTGCACTCACAGACGAATAATGGATTCAACTGTGCATTGCACTCTAGTTAAGACATAGATTTGGTAGCTCATAGCCAACAAATGATCAGGCGAATGGCAAACTGCATCATCGTAGACCTAGCTGCTGAGTCCATCCTAATGCCAGTAGGAACTGTGATAGGCTAACTGAGAACCCAGCCATCAACAGAGTAAGAAACAGGAACAGCTCTATAAAGCGCTGGTCGTACGCCAGCACAGGGCACAATTCAATTCTCAGAACTGTGACCACCCCGACATCTCATAGGTCTTGTATCTGCAAACGAGACCTGCATATCGATTGACGAAGAGTAAGCAGCACAGATGAGGCACAGCCAAGTTCTTCCTTGCATATATCCGAATGTTTATAAAAGCAGTTACAGCCTGCACCCATGTAGCCTGAAGGATGATGTAAGGGTCTGCAAAAAAGAAAAAGGTAAGACATGATCTCTGTCTCCCTTATACCTTTCCTTGCACCAAGGATACAGACATAGGAGCCTTCTGTAAATGAAGGATGCACTCCCAGTAGGGATATCCACCCCCCAGTGTTCAGCTTTTTGCATAAAACTAAAACCTATATATGCAGAGGGAAGCTAAACAAGGCAAGTGGCACTCGGATTTAGGGCTTGCACATGTTGTATTTTTTCAACAATGCCATACGAAGAACTTGCGCAAATTAAAAATACTTTTCTGAACGGCTCATAAAATGCATACTTCTATGTGGTATTGTGAAAAGTGCACCTTATTGTGAAAGGAAGCTCCTGAAGAGGAAGCCGGACTATAAAAGAGGACACACCGCTGGCCTGCCGTATGGTTTAAATCGATGGCTGATGCAGCATCCAGCTTATGATTGGTGCAACGTCCTTTGAGGCATGCTAACAGACATCTATTAAGATATGTCTTTGAGGTAAGGCTTCCTGACACCTCCTGTCCTCCATTGCAACTCCTTTTCAGCCTTTGACAATTATGCCACACTTGAACATAAATTCTACTCTTCAAGTGTCCTAAAACAGACATTCAAAAAGGTGTGCCCAACTTTGTGGCTATGTTGATTTACTCTTTATTTCAACTGCAGCTCTCCCAGTGTTTTTAACAACACTATCTTAAGGTCACTCCTGAAAACACAACGGGTTCTATGTTGCCTCCTTGTTAACCATATCTTTACTACCAAACTTTTCTTTTTGGAGAAGATCTCAGAGACTCTTACTGACACTACCCAACCTGGATTTAGGACTGATCACGCTACACGAAGTGCACTGATGTGATTTGTGGTTAAGCCTCCATGGTCCACAAACAGTAGCCTGATTTCAGCTCTCCTCACTGTGGAGTACATCTTCATAGACTTTGCCGAAACTAAGGGCTTCATTATTCCTCCGGAACAGGATGATGAATGCCACTAAGGGTTTCCAGGTCTACCTGTAAGACCCAACACATTGGTGCCTCAGTGGCCTGTTTCAGATGCCTGTGTTGCTTAATGTGTATTTATGATGGAGAAGGAGATAATATGCAAATATAGTGTTCCAGCAGTCTGCTTAAAATACATAGATTTATACTGCCTCTTCCTGCATTGAATCACAGAAGATGAGCTATCCACACACAGCCATGCATGGAACAGCTACATATAAATACTGGCAAAATTGAGCTAATGTTAGTGGATCCTAAGAGCTGCCAGTGTCTGCGCCAGAGAGCTCAGGATTCCAATGATCATCATGGTCAATGTCCTTCCAGAGAGTAAAGTTGGTGGACCCCAAGGGCTGCAACAGGTAAGCTTGGGGTTCCATGGATCATCATTGTCAATGTCCTTCCTCAATGAATGATTAGTGGATCCCAAAAGCTGCCAGTGGCTGTGCAGGTTGAACTCAAGATGCAACTGATCATCATGGTCAATTTTCTTCCAAAGTCAGAGGTAACCATCGTCTGTGTACCATTTGAACATGAGGTCCCAGATTGCAACTATGGTCAAAATGGGCTACTTCTATCTCTGTTTACTCCGGGGGTACACTTGCCTAGATCTGTTCACGAATTTAAATCATTAGCCAATATTTCTGCCTCCAATCACTGTGGGATTGTGCACACGAAATGGCTTACACATGGACAAATATGAACACTCCAGCTAGTCTACAATGTGACTGCTCAAATGTAAAGACATGTTTCTTCCCCTTACATAAATCACTAACACACAAATCTGCATTGGCTTCTAATAAGGTACAGAATTCAGTTTAGGTTACTCATTATATTCTATCACGTTTTGCAATGAGTTAGGCATCCGTAGTTGTGAATTTTGATATTTTGTGGTGCAAGTGATCACTATGCCTTTCAATCTGAGGCCCCTGCGTGCTCGCCACACATAGATCACAAATACAATGCTCAGGGGCCTTGACCTTGCAGTGCATGACCCAAGGTATGACACACTTTCCCAAGAGACGAGGTGAGACTGACCTATCGCTCTATTAAGGACACCATGCAAGTCTCATCATCACTGTTAAGGGGTTTAGCATCAACATAAATGTGAAAGTTTTATCCTTCATTTATTTCTACAGCATTACGATGCACAGTATGAACAGTTTAAAGTCTACAATAGTTTGCAGGTAACCAAGAGGCTGAAATATAGACAGTATGAACATTTCCATGGCTTACTGTGCATCTTTGGTACACTCATGTTCTGTGAACAAAAGCCGAAAAAGCACTTGCACATGTGTAAAGAACACACAGCCAGCTGAAAAGCGGAGGTTACAGTTCTATCCACACTCAGGTAAAGCCCAACACATCCACTGGGCAGGGACACATACAATGAAGACCTGGAGAAATCTGATGTTTATGAAGAAAATAAAGTGGTCTCTGAGCACTTAGGTGAAACACAATGCTCTCGCAGTTAAAAGACACCTTCCCACTTTTTATTGGCAGTCCCATATGTACTTGGGAGGCAGGACTAAACGTTTTACACGAGGAGGCTGTAAATGTTGGCTCACACTTGCTGTATGAACCAGTCAAATGCCTTTGTTTGTAAGGAAGTAACATAGACATCTTTCCTGAAGTCTTCTCTTGCTTTCCCCTTAAGGTCAGCCGCCTAACATGGTTCACCCGGTGGGATGAACTTCCAAAAAAAACAGAAGAACCAACTGGAGAAGGATCACCCATAGGCAACAGCAATGGACTCGCAGTTTCCAAGAATTTGCCAAGCACAACTGAAGTGAATGCTGAATATGGCAGTACTACTGATTCTACAAATGTGATTAGCCCCCAGGGTAGTTCAAGCAATAGCGGTAAGTTACTGAAGAATGCTCTAGGAAGTCTCAACAAGATATTTCCCTTGTTTAATAATTAATGGTTCTGCCATTATCAGGTGGAATTTGCTTTCATTTTCTCATACTGATTTATTAAACCAAATTTCCTGAACAACTCTATTAAAGTTACACTTAACAATAAGTAATACAATAAAAAAGAAACAAAGAATCATCTTTAAAAAACTGTTGTTCCTGCATCCTAGATACTTATTTCCCTTTCTAGTCAAGGTCCTACCTAAATAAGGTGTTCTTGAACCTTCTTAGATAGGTACAGTCTGTTGCTTATCCAAACAAAAAAGGTCCCTCTTCTCTTCCTGTCTGTGCCAGCACTGCAGAGCTTTGTTCAGATGGGATCAGAAGGGCCGCATACGACTTTGGAGGTAGGCAAGGCAAAGAACGGTGCTCCTCCCTTTATTACCGAAATACTATTTGGTTGTCGGAATGCTTTAGTACTGCCGACGCAGAATGCAGGGACAGTCTGTATCTTGGAGTTACACGGTCTAGCAATTGTACAAGAAGCATAGGATGGGTTTGTGCCTCACTGTTTCCAGTGGGATTTATTTTAGCTTTTGTGCAAATGTGGTTAGACTGGTAGCAGAAGTGTGAATATTAGCACAGCATATAGCCTGTTGAAAGCATAAACCCAACAGTCCCAGCGCTTCCCCTCAATTGGATCCTGAAAAGTGAAGAATTCCTACCCACCTTTTTCCAGAGGGAACTAGAGTGATTATCTCAAGTATGGTTTGCTTCACCACGCAGCTATGTCAGAGGACCAACATAAAAACACTGAGGAAGGTCATTAGAGCCGAGATGCACATGGGATAACTACTGATCAGGAAAGCAGCAAATACTTAGAATGCACAGCAGGTTGATTCTCAGTCAGACATTCCTAAAGTTGTACCCACCCTACCCCTTTCTTAATGGTCACTCCTATATTATGACCAAATTAATGTTCTCCCTCAACCTCAATCACACTCCAAGTAGAAGTTTGTTTCCAGAGATAGAATTGAGCATAGTAAATACTACCTCATGTCCTGACTGAATCTGGGAGAAAATAGCCCGTACCCAGAATTCTTTTTGGTTAATTTTGGAGGTCCTCCATGTGTAACCTATTGAAGCTCCAGTTATTGAAGGACAACGTCCCTCTGATCAACTTGAGGATTTGAGAGAAGTTGGCCTGCTCTTCCCATAGCCAATGATACTATTGTAACTTAAGTAGACTTTCATTCAAGTTTCATGCCTTTCTGTTCAGTTTGAAATCTGGTCCACAAGTATTAAACAAAAACGTGGTCCTGTCATTTGAGGGACGGGGGTGTGGTGTTCCTCCAAAATGTAGCCCTTTTACTGTCAGGGTGTTTATGCACCTCTGTGTTGGAGCTGTTTTAAAAAATTGGCAGTAGGTTGCTCTAGCACATGAACATTTTGGTTTCTCTGTGCACCCATACAAACCAAGGACCAGATGTATAAATAACTGGTTGCAAAACACTGGTTGCAAATTGGCACCAGTATATTGCACCGACCCAGAAAATAACTTTACGAACCGGCCTATGTACTAAAATTACGAATCGTAGTGGATAGCAATCCAACCTTTCTCATGATTATTAATGTGGTAGGATGCAAATTGGGACTATGAGTGTATGCCATCACAGGGATTGGAGGCCACTCGGATAAGCAGACCACTGTGGCTGCTTTAAATAAAGCAGACGCTTTTTTAATGCACCCTATTTTCCTAGCAGGAAATGGGGCTGTGTGTAAAGTGGTCTTGTGGACCATTGACTACACCCCACAAACCTTTTTTTTAAATTAAAGTGGAAGATGTCCGAAGGAGACCCTTCCCTGTTGCAAAATGTGTTACTGGCTCCATTAAGGTTTCTGTAACTTTTTAATCTTTAAGACCAGATTTTGGTTGCAAAACATTGATGCGCAACATATCAAATCAGTTTTTGGGAGGGACGCATACAACACCCCCCTTCCAGATAAAATTAACGATACTATAATACAATTTGAAAAAGCTTTTCCGACTCTTAAAATGGAATTAGTACATCTGAAAAAGCATTTTTACAGGCAATCATGCCAAATCAGAGCGTTTGCAACCGTAAAAGGGCTTAGCACATCAGACTGTATGGGCCTTATTCACAAAGGAAAGTTACAATTTTGAGTAAGATTACACTTTCAGTATTAGCAAACACTGACCTCCCTACAAAAGTGTAAGTTACATGTCCACCCCCAGAGTAATGTGACTGGCTTACTATTGTGTGGGTAGATGACGTACCTCCCTAACCGCCTCCCTGACCATCTCTAAACCCCTCTTACTTCTTTCAAATCCCATCCCTTCAGGTAGTAAGTCTGCCTGTTTTCCCACCCACTTCCTTGTGTCCTTTCCACAACTACTACTAAATCTATACTCACATGTGTGGAGACTCTGCAGTCAGGGTGGAGAACTCTGCACATAGGTATAGATGAAAAGTACACTTTGTGATACGTTTTGTAGTATACGTACTACAAGTGCAGTTTGTAAATCAGGCCCTCTATGTTTTTTCTGCACATTTAAGGCAATGTATTGTTACAAAACCTTTTATACAAACGAGGGAAACGGGCATTGTAGGTCCAGCATACAGGCCCCAAACAACTCAACGTAGCAACGAAGGAGTATGCAGTTCCTATATGGGAGGGAAGGAAATGTCGAAGGCTGGGTTGGTCAGCACCCCTGCTCTAAAGTAGAGTCAGGGCATATCCTAATATAGGAAGTGGGGCCCTCACACACCCAATTGGGTGTCATGCTTCATCATAGGGCTTGCTCCTCGAGTAACTCCCGACCAGACGGAGTAGGTTCCTGGCACCTGATTCCGGAAGAACTCATGACGTTAATTTTACAGTAACGCTCATTCCTCTGCCTGCTAGTCGATGAGGCGTGATTCAAACCAGAGTCCGGTTGGTCCTATTCTTTGATAAAATAAGGTACCTCATTGTTAGGTTGACTGAGTGATTGGTTCACTTCTACAAACCAACAACTGTGTAGATAGTGCATAACTATAGGTCCTGACGAATTGCCAAGTGAATCTTTCCACAACAGGCGAGAAACATGTTGACCACGACTACGCATACCTTGACACCTCTGATCATTATAATCGGCGGGGACATCCCTGATGTTTTTAGTTGAGACGAGTGGGCTCGCAGATTAAACTCATTTTGGAGCACCACCTTGCCTCATTTTATCCTCCCACACATTTCCTTATCACATCTACACCACAAGGCCCCTCACCCACACCTCACCCATAAGGCTTGGGAAAAAGATCTCCGTCAAAGAGCCCCTCGTAGGGTGCCCGTCAGGCATTGCAGCACCGGCCTGACGAGGAGCAAGCCCTATGATGAAGCATGACACCCAATCGGGTGTGTGAGGGCCCCACTTCCCATATTGGGATACACCCTGACTCTACTTTAGAGCAGGGGTGTTGACCAACCCAGCCTCCGACATTTCCTTCCCTCCCCTATAGGAATTGCATACTCCTTCGTTGCTACATTGTTACAAAACCCACATATATAATTCAATGCAGCCTGAAGTTATACAAAAAGTGGCAATAATTACATTTTTGTAAAGAATTTGGTCAACATTTTTGCATTTTCAAAATGGAAAAACATAAATCTTGAACCGCTAACCAAGGATATGCTGACATGAATGCATAAAGTCCGTCAATACTAAATGTCAGTGGATTTTTCTTTGGAATATAGTCTACACAATCAATTATAAAATATCAGCGCAGATCACACAATTGAGGAAAATCACTCTTTATGGGAGCACTGTTATTTGATAACAGAACTATATGGAACATATAAAAAACATTATAATTTCTAATTTTGTACAAAGTAAGGAACTATTAGCGCAAACAAGACCTCCCTTCCCTTCACTTGTGGGCCAGTAGGACACTATGAACATGACATTTGCCACATTTTAGCACCTGTTTTTCCCAATCATGGTAATTTCCTCCATTCTCCCTAATGCAGGAATATATGCCTGCCAAAGCTTAACTCCAACTTTGTTCCTCTGTGTATCCTTAGCAAAGGGTGACATATACAAGTTTTCTATGAGTTCAGGTTGCCGACAGACAATAAACTGGGTTTGGTGCATTTGGAAATTTGGATAGCAGCTTCAAGTGAAATCCCAGTTTTAGGGTACCTTTCTTTTGGTCACAAATATCACCGCTAAACAGTATGGAAACATACCACAGTCATATACTTTTATTATCTACATATCATAAGGTTTCTATCTCTAGTTGCCAGACCTTCCTCGACCTGACTGGCAGGCCACAAGATCATACTGTACATGATGTTTTGCAGATTTTTAACACAATACATAATAATTTCCTTCAGTATCTCTTGCGCAGCAACGTAGCTCTCCTAAGATTTGGCCTATATCTGTGTTCTCCTAGGCATTGCGAGTGTGGGATTATCATATATAGGTAAGTTTTCATCGGTTTTGAGCAGCAATCTACGCCCTAGACACCAGGGAATGCAATTGGGAGCAGGGTTGGCCAGCACCCAGAGCAACCTACCAATCTCAGACAATACTGAAAACTGTAGAAACATAATCCACAGTGATGTGGCTTGTATGAATCCAAACACATTTAATCACCCAGAATCCCCAGCACATGTCAAAGTATGGGTACAAAAATCTAATTTCTTGATAGAAAACTCCAGAACTTTAGGCAAATAGCAATTCAATGTTCCCACACTTCTCCAGATAAAAACGGTGGGCCTACTGCATAGAACAGGAATAGGCAAAATTTGAGACCATGTTAAAACTACATTGACAATACATTGACTTCAGATGGTCACATTTGGCCTATTCCTGTCAGTTGCGATAGGCCCACCCGCAAGTGTGAAGCATCGATTTTAATGGGAGAAGTGTGGCAATACTGGGTAGTGGGAGTTTTGCTGCTCCTCACAAATTTAGGAACTTTCCATTACAGAAATGTGAGGAAATGGTGCTTTTTAACCAATATTTGATCTGTGCTGGACATGCAAGGCATGAATAAATGTAGGTATCCATGCACGTTGCATCACCCAGGATGTGTGTGTGTCTGCACCTCAGCAATGAGATGGGCGCTGACTGGATTTTTCTGAGGCTAAGGAAAAATCCAAACAGCATCCGGCTCCCCTCTGGAGTGCAGTGATGTGAGTATGTGTCTATCTGAACTGTGAGGAGAGAGGCACGGTTTGGAATTTTTTAAGAGATTAAGAAAAATCCAAACAACATTCGGCGTCTTCTCTAGCTCAGATGTGTGTTTGTACCCCAATGAGTAGAAGAATGCTGTTTGGATTTTTTTTTGATGCTAAGAAAAAATTTAAACAGCGTACAGCCCCTTGATGGGGTGGAGTGATGTATATATATGTGTATCTGAACCGCAGCAAAGAGACGGGTGAGCGTTGGGCTTTTTTCTGCAATTAAGAAAAATGCAAACAGCATCCAGGGTGTTCGCTTGGGCTCTAATGAGGAGATGGGTGCTGTCTGGATATTTTCTGAGGATAAGAAAAAAATCCAAGCATCATTCAGGCTATTCGCTGGGGCGTAGGTGTGTGGGTGTTTACCCCATGGGGAGGAAAGGGGCCCTCTTTGGATTGTTTCTGAGATTAACAGCCAGGTTTAGACCTCAGAGGTCAGGGAACTCCATCGCAAATGTGACAGAGTACACTGTGTGCCAAACGGACGTTCCATCCACCCTACTAGGGGCAAAAGAACCACCATATTTCCATCAAATGAGCCCCGTTGGTTCAGTCAATAAAAAGCTACAACCAAAGCCCCAACAGAGTAGGGGTTGTCAGAGGAAGGACATTATACTGCCTACCCTATTTAGGATGGATGGAAAAAAATAAATGATGACCCCTCTCATCCCCCACAACCTGGGAAACACTCCCTGGGTGATGGAGACATTAGTGCTCTGTTTCTTAATACCAAATTCCCACTTTGGGATCTTGTTTTTGAAAAACAAAAACTTTCTAAAAGTTTGGTGGACCGCAGTTAAAGTCAATTGCGGCCATCCACCAAACTTTTTGTACCTTGACAGAAACCACTATGAAAGTGGTTCCTATAAAGGTACGGAGATCTCTTCTGGCCAGTGGTGATCACTAAGTTTGGCTTATGGTAGATCATTAGGCTGGTGGAAGAAATATCCAGTGCCACCCCGACAGACGGAGTACTGTCTGCCAAACTTTAGATTTGGCCCTAAGAAAAAGAAAAAAAAAGCGTGCGGGTGTAGATGTGTATATCTGTAGCTCAGTGAGGAGACAGCTTTTTCTGAGCTTAAGAAAAATAAAAACAATCCTCCAGTCTCCTTGCAGGTGCACAGGTGTGGTGTGTGTGGCTAAGAAATAGCGTCTGGTCTCCTCACTGGGGTGCACACAGGTCTGTGGGCCTGTATGCACCTCAGAGAGGAGATAGTCACCTTTGGATTTTTTCCTAGACTAAAAGTAAATCCAAACAACGTTTGTGCTCCTCAATGCAGAGCAGATGTCTGTGTTTGCACCTCCAGTGAGGGGAGAGAAGCTGTTTGGATTTTCTTGAGCAAAAGAACAAATCCAAACAGCGTCCAATCTCCTTGCTGGGACCCAGACATGTATGTGTGTTTGCACACCAGAGAGAAGACTGACCTGGTTTGGAATATTTTCTGGAGCTAAGAAAAAAATAAAATAGTGTGTGGGCTCCTCACTGGGGAGAGACCTGTGTGTCTGTGCCCCAGTAGGGAGACAGGCATTGTATAGATTTTTTCCTGAGTTTAAGAAAATTCCAAACACTGTCCAGCCTCATAGCTGTTGCTCAGACGAGTATGCATGTTCTCCAGTGAGGGGGCAGGCGCTGTTTGGATTTTTTTGGAAGCTAACAAAAAATTCATACAATGTCCAGGCTCCTCAATGGGGTGCAGATATGTGTGCGTGCCTGTCCACCAGGAGACAGGCGCTGTTTGGATTTTTTCTGAGGCTCCTTGGAAAGCAGATGTGTATGTGTGTCTACACTCCCATGAGGAGCCAGGCAGTCTTTGAATGTTTACTGAGTATAAGGAAAAACACAAACAGCATCTGGGCCCCAAAGAAGAGCCAGCTGCTCTTTCAATTTTTAGTGAGATTAAGAAGAAAATCCAAGTGTAGGTAGAGGGGGGTGTGTGTGTGTGTGTATAGACGCTGTCTGGATTATTTTTTTTCTGAGAATAATATAAATCAAAATAACACCTAAGTCCTTTCTAAGGAGCAAAACAATGTGTATGTACCCCAGAAAGTAGTTCAGGACTGTTTGAAATAGCAACCAACTCCTTGGGCTCAGACACACAGCTCCTTCTCTGCAAATGCTCCTTTTGGACAGAGAAGCACTGGTAGACAAAGGAGGTGTCTGAAAGTGAACCAGCAAGTGGAATTGGAAGGGGGGGAATTACGAATAACCATAGTCTAAACCATTACAATGCCCAACCTGTTTTTTTGTCTGGAGGTAGGTGTAAAGGAGAGTGGGAGGGAGGATGGAAGGAGTTGAGCGCCTCCTCTCACTCTCATTCCCACTTCCTTCTCTCCAACAGGAAAATAGTAGTTTGAGCAGATGGACACAGTTAGGTTGGAGTCGAGGGCAGTAATAACTGCCCACAGCTCCTCCTTTGGCCTCACCCACTAGCTCGATCCTTGGATGGACTTATGAGGTGCTAGTGAATCTCTCGGCCTTCCAATGGGTGAGGTACATAACTAGTGACATTATACACATATTGATGAGGCAGGCCAGAAGGGAGCACTGGCTTGCCTTATTAAAGAGTTTTTTAATTTGTTTATTTTTTTTAAATAATAATAAGATCTTTATTGCTTGATTAATAAAAATCATTGCAATCAAAACATCTTCACAATCACACAATATGTAAAAAAAACTGTACACAGATATTATTAACAATTTACCAATCATTCATAGTTATGTCATAAAACTACTCCAGTTCACCATGCATTGTACATGCAAAAAAAGAAATTATAAAATCTATCAAACATGGGCTACATCATGCAATAAATAGTAATTCCAACATATTATAAAGTGCATCAATAATTACTATAACAGGATATTGCACATGGCGCATATTAAATTGTCGAAGTGCAATAATTCGTAATTCCATTGTACAAAAACAATTATAAAGTGCAACAATAATTACTATAACAGAGTAGCTTCAGTTATTACATTTCTAATTATTACCCTAGCAGCGTGAACACCAAGTCTACAAAATATCAAACTGTGCAAAAGTCTCTTAAGTTCAAGGGATATAAATATAATACATCTCAAACTGACTATACCAAACATTTTTCGCTGCATGTAGAAATTTCATCAACTGGCATAACAACAGGATCGACTCGCCAGATAGGGACCTAATAAGTGCCTGGCGAGCTGATCTAACCCCGATCTTCAAAAATAGGGGTTTCAAGAAGATACGCCGAATGTTAATCAATTTAGGACACACGCATACTATATGAACTAATGATTCTTGTGGCCATCCGCATAGTCTACAGTTAGTATCTGGCCACTGCTGAATCCAAGGCTGCGTGCCCTCTTTTGTTAGATTTATTCCCATTCGTAGATTTAACAAAATATTTTTTATTTTTGCCGAGAAATGAGAAGTCAGATATGGATGAATACGTCAAAATTGGTATGAGTTAATCACATACCATACATGATTTTTCGCTACTAATGCTTTTTTATCCAACTTAAGGGATTCAGTTTTGATTTGGTTTTTTTAGGATTAACTTATAATTGGGCATTTTTAATTCTTGGAGCGCTATTTGTAGACCAATATCTCTTAGGCAAGTTGAAATATGAGATCTCCATTTAACAGCATAAGCAGACTTATTTATTTCTAGCCAGCAATTGTTCCCTAGGGAAGGAGGAGCAGAAGAAAACAGAGAACATACATTTAAAAAAAAGCTCCTTCTGACACCAAACACTGTCTTTGGAGACCAAACTCTAATCTTATTCCTGCTTCTTGGCCTACTGATCTGGGGATCCCAAAAGTTGATTTGAAGGCCTTAACTACCAGTAAATCTAAGAGCTTCGCATCTTGCCTTCTGGTAATGGGTGAGCCATATAAAAGGGTTGGCTGTAATTTGACTTTCATGACTTTAAGAATATGATCATAAGATTGACAATTCAACAATTTTTTCAAACCTTTAAAAGCATGAATTAAAACCACAGTTTTTGCCCTTAGGTCTTTAAAATGGTATTTAAAAGAGTTTGCCAAACTCCAGAAAGGATCGGGAACAAGCATACATCTTCCCTCCCCCCAATGGCAGGCAGTTTAGGGTGGTGTCTTCCATCGGCAGGGGTGAAAATATGGGCACTCGGGCCCTTTCTCCTATTGACGTATATGTACATCAATAGGGCAGTGAAAGGATTAAGAATATCTTCATACCCATATATAGATAGTGGGATAATGTATGAACGTAAGTGCCATTAAAGGAGGGGGCAGAGGGGAATATACATCAGGTGGTGAGCATTAACTTGAATTAATCTCCTTCCCTTCCTAGACTTATAATTTATAGGGACAAAATTTAAAGCAGTAGATTAGGGCAGAGTTATGATGAGCCTATCATTGTTGTCATCTTAGAACTGTTGGAAAGAAAGGCCTGTTTGATCACAGCATTTATTTGCTGTTCCTCCTCTATTGCCCCCACTCTTTGAAGTCAGACTCTAGAGTGGTCACTTCCTTTTCTGGTGCAAACAGTTCCATAACCCCACCCACCTATCACTTTTCAGGTGGACACACAATTTGCCCTCTCACTGTGCCCCCACCTTTGTTGCAGCCTTGCTTTCTTATCTTCACCATTTCAGCCACATTTACTTCAGCAAAAAGGAATTTTGGGCCATATGTACGACCGTTAGGTTTTGCAACTCGCAAATTGCGATTTTTAGTGACTCGCAACCTGATGTATAACAGTGTCTCAGATATTGATTGCGAATCCCAAATGGGCTGCAAGGGATCTACCACATTAATATTCATGAAGCAGGTCACAATTTGCGACCCATTGGTAATGGCCGGCACTCACAGGTATGGTGACCTGCTGGGGTCAGCAGAGCACCATGTCTGTGACGGCTTTTTAAATAAAGCAGTTTTTTTTAATGCAGCCTGTTTCCTTAAAGGATAACGGAATGCATTTCAAAAATAAAAATGAAACGTTTTCTTTTCATTTTTTTTTTTAGAGTGGGCAGTGGTCCGTGGGACCACTGCCTGCTCTGAAAAAACGTTGACACCCCCGTTCACAAAGGGGAAGGGGTCCCTAGGGACCCCTTCCCATTTGCGAATGGCTTACCACCAATTTGAAATTGGTGGGAATCTGAAAATGTTTTGCGACCACATTCCCGGTTGCAAAACATTCGCACATACAAGTGCGACTCGCTATTAGGAAGGGACGCCCTTTACCTGCCCCTTCCTAATAGCGACTAGCAAACCCTATTTTGTCAGCCGCTCATATGTTACAGATTCTCAAAATTGGGTTGGTACATAGAAAAATGCATTTTACTGGTCGCAAACGGCCAGTAAAATGCATCATACATATGGCCCTTCATCCTTTCTTCTGTCAAATTTGTTTTAATATGCTAAGTTAGTAAGCATTATGCAACACAGCTGCTAAATGATCAAAAGCCTATCTCCCTTCTTGGACATAACTCCATCATACATAAACTACTTCAATGACCAGTAAACTTCAATACCAAATCACACAGGCTTCTGTGACTTTTAAAGATTTGCACAGTGTGAGGCCTCTGTATTGGCAGCCTTGAATGGTGGGCAGTGGCATTTGTATTTCAAGTCCAGCTGCAACACTACATTTTTTGGTCTTTGACTAAACTGTCTCCCCTTGCCCATAACCCCTCTGACTTAATAAGCAGCTTTTATTATTAATATATGATAATAATAATAATTAGTAAATTTATTAAGCACACATTGACTGCAGTCTCTTGGCTTTGGAGCAGAAAAATATAAGGATATAAGCAAGGAGAAAGGAAGAAGGGAAAATGAAAAAGAAAGCTTTACTCAAAGACAGCAAATAAAATGACCAACTTTTTTAGTCTAGTCGTCGAGTCTGGCTGTCATGTTTTGTAGGTGCTGCAACCTTGATGAGGGGCAAATAGGCATCTCCATGTAGATGAAATTACAGTAATCAGTATGGGAACGGATGCCTACTGCAACAACTTGGCCAAATATCTCTTGAGGATGAAAAGTATGAGCTGTTTTAAAAGATTTAAGAATACCAGAATCTATCCTCCATGCCTTTTGTATTTGAGAGAAAAAGTCAGAATTTGTTGAAGATCACTACCAAGTTCTTTACCTTAATGATCCAATATTGTTTAATCTAAAATTAAGTGATAAATGTATATTGATATGGTCCTGGAAATATGATCAAACAAGTGATCAAACAATATGATCAAACAAGTGATTAAAGTGTTGGGTAACGGCTGCACCCAATTCCAGAAGACAGAGCACTCCAAAATCATCTGCATTCTGCTTCTTTGGGAAACATCAACTGATGATCTGAATAATACAGAGGTTACACATTCAGTCAAATCTTTCCACTGAAAATACATGAGAGTAAAATAATGAAAACAATTGGTTCTCTTCATTCCTTATTAATACAAAGAAGGATTAGGATTTGGGCAATCAAACAAAGTATCACAGTTCTTTGTATAAATTCAATTTAGCTGCATGAAAAAACCTTGCAGTTCGGGCTAGTCAAAGTGCTTCAATCTCCAGCTGGTGGATATGAGAACCATCTTGTCTCATGGAATATAATGAGGTATTCAAACAGGTCTTTCTTCCCTTCATTTTCTCTCTGTCCTTTTTCCCTTCCTCTCTTTACGTTCTTCCTTCTATCGCTTATTTAATCACCCCTCTCTTCTCTTTTCTATCTCTCTTAAATATTATATATAAGTATTGTTTGCTACTGGTGCATGTATCATAATCAACGTTTATCTCTCTATATGGGTATAAGCTGGACTTGCAATGTCACTGTATTTGTTGTCATTTCTCAATTCTTAATTTTACCTATAAAATAATTGATGCAAACAGGCCTTGTGGAGAAGACCACTAAAATTAGAGACGGTATTTCATAGAAAGTTTTGGGAAGTCTTCCATCATTTAAATCATCCACCATCACAGAAGTCAGTTGAATTCCCCAAGACCTCAAGCAAAACAATTACCAGAGAAATGCCAAATTGCTAAAGACCAATATTTGTGTAAAATGCAATTCTTAAAACTCTGTTCCATTTTTGCAAACACTTATGAACAATGTTTTTCAGGAGTTGTCCATGAAATCTTGGAGGAAGGACAGACTACTCCACTCTTGAAAAAGCTTCCCCTGGATCCCACAAGTCTAACTAATTTTAGATCAGTGTCCAACCTATGTTTTATTTCAGAATATAGGAAATATCATTTGCGGACCAGCCACCAAAATATTTCAAAAACACCAATAAGTGAAGGCTTAAGATAGCTGTCTTACTGGAACACTAAAATTTGTGATTAAAATCCCAGTATCCGTAAAATCCATCATATGGTATGCAAGCTGTATTTAGGGATTGAGGTTACTGTTCAAATTTACGATCCTAGAAAATAAATCAGCTCACAATATTACCATTCTCCATTTATAATCAAAGGTTCTGATATGCACCCTCCGTCGTATACTAAATTCCAACATATAGAAAGGGTGTCAGGTGATTTCACTGCAATCTTTCTCCTAAAACTAAAATCAACAACTAGGACTCTGTGAAATATTTTCAACATGGGGGAAAACTACATCTAATGCAGCCCGACAAACTGTGCCTAATCAGTGACCCAATGACAGGTGAAGAGGCTGCTACTCCCTAGTTCCGGCCGCAAAATGAATGGGAGATAAATGGAATAATTAATGATTGCCAAAGAGGTCTCAACAATCCATGTCTAAAGATAAAAGGGCGAACAAGGCTGTGTCTACAGATCTGTATCGCCTTGCTCTCCCTGCTGCATTCTAAAAGCACTTTTAACATACTGCATGCAAATAACCTTGACCCACTCTCGGAGCCTCATTTACGAGGCTCCTGCGCCACCGGAACGTCACGTTTAGTGAAGGTTCGGCGGCGCACACTGCAGGGCCATATCTACAAGGCCATATAAAGCCACTCTGCATGGCTTTTCACGGCCTTGTAGATATGGACTGAGGCAAAGCAGTGCAAGTTGCTGCGTTGCCTCACCCTGCGTTAGGGAGGCGTGCCATGAGTGTTATGGTGGGTGTTCCCACGTAACACCCTTGGCATTTGACACATTCCCAGATTTACGAGATTTTGTAAACCTGGGAATGGGTCAAAAGCCTACACCTCCCATGGGGTGGTGTAGGGGAGGCGCAACGAGGAGAAATAACTTTATTTCTCCTCGTTTTTTCCTCTTTCTATGTGTGCTGCATTCAGCAGAACACATGCAAAGAGGAAATTGCCTCCCTTCCTGCACAAAAACAATCACCCCTAAAATGCAGACACGCTTGCAGCATGGTGAAGGGTGCCTATATTTGTGCATGGCAGCCATTTGTGTGCCAGCGCAGGGAGAAAGGAGTGGAATGCGCTGCATCTGATTGATATGGTGCATGTTTACTCTTTTCTTTTCCTGTAGGGCAGTGCAGCAGGAAGGTTTGTGGTGCTGCCCTATGGTAAAAGTTAGTAAATGAGCCCCTCAGTATTTACATTTTGTAGGCTGACTGGGGAGGAAGATTGTTTAAATGGACTACACTCTCAGTTAAATAAGCTAAGCCCTTTTACCATTGAGGAAACAAAAGTGTTACACAAAATTACTAAATAAAATAGGGTGTAAACAGTCGATACATACAAATAAAATTAAAACATTTTTTATATCTCAATATCTTTGTTATGCCTTGACAAATAACACTTTATTAATGTAACCTTAATTATTTCTCATTTAAGGGATATTAGTGCTGAGTCATTTTAAGAGGGCCAGGATGATGGGCCAGCTGCAAAGTAATGCCAAATAGAGTGATTTATTAGGGAGGGATTACAGACTGCATTTGCAACCCTGTACATATTAAGTCAGAGCTGTGAGCAGTCAGATTTTCAGTTTGATCACCAACTATGTAAAAGATTTTCATTTGCAGTTAAAATACATACTTTTGGTAAAAGTGACTTGTGTCAGATGCCATGCGCCGGCGGCTTCCTTCCTCCACTTAGCTTGGTCCTGCCCCAAGGTGTATGATTATTGGGAGACTGTGCAGACAGCAGTGCAGATTCCTGTGGATGTGGTTCCATTGGCATGTTTGTTGGGGGACGTCAGGCACCTTAAGGGGTGAAAGATGGCCTATAAATTCCTGCACTTGTTGCTATTATTGGCCAAGAGGCGGGTTACAATTGCTTCGATGGCCCAAGCTGGACCGAGTGTGGACCGCTGGGAGGCCGATGTGGTTGAATGGGCTGTGGCAAAAGAGATTTGCTTTAGGAAGTGTCGACGTGATGAGAGGGCACAAGAGGACATTGAGGTTTGGGTGGGTTTATTGGATCGGTTTACGAATCCTGAGGGGGAACATTCTGCCTCCACTTCGGAGAACGAAGGGTCTGAGGCATGGTACTGGTACTATTGATATTTGTGGTGCAGCTTGGGAGACTCAGAGAGGGTGTGGGAGGATGAAACTATCATGGGCTTGTACTGATGTGTGCTCGACTTCTGTTCTTTGAACTATTTAATTGATACTACTGTGAATTGCTGGATTGTGGTGAGTAGTTTGGCACTTGGTGGTGCCGTTTCGTTGATATAAAGATACCAATAAAAAATGTCTAAAAAAAAACCAAACATACATAAATGTATCTTATATGGATTACTCAAAAATCCAGCATGGATACGGCTCTACTGGGGCCGGGTTGAACATTACTGAATTAACTAGCCTTGTTCCCAGTCTTCTGGAAACTAGAGTTGGGCGGTGGGCACATTCTATCCCTAAGTCTACCAGCTGAGATGCCCTGTTTTGCTGCCCATTAGAACCACACCCAAGAAGGTCAGAGGTCTTAATACTTGATATTACTTGCAATTGCTCATGCCTGAAAAGCTGAAGTGATTTTATAAAAAACAACGACCTTCAATTAGAACAGTGCTCCTATATCCCCAAAACACCTTTGCTTCAGATACCTAAAGTGACTGCAATATCTGCAGTGGAGGAGTCCAGATGTTGAAGCTAGAGAAGTCAGGCATTAGCTTTCCCTGGTATTGGGAAATGCCATCAATGTCTCCAACCTGTCAAATGTTTGAATTTACTATTATTAATAAAAAGAGATGTATCAAGCCCAAGGATTGTTCCAATGTTTTCTGGATACATATTGACATGTTTGGCTCTTTATTTTAGGTGGAACTGAGCGATGTCCACAAATGCTGAAAAACGTCTTATTTTGGATCTGTGGCATGGATGCCAAGAAGGATGATGCAGAGGACAAAGCTGCTCAAGTCCCACCACCCTCTCCGGAAGAAGTACTCTATGAGACACCTTGTGCAAGACACACTTTGAATGTCAACTTAATTGTGTGTCTTTGTGGTGCAATCTTCCTGTGGGCATATTTTGCGTAGAAACTACACTCTTTACTATGTATCTAACCAGGAGAAGGGAATATCATCCAACTGTCTTATGTCTTGGAAAATATAACTCCAACTTTTATATGTATATCTTTCACAAGACCATCTATAGCTCACATCTTCGTCTACAAATATCAAATGTGCAGAAACTGAAAATCAGGAATCCTTGACTTCTATGCCGCAAAAGATACTTTGAAGACAATATTATTTTCAGAGTAATTCAATTATAGTCTACAGAGTGTTGGCAGTGGAAGCAGGTCTTCTCTAGAATATGCAAACTTGATGTACATTAATGGTTGTTCCTAATGTGAGTATAAGAGGAGTCTGCTAGAGGAAGGGCCCCAGAATACCTTACACTAATCAATCAGATCACGTCTTCTAGTGTTTATTACATATGACACGTTCACTGTGCTACTCTGACAATGTCCTCTAAATGGATTTTTTTAATTCTAAGAGAAATTATTGCAACTCTGTTTACATTGTGACATCTTTACATAAACCACAAAAAATTATCAAGGTTCCACTGGCGTCTGGTGAAATTCAGGAGGATTTTCAAGGTGCTACAATAGATTTTTTTGAGATGCCCCAAGCCTATATCAGGGAAAGCACCTGTTTCCTCTCAAGAGAAAATACATTCATGCAATTGATGCTCTACAGGCCTAGATTTAAATACAGCTCCTTTAGTGGTAAAACTGTAAGTTCTCAGGGATATCTACTCTGGAAAACTGTCCCGTATGCCTTATAACAATATTTGAAAATCCTAATTTTACAACAAGACGAATTACAAGTTTTCCATCTTGTACGTTTTTCATTAAGTTACTCTTGCAGTTGTCTGTAATTGAGCTGCACTTGGACACTCATGAGCAAATAAACTTTACAAGCAGCTTATTTATAGACATAAACAGGTAGTAAAAAGGGCAATAAGGCAGAATATAGATCTGTAGTACCTACAAATGGGCAGTGACTAGGCATACTCGCAAGCCATTAGCTTTAGAGGACAAATGTCTGCTGAGGAGAACGTTTGTGTCAGGAATTTGACTCCCTGTCCACCACATGACTTAAGCCAGCCCTAGAAAATACATGTAATAAATCCTGTTCTTTATATTTTTGAAGGACACTTCTAGCCACAGATTACTCACCTTTTGAATCCTCCAGTCTGGACTTTTTTCTTGTAACAGCACCCACATGACGGCAGGTGGTACCACTGGGCTCTGCTGCAATTCCATCCTACCTCCAAAATGTCATTGTGAAGTAGCACATAGGCACTACCCCTGCATTTTTAGCACAGTTTCTTCTTTTTCCGCACCATTCTATGTTATCTGGTGCTCCACTCCCACAGTTTTGTTGGTGTTTATTGACTTCTAAAATGGAATTATGAAATGTGGATGAAATATGTCCCCTTGAAGATACAGGTTTTATCTCGTACTTTGCAGTCAGCATTCCAAAGACCGGTCTCCACCAGTATAGTCCGACTCTGAACCTATTCCGAAGTAAGAGTCGATGGGCCCTGTGAATCCATCAGGGCCTTCAACAGGACTTACGCCTGCAGTTCCCCCTGCCATGGACTGCTCCAGCTCTACGTCTCTATGCTGGGAACCTGCCACGCCTCCACATGTTTGTCGCAGGCCACGTCAGATCTGACGAGTTCCACACCAGTTTCAGACTCCACCCAATTCCGATGTCAGATCCGCAGCTGAGTTCAGCTAGATATCGGTCTATGTTGCACTATGAGACAACTCAAGCACAACTGGTGCCCTGGAAAGATTCCCTAACTGCGCCTTTGTGCTAATGCTTGTGTTATTGAAGACTAGCAGTGGTTTTCCTATCTGATTCTAAAACAGTTCAAAGACTTGAACAGGTGCACCACAATGATGATGAGGATGGGGAGGCAGACCATTTGCTCATTATACTGATGCTGGATTTTATCTTGACTTCTAAAATGCTAGCAGTCTGCATATTTTACCTGAAACACAGTTGGACTTGCCCTTGGGCCAACCTACTGAACTGCGCACCTCTTGCAGTAGTTGTCCAGAGGGCTGCTGAAATCTGGGAGTTACATGTGACTCCCATCTAGACTTAAAGCAAATTTGCTTACTGAAATAGCCCCCTTCACCTTCAAACCTTTGCTGCCTTTAATGAGGCTCTGACGGAGGCACTTGTGGTGGCCTGGGCCAAACCTTACTCTGCGCTGCCGATGAGTTGTCCAATTGCTTTACGCCACAGACCAGCCACGGGGGACTTGGCCTTCTTGACACAACATCCGACACCAAGTCTGGTGGTCCAGAATTCCAAATAAGATTAATCCTAATGCTTTCTCTACTGCTTATGCTTTCAGAAATCTGAATGGAGTGATGTTATCAAGAGGGTTTTTTCATCCATAGTTTGGCCTTCGGTTCCTTGATGAAGTCTGCCATTTGGGCTTACACACATGCACATTGGACATGGCAAGCAAGATCTTGCTCGTCCTTCCTGAAGACTTTCAGGACGCTTTTGCACAGATAGTGCATGGTGATCAAGACGTGACCAAGTATATCCTGTGAGTTGGTCTGGACAACACAGCTTTTGTCAGCCATGCCAGGGGCACCAGTGTCATCATCTCGCATCAAGCATGTATGAATACCTTTGGATTTTCCAAGGACATGCAAGCCTCCTCAATGGAAAGGCCCTTTGACGACTTTGAGCTCTTTGGAGAGAAAGCAGACTCGTCCATGCAGCGCTTTAAGAATAGATAGGGTATGGGCTGCTGGGTGGCTCTCTCCTGCCTGACAATTCCACAAACAATACTGTTAATTCCATGCATGGGGCACCAGTGTCATCATCTTGCACCAAGCATGTATGCATGCCTTTGGATTTTCCGAGGACATGCAAGTCTCCTCAATGGATATGCCCTTTGACGACTTTGGCCTCTTTGGAGTGAAAGCAGACTCGTCACTGCAGCGCTTTAAGAATAGATGGGGTATGGGCTGCTGGGTGGCTCTCTCCTGCCTGACAATTCCACCAACATTACTGGCAATTCCAGGGCTATTGTCGGTGCTTGGCCTCCAGACAAACTACAGACAGATGTAGTCCTTCCAGCCTCTCTTCCACCCGCACAACTCTTTCACAACTCTAAAGGGGAAGTTAGTGATAGAGGCCATGGCGACCAGCAGATGCAGCAGTCCTCATTCTTTTTTTGGCTGCTACTCACACCAATAATCATCTGGGGCCTGCAGGGAGCGGAATTAGATTCTGTCTACCCATCTGGCATTCGATTACCTCACACCAATGGGTACTGCAGGTAGTTCAGTTTGGCTATGCCCTTCCCCTTTTGTCCATACCTCCCAATGTTCCTCTAGTTTGTACTAATGGGCCAGCTAAATCTACTGTAATATTGACCAAACAATTCAGACACCACTCGCCAAACAGGTATTAGAAAGCGTTCCAGAGGAGGGGAAGGCGCTACACCTAATACTTCCTGGTGCCAAAGAAGGACTGGATGGGTGGCCAATGTTAGACCTCAAGTTTCTGAACACCTTTCTCAGGAAGGAGAAGTTGAAGATATTGACTTTGGCCCACATATTGTCTTCACTGGACCCGGCAGATGGTGTCCTTGTATTTGCAGGACATGTAGTTTAATTTGCTTGTCCTGCCGTAGTACATGTATTTCCTCCAGACTGGTAGGAACAATACCAATTTACTGCCCTGCCCTTTGGTCTCACCTTGGTCTACAGGATGTTCACAAACATCAGTGGTTGCTGTTTGCCTTCAACTTGGTTAAACACTGCAGTGCCTCTCGCACAACACCATGTCTCGGACGAGGCAGCCTGGGAACCTTGAAGAGAAATGCTAACTTGACTTATGAAAGATTATTCCCCTTGTCCCATCCGCAGCACAAGTTGGTAGAGGACCCATCACCTTGGGCTGGGACCCATCTGGACGAGGTGGAGATTCAAGGGTTCTGGCCTGATGTGGAATAGAAAAGCAATATCATCCTCCTGGAGCTATGTGTCACCCAGCTGGCCCTCAGAGCCTTACTGCCTTCCATCAGGGCAGGTCTATTCTGGTTCTGATACTAACATAACATAAACAACACAACTGCCATGTGGAACAGCAACGAGCAAGATGACATGGGGTCTTGTGCCCTGTGCTTGGAGGTGCTGTGGCTCTGGCGATGTCAAAGCATTCATGAGATATTCGTGAATCAATCAATTAGTGGTTTACCTCAAAAGCTGAGCAGACATGCTTAGTAAGTATCACTTTGTCGACCAGGAGTGACATCTGCACCAGCAGGTGGTTTGAGATATCTTTACCCACTGGTGACTGTCTTGGTTGGATCTGCCCACTACCATCGAAAACTTTCAATGTCACACCTTATATGCTCTAGAGGACACATTCCACCTTCAGTGGTACTCTGGCCTCTGCTGATAATTTCTTGAGTCCTAAAGAAAGTCAGGAGGGACCACGCTCAGCACATCCTGGTGACCCAGATTGGACTCGAAGATTCTGTTACTCTGAATTGTTGAATCTGAGCATCCATCCTCCACTCGGCTAGATCTTTGGGTAGACCTCCTGTCCCAGCAACAGGGAAGTGTACTACATTTGAAACTCTACAATCTATACATCCAAGTGTGGCAACTGAGCAGAACCAGCTGAGTGTACATGATGTGGCAGTGAAGGTATTAAATGTGATTCTAGCGGCTCACAGCCCTTCCACTAATGATTGTCATGCTACCTTTGTGGTCTAGTGTGAGAACTGACACATTGACCTTCTTCAGGCCAAGAATTTGATTTGTCCCTGACCCATTAAGTTTTTGCTATGGACACTATTAAGGATTACTTGTCAGCCCGTTCAGCATTTCTACGTTTGTCTGATCAGCCCTCCTTTCACAAGTCACCTGCTGTCATGCACTTCGTCAAAAACTCATTAATACTACACCTTTCACTACATTGCAGTGAGATCTTCGTTTTGTTCTGAAAATTTGATGTTCACATCTCTTGAGCCCATGCATAGTTGTACCCTGAAATTGCTGACTCCTAAAACGGACTTCCTTGTTGTGATCACTTTTGCACATTGTGTCAGTGAGCTACAACTTTTTTTCTGTACAGCCCCGTATAATATCTGCTTTCCAGACAAACTGGTGCTTAGAACTTCGGCATCCTTTCTGCCAAAGGTGGAGTCACGCTTTCATGTGGGACAGACCATCACAGGCTCTGTGTTCCTCTCTCGGCTATATCCTTGTAAAAAGGAGGACAGGCTTTACCTGCTGGATCCTAAGCGGGCCCTTAGTTTCTATACTGCTAGTACTAGAACATTTCACCAGAGCCTAGAAAGGAAAAGCAGTTCAAAAATGAACCTTATCTAGATGAATCATCCTGTGTATCAAACTGTGCTATGCTGCGGCCGAAAAGGAGCACCTGAGGGCCTTAAGGCTCACTCTATCAAGGTAAAACAGTCACTGCAGCCTTTGCTAGGGGCATTCCTGTGTCGGACATCTGTCAGGCCACCACATGGGCTCCTGTCCATACTTTCAGCAGTCACTATGGTCTCAATTCTCAGTTCAGCAGGGAGGGGCATTTTGGTGGTGGTTTGTTGCCTCAGGACTTCATGGTATGTCATCCACTCTCCAGACCCACCACCTTGACATGGGTATTGCTATGGTATCAATTCAGAAGGTGAGGAATCTATGGTTGGAATTATCCATCAGAAGAATGAGTAACTTACCTTTGGTAGCGCGCTTTCTGGTGGATTCATAGTCTAACCACAGATTCCTCACTGCATGCCCTTCTACCTGTTCTGTGGGAGTGGGCATCTGGTAGGTCATAAGACCCCAATTTAGGTTAAGCACACTGTTTCCTAATTTGTCAGTGGCTCCGCCTCTGAAGGCATGGAAGATGCTTGTGAAATTGTCATCAGTGTGCAAAGTCATGTCTCTCTGTAGCTCCGCAGTGTCACTTCCAGGTGAGCCCAAACCACAGCAGAGCCTGATGACGCCACCTGCTGGCACTTGGAAGTTAATGCATGAAAACATACTAGATCCAGTTTTTCTCCTGCGGGATTCAATTAGTGAAGAAACTGCTATTAGATAGAGTATCCATCAGAAACTGTGTTACCGTAGATGATTATCGTTTTCTTTAATAATAAACACAGAGTGAGGGGTACAAAGGGGTTGCACGGGCACACAGCAGGTGCAGCATTAAATCTGCAGGCTTCACTTTACTGCAGGCCGAATTACGTGCACATTAATTTGCTATTTGGACAAACTAAGGGGTCCAAGCAAAATTGTTGCTATTTTGTTAGTGATAGTTTCAAGGCTTAGGGGAATATTCTGAAACGTCCAAAGCTTCTCTTTCGATTAATGCAGTGCCACATTCTCTGTGGTTTTTAGGGATGGAGTGCCAACCCTATTCGTACTTCAATTCAAATCAAAAAGCGGAGTGCTGCTGTCCCATGCAGGCTTCTGTCTCTAAATTTACAAATCCGTCCATCTGAAATGAATCTCCCAAACTGTGGCTGCGCAGACCATAGACATCTCTTCTTGGATGCATCATGTGTGCTAATAATGTATTCATTGATCATTAATCTGTTAACTGATGTCTTTTTCACGAAAGAGAGTTGTTTTTGGGAACAAAAAAGGATTCTGCAGGTATTTGTGTTTAACTGAAACAATTATGAGGCAGGATTGGGTCTCTGGGGATACATTTTAATTACTGTTGTAAATGGCAGCAATTCACACAAAAACATTCAAAAAGTCAAGATCAGTGCTGGGTGTGAAATTAATGTTTCTTTCAAGAATGAAACTGCCTCTTTAGCCTCCACCCCCAAAGATTTTGTGCTGGGAAGTAGGAGAAGGTAGCCTTAGTGCTTCCCGGGGAAAAAGAATTGCCTTCCAGCCATAAGCTGGCATGTTGCTGCCTCCTCAGCACCAGGAACACCAGACTATGATAAAGGGGTCTCTGGCAGTTAGCAAGCAAAATCTTGAGTGAGACCTTCTCTCTGGGCTGTCGTGCAAAATGGGTTAAGGCTTCAGACCACTGGAGACTTCTTCTGTGTTGATGATAAATAATCTTGCCTTAGGCACTGTACCCTGCAAGTGGAGCTGGACAAACTAAGAATACTGGTTTTCTATTGTTAAAGCCTGTGAAAAAATGTTTCGCCTCATCTAATGGATTTGTCAGATTGACAATCTATCATGTCTTCCCTCATTAAATGCTACTTTCCACTGTACACCAATGTATATCTTACTTTAACTTATTTTATAAAACTTTAGAAGTATGTCTATATTGTTGCTAAATCAATCAACATCTGCCTGTCTCTTGCTAAATGTATAACACTAACATCAGGAATGGTAAGGTTATAAAGTTAACAAAGAAGCATGCTAAGACGCGCAACAATTCAACACATTAGAATTTACTGATAACACTGAACATGAGCAGAGTTCTGTACTGTTGTTGTTGGTGTTAATTTTGACAGAAAATAAAGTAGAGTTAAAAAGTGTTGCTTAAAAAATAAGTGTCTCTATATGTTTGTGGACTTCATTTGGTTTTGTATCAGACAGCTCATAAAAATACTTTTAAAAATATGGACATATATTTTCCTCTAAGTATAGCTACTTGATGTCTCAGCATGTCACCGTATATGGTCTGGAGATAAAATGCCTTTAGTCACTCCCAGTGTATCTCACAATTTTTTTCTCCTACCTGATTCTGAGTCCAACCGACCTCGTCATATTCCTAGCCCAAATCTTGGTCTGCAGCTCTGCCTCCTACCAGACCTGCCTCTTAGGTAAACTAGCCCAGGGAACACTAACACAACATAAGGGGGACACATTGGGCAACTTCTGTGGTACCATGAACAGAGACACAGGGATGAATGCAATGTGGAAAAAACTAAACTGGATGATGGCTGAAACAGAATGAAGGGAGTGGTTCCCAGTGTTGGAGGCTAATAGGGACACATCAGAAACATTAAGGAAAAGGCAAATGTGACTGATGTTTTTTATGAAAACATGCACATTTCAAACATTTACCATGGAAAAAAGAGATAGGATTGGAAGTTATGTCCAAGACCATGATCTAGATGAATATATGAACTGGAGAAGGATATGGATATCCCAATTACTATATATAATTAACTGAAGAACACTCTAGTGTTCCAGAAAGAATCAAATTGGATTGGGTAGGGTAGGTAAGATGACAACAGACATTCAGGAGCCATTGTGCAGTGGAAAAGTGGTGGGAGTGGTGTTTGTGAGTGTGAAGAAACCATATAATATGGACTTGAGAAATGGACTAATGGTCAATTCATGCATGAAAGAAGGTAAAAGATACATGTGTGAGTAAATTAAGGGATTGCCAGGTCTTTCCAGGTGAAAATAAACCATACCAAATCTAAAGAACATGTGAGAAATTAGGTTACTGGTTGAGGGGGTGAAAGCCTACTAAAGGAGCAACCACAATTCTTGTCAGGGTGAAATGCAAGCAAACCCCAAATTTACTGGTGCTCAACCCTCTGGTAGCTTGGCACAAAAGCAATCAGGCTCAACTTAGAGGCAATGTGTAAAGTATTTATGCAGCACACAAACAGTAATAGAGTGAAAACACCACACAAGAAAAATTCAACTCCAATTTAGAAAAACAGAGTAAAATTTTATAAATTATTTGACATCAAAACGACAAAAATAACTACATAGAAAGGTATCGATGTATATGAAAATAATAAACAGATATAAAGTTGTGTTATATAAAGTCCCATATGTACAGGTATGGATAAATATTTAGGAACTCAGACTTTCAAGTGTTGCTGTACATAAAGCAAATTCATTGATTTGTTTTGTAATGTTTTTATTTAATTTATATCATTTTTTTTTAAATGTATATATCCTTCAATATTTCTATAGTGAAGCACCTATAGATGAAATTGTTATGATCATATTTACAAAATGTGATATATAAAATAAAATAGAGACCCATAAGTATATAATAAAATAACTTATATAACGTATCACACATTGTGATAGATAAATAAAATAATAACACAGAGACCCATAAACATATAATCAAATAACATATGTAAACTATGAAGTGACCTATATACATGTTAAGCATATAAGAATATATATCTATTTTAACCATAAGTAATATATACATTTATTAAGCAGACCTATAAGTATATCTATATATTTTAAACCATAAATAGTATATATTTGTACACAGAAATGTACATAACTAAATACATACATACATATAATCAAATTATACGTTTACTTACATATACAAGCATATGCTGTACATTTGTGTTTTGAGCATGGTGTTCATGTAGGAAACAGCCAACTCTTGAGTACTCTTCTGAAGATAAGATAGTTATCCATGGATCTTATGTTTGGGGGTAATGAATTACATAGTTTGGCTGCTTGAACAGAGAAAAATGTACCACCAATGTTTTTTTCTTGTATGCTGGGATTTTGAGCCAGGTACCATTTCGGAGCAGAAGTTCCTTTGCTGTTTGTATTTGGTGATTTTATTCTTGACAAAAAGTTGTCCTATTCTATGTACTGCTTTGTGGGTGACACAAAGCAGCTTGAAGGTGGATCTTCTGGCAACTGGTGACCAATGTAAGGCCCTCAAGGCAGGGGAGATGTGGGCTTGTGACTTTACATGTAGGAGTAGTCTGGCAACAGAGTTCTGAATTCGTTGTAGTCTTTTCATAGTTGATAAAGATGATCTGTGGTAGGGGCGATTTGCGTAATCAAGTTAAGACAGCACAGCAGAGATATAATAGCTTGGACCTTGTGTGGAAATCCTAGGTGGGGGAAGATGCGTTACAGAGTTGTAATAGTAATGAATCAAAGTGGGTCATACTTTTTCCAATTGCCACATGCGAGTATTTCAGTTTTGGATACATTCAATTTGAGATGGCTCCATATCCTCCACTGATCAACGGCTCATGGCAAATGAAGATTTTTGAGTTTCCAATGTCTTTGGGGCTTTCCAGTTTAAGAAGCATTTATGAGACATCTAGGTATTTATAGCATGTGAGCACAAATTCACTGATCATTGCAGGTAATGACTTTATGTAGATGATGAAAAGTGTGGGTATACTGTGCAGACAATGGAGCATGTTGGATTAGACACAGATGGATAAAATACAAGGGGGTTGCAGGAAACAAAATCAAAGATGAATCTGTGTGTAACAAATTCGGATTTTCAGTTACAAGGAGTATGTTGTTGGGATCTGTGATCTCGTGCACCTCCAGCGTGGCGTTCCCTGCGTGGAACACAGAATGCTGGGGTTTCGGCAGTTGCTGCCGAGGAGCTGGGAGACTGGACATCATTAAAGGAAGCTAACGAACTTACCACGATTCGTCTTCTTTTTAGTGGCGACGAGTTGTCCTGTCCCCAGTCTCCCTCACTGTATGTTGCTGGACGTTGTGGTTGCCCTGCCACTACAAGGCGACGTCTGGATACCACGCCAAGTGGACTTTGCGAAGAGAATTCTTCAAGCATCTCCACGATCTGCCTGGGGAAGACGGAGAGTATCATCCTGAAAACTACACTTTCGCCGAAGGTTGTGGTGAGACTCCGCCTATTTTTGTATATTTTGCCTGCCTGCTGCTGTGCCTCGCGTTGGAGTTTAAATGTGCTGCTCTCGCGCCGCAAGTCTGAACGCGCTTCTGAATCCTCAAGGTTTTCTACGCACGCGCGCCTACATCAACAAAGTCTAGTGCGCTGACCTCCGGACTGAAAGTTTACGTGATGCACGCTAAGCACGCAGCGTAGGCGCCATTTTAAGGTACTTTCACCCATTTTTCGACCGGCATCCTCATTCTGCTTTAACGGTGACACGCACACCTAGCGTGTCAACCAAATCTCATCGGAAGTTTACTTTATCACATTTGGCCTTATATACTTTATGCGCAAGTTGTTCTTACGGTGACTTGCACACCAAGCATGTCAACGTGCCTCACCAAAGTTTGTTTGCTACGGTGACACGCACACCAAGTGTGTCAACCAGTTACTTTATTTGTTTGCGACGGTGACACACACCTGTGTGTCAAACCATCACTAAAGAAAGGTATATGTTTTACTGACACACACTTCATGTGCATCAATGTGTCAATTTAAGTGTCAGTCTCAACAAGTCTAAACAGGCATTTCACTTCATTGGTGCCACTCACACTTTGCGTATCAGACTGTTACATATTGGGCATCTTCATCATTTGCACGTCGGTGATGTGCACACTATTTTCCATTAATTGCATTTTGGCTCAATCTACTGTATAGCTGGTAGTGGATTGAAACACGCACAATTTTTTACGTGCAATCTGACCATTTGCTGGTTGTGGTTTCTGGGGCAGCAACTCACCCACGCACGGCCATCCTATGGATCGCGTACTTGCACCACCTCCTTTTTTGCAATCTCCTGGTTCTCCTCCTATTAGCTAGCAGCCATGGAAGGAGACATTTGAGGCTTATCTTGAGGCGATTGATGGAGACTATTTCACTTCAAAAAAGAAGAAAGCCCTACTAGTATACAATTTGGGTGCCGATGGGAGAAGCATTTTAAAGACATTACCCCTGGAACTTGTGAGCACACATGTGAGTGGAGGTGACAATGGTGATTCTTTAATTGTGGATTACTATGCTTCACTCATCAAAACATTAGATAAGAGGTTCAATCCCAAGAGAAACATTGTATTGAAGCGTCACAAATTTTTGCAACGTGCCCAGATTCCTGGCGAATCTATTGACGATTTTGTTGCCGCTCTCAGAACCTTAGCTGTCACTTGCAATTACAGGGAATTTAGGGATGAGATAAACCGTGATCAGCTAATTGAACGCACCTGCAATAAGAAAATTCAAGAAAAACTCTTATCTTCTGATGATCCAGACTTAGAAACTGCTCTCACCTTAGCTAAAAGCATTCCCAGTTTTGCATGAAAGAAATGAGTGGGGCGGTACCATCGAACGAAGTTAAAATGGTTAGCTCAAAACATAATAGCAAACCTGCAAAGGGAACTAACACGGTTGTGCCTCGCATTCCCACACCAACTTCTAGTTTGCCTAAACCTAAACTTGAGAGGGGCGATCTCTCTTGTTATCGTTGTGGAAGCAAGTCGCACCTTGGCAATTTCAAGTTTTGCTTTGCTGTGACTCAAACTTGTTTCAAATGTGGGAAAAAGGGACATTTGGCTCGTCTATGTAAGTCTACTGCGGTACACAAGTGGCAGTCTCAAACGGTGAAAACCATTGAGGAGGACTTTGTTGATTCTGAGGATGAAAGTGAGAATAAGTTATTAATGTTGTTTTCTCCCTCCTTACAGTCAGATAGCGTTGTGGAAATAGCTTCCATGGTAGAATCCCGTAAAAGGAAATCTCCTGTGTGTGAGATTTAATCTAAATACCACGAATGTAAAATTTCTTGCTGAATCTGGTTCTCCTTTTACCCTCATCAATTCCAAAGACTTTGAAAGATTGGGTGACATTCCAGTAGACCAGTCCAGCATAAAGATCTTTGCCTATGGCGGGAAAAGAGTGGAAGTTCTTGGCAAATTTGTGGGTAACTTAGAGTTCAAGGGAGATTTTGCTCGGGGAACTGTATACATTGTAAAAGATGGTGCAAATTTATTGGGGTGGGAGGAGCAGGGCGAACTTGGGATCATTCTGGATCCCAACCATCCAGATATGATCTTATCAAGACAGGATGCCAAACGATTTTACTGTAATTCATCCCCTGTCACCCCTGTCTATGCTGCCACTGTGGGACGGTTATCCAATGACGACTGGATAGGAAAGTATCCTGAAATTTTTAGTGGTGAGCTGGGAAAACTGAAGGGTTTTCAACACCGCATTGTTCTTAAGGAGGGTGCTAAGGCTGTTGCACACAAGGTGCGCAAGGTACCGTTAAGCTTACGTGGTGAGCTCAAGCTGGAGTTGGAACGATTGTGCACCATGGGCGTGATCGAGCCTATTGAGGGGTCCGAATGGTTGGCCCCCATCGTTTTGGCGCGCAAGCCGGACAAGTCCCTTAGAATGTGTGTCGACTTGCACGACCTAAACGCTTGCATATGGGTGGACCGTCAACCCCTGCCCAACATCAATGAGATGCTGGCAACCTTGGAGGGTGCTAAGTACTTCTCTTCACTTGACATCTCCTCTGCTTACCACCAGGTGGAATTGTCCAAGGACTCAAGGCACCTCACGTCCTTTGTGACACCCGAAGGTGCGTTTCGTTATATACGTATGCCGTTTGGATTGGCGTCGGCTTCTGCAGTGTTCCAGCGCCTCATGGGGAACTTGTTTAAGAGCACTGCAGGAGTCGTGTTCTTCCAAGACGACATCCTTAATCATGGGAAAACCGAAATGGAGCACGATACTAGAGTCCAGCAGGTATTGGACATTGTCAGATCTAGTGGGTTAACGCTGAGGAAGGACAAATGTAAATTTTTTCAAGAAGGCGTAGACTATCTAGGGCACCACATTTCAGGGAGCGGTGTTGAACCCAAAGTAAAGCTTTTAGATGCCATCCAAAATGCACCTGAACCACAAAATAAGGACCAACTTCGTTCTTTCCTGGGGTTGGTTGAATACTACGCCAAATTTGTCCCCAACTTCTCTGATAGGACGGCGCGGTTGCGTGAGCTGCTGAAAAAGAATGCTAGATATGTGTGGTCTGTTGAGTGTGGTCTTGACTTCAAGCTTCTGAAGGAGGCAATTGTACAGGCACGCCCCCTTAAGCTTTTTAACATCAATGATCGTTGCATTGTCACCACGGATGCCAGCAATGTGGGCTTAGGGGCTGTCCTTATGCAGAAGAGATGTGACAATAGGGAAGAGACCATCGCTTTCGCCTCTAGAGCACTTCGAGGGGCGGAGAACACTTACTCTACTATTGAAAAGGAGGCTTTGGCTTTGTGGTGGGGTGTACAGTATTTCCGAAACTTCTTGTGGGGGAATGAGTTTGTTCTTAGAATTGACCACACACCTTTGGTGGATCTCTTTACCACCAAAGGGGGTGGGAGGGCCACTCCACGCATAGCCAAGTGGCAGTACAGACTGAACGAGTTTAACTATCGTCTGGAGTATGTGGCTGGAGTGAAGAATCGCGTAGCCGACTGTTTGTCCAGGTTACCTCTCTCTGAGGTTGCGATGGACACTGTGATTGAGAACTTGGACATGGCGTGTGCTGTTGGTGCTGTAGCTGACACTGTTGATGGTGCTCTTTCTGAAATTGATTGGAAGCTGGCTGTTTCCGAAGATGTTGAGACCTCCAGAGTAATGGACTTTGTGGTTCATGGTTGGCCCAATAATATGGATTTGTCTCCTGAATTGATCCCCTTTAAGAGAGTATGCAATGAGTTATCCCTCCTGGATGGAATTCTGCGTAGGGGAGGGTTACTGGTTGTGCCTGTGAGTATGCACAAGAAAGTTTTGGACCTGGCTCATAAAGGTCACCTGGGCATTCGTGCCATGAAGCGGAGGGTTAGAAAAGACTTCTGGTGGCCTGGGGTGGATAAGTCCATAGAGCATTGTGTGCGTGATTGCAGTGAGTGTGTTTTGAGTGATAAAACTCAGATTACTTACCCTTCTTCCATCAATCCTATTGCTGTAAAAAACTCACCCTGGTGCAAGTTGGCTTTCGATGTGGCTGATCCTTTTGGTGTGATGGGCAATTCTCCAAAATATGCCTTGGTGTTGATTGATTATATGTCCAAATGGCCTGAGGTGAGGTTTGTGGACGGGGTCAATTCAGGGACCATCATCAATTTTTTCATGGATGTTTTTGTTCAGGAAGGATTCCCGGAGGAGCTTGTGACTGACAACGGCACCCAGTTGGTGTCCGTCGAGATGAGTGAATTTCTAAAGGAACATGGAATAAAACATATCCTCACCTCCCTTTATCATCCCCGCAGCAACGGTCTGGTTAAGCGCTTCAACCGTGTTATCAAAGATCAACTAAAATGTAAATGTAAATCCAGTACTTGTATAGCGCACGAATCACCCCCGAAGGGGTATCTCGGCGCTGGGGGCCGTTGGGAAGATTAAGCGAGCTATTGCCCAGAGTCGCATGGTGCTGGGCAGACCCCTGCCGCCGGAGCCAGGGATCGAACCGTGATTCCCAGCGTCAGTGGCCCTGGCCGCGGCGCCACACCTCTCACTACAATTGGCTTTAATCAATGGCTTGCATTGGAAGGCAGCCATCACCGACACGCTATGGGCAATGAGAACCACTCCTCACGCGAGTACTGGCATGTCTCCTTTCACCTTGCTGAGGGGTAGGGTGGCTGGTTCCAAGCTGAACAAAGACTGGATGTTAAGAAAAGAGGTTGATCTGCAGAAGTTGAGCAGGGTTGCTGATGTCAGAGCAGCTGCTCAATCCAAGTATGCATCTGCGTGTGTTAGAGTATCCCCGGTGTGCGTTGGGGACTGGGTGCGAGTGAAGAAACCTGTCCTTGTTCGCAAGGGATCTTCTCGCTTTTCTGCTCCTGTCAGGGTGAGGGAGGTGAGAGACCATGTGGTTGTATTAGAGAATGGCAAGATCTGGAATAAATGTGCTGTTTCCGTTGTGCCAGAGTCGAAGGCTGAGTATGTAAGAGGGAAATTTGGAGTTTCTACCCCTTGCACGAATGTGCCTCCTGTGGGTGTTGGTCCGAGGATACGTATTTCTGGCAGCGAAATGGTTCACATTCCTTGGAAAGAAATTGTTGCCCGGGAACGTTCTTCTAGAGCAAGGGCTGCTCCCACCCGAATCAATGATTTTGTCAAGTATTGAATTCTGTACATGTGTTTGGTTAACTGTGCTAATTCTACTATTTATGCTTTTCCTGTTCTTTTCCTTGCTGTTTTTTTTTGTTGTGTTCCATCTCATTTGTTTGTCATGTGAAGGAAGGGGGGTGTGTTGGGATCTGTGATCTCGTGCACCTCCAGCGTGGCGTTCCCTGCGTGGAACACAGAATGCTGGGGTTTCGGCAGTTGCTGCCGAGGAGCTGGGAGACTGGACATCATTAAAGGAAGCTAACGAACTTACCACGATTCGTCTTCTTTTTATATGTCTTCTTGACATACCCAAAAAATCAAAAGGAATGTTGATATTTAGGGACCCTGGAGGGTAAAAAATAAGTTGTGTATTTATCATACATAGACAATAGTAAAAACGTAGTGTCCTGTTGTTTGCTTGTGAAATAAGCGTAGAGAGTTCAAAAACCGAAAGAAAATAGGTTGCGGATGACAGGCAAGAGCGCTGAAAGTGGCGAACAGAACTGTTAGAAACGAGGCAGCTGAAGTCCTTGCGATGGGTGTTCTTTTAGATTTCAATATACAACTCATCATATTTTATATATTGGCTGAAATATAAATCACTGTCTATATATGCTAGGAGACAGTGAGGAAGAAAACTGTTCAGGTTTTCCATGAAGTGACAATGTGCATATTTTATTTATTTTTATTTAATGCAGTTTTATATAGCGCGAACTTTACCCAAAGGTGTCAGAGCGCTTTACAAAAGAACCAGGTAAGTTACAAAAGGCACACAAGATAGGCTAAACTCACAAACAAGTTACATATATGCAGTTACAAAGCTAGCAAGTTGCATATTTATATTGTAAAAAATAAAAGGTGTCAGCGTTAGGTTAAAACAAGAGTAAAATACATATTTACAAAGTTGACCTCATGTGAGTGCTAGATGGCCGTAAGGGTCAAGAAATGGGTTGAATTATTCCATAGGCAGAAAAGGGCAAAAACGTCATACTTCCACCTGCCGCTAATGTATTGTTGTTTGGAATTTGTATGCTACATTTTCTGTGGTAATATGAAAAGGGTATTCATTTAACCAAAAAGTTTAACATACCTTTTTAAAATCAGCCTGCCGACGACACATCCTCCTAAGCTGCGCCTGAGGACCACAACGATAGGGCAAGGGCAAATTTGAACTCCTGCAGGTCCATGACGTCTTCCGTTCGAAGATGGCCGCCGCCGTGAAAACCGCAGCTGCCATCTTGTTTATAATACATGACGTCAGTGGTAACGTTTAGCAGTACAGCCTAAGCCTCTTTGGTTTAGTCATCCATGTCGGGCAAACGCCAGATGTCCGCAGACCACCGTGGTTCCGTTACACCCAGCTTTCAGAGATTTAACCTCCTCAGCGCGCTGGAAGAGAGGAGGAGAGGACAGCAGCACAGGGTAGGGCGAGCCCAGACGAGGGTGATTGGGAGGAGTTAGTTATGCGGGGGTGGGCACAATACGGCCTGAGCTGCAGCACAGGGCAGGGAGAGCCCAGACGAGGGTAATTGGGAGGACTTAGTTATGCGGGGGTGGGCACATTACGGCCGGAGCTGGGAATACAGGCTCTGATTGAGCTGGAGGAGTACCGTTACTTTTTATTATAACATGGTGTGGTTGTAATATTGGACAAACACGAGGGTCTACCATAGAGGACAGCAAGAGTGAGAAAATAGCAGGCAAACATGTTGACATTCGAATTGGGTGGGACACCAGATTTTTAAGCTAAAAAATTGGTTTTTATATTCCCTCCACACCCGTTCCCACTTAAAGCCTGTGCAACGAAATTTGCAAATCAAATTCACTGGCAGCTTTTTCGTCAAATCACCGTTCTGGATGATCAGCAATATTTATGTGTATGATAGGCTATTCTGTGGATGAACTGGGCAACAAAGAAAAGTGGGCGAGAAACAAGGTTTCCACTAGGCCACTATTTTTAGCAGCATTTTTAGGTCAAAACCTATTAAAACTTGGTAAAATAAGCTACATTTGGTATCCATTCTTTAAAGTGTAAACTTAAAACAGCAGCAAGTACACGAATTAAACACAGCAAGTACACAAAGTAAACACTTCAGTTTAAGATCTCTAAACCATTTCTAACTGCTTATTGAAAGCAGACAGAGACATAATTGCAAGACCAAAAAATAGGATACAGAGAAATCTATGCTAAATTTTATTTAAGGGCCAGCTTTTGGCATTCTTCAAATCAAAATAACTGAAAAAATAGGCGATATTTTTCTCTGCAAATGGTGGCAATCCTTTAACAAAAAAGACAATCATCACACAGCGAGGCAGTGAGAGTCCTGGTGCAAAAGCATAGCATATAAAGGGGCTCTGCAGTGGACTGTATCATGCAGGAGTCCACAGAGTATTGGGTCTTGCAGCCATTATTTTTGTAGGGTCAATCAATCAGGGGAATTGTAAGTGCGCTACTCACCCGTGAGGGTCTCAAGGCGCTGGGGGTTGGGGGGTAAGCAGCTCCGTTCAGTCTAACCCTAGCTAAAGTGACTTTTTATTTTTCTAAAATTCTACAGGGACTTAACCAAGGCCCTAGCAAGACTTTTAGTAATTTTGCAAAAATGCCAATTTTGAAAAATCAGAATTCTAAAGACAATTTAAGAGTTCTGTCGTGTGATCAGGTGGTAACCAAGTAGTCCAACAAATGCAAAATTGTATATCCCACCGCTGATCCTCCAATGTAGGAAGCTGGCTCTGTATATACTATACCAAAGTGAGGTATAGTGTGCACAGAGTCCAGTGGAACCCAAAAGGTAGGCAGAGGTAAAGTAGATAGCACCTCACTCTCTATTTGTGGTAGTGTGGTCGAGCAGTAAGGCTTTATCAGAGGACAGTGTTAAGCATTTGTTGTACCCACTCAATCAGCAAATGAATTCATACACTCAAAGACTGAACTTCAGACCAATCGTTTTTGTATACAAATATTCTTTTAGTTATTTTGTTTCCTAGAACCAAGCAAGCCTGGCACAGGTAAGTGATAAATACGTTGCAGTAAATATACAGTTGTAATATAGTTTGGATTGTAATTGTATATGCACTTTGTTTTGACTTACAATATTGTTACTGAGAAATGCAATGCTTTGTAAATACAGTACATATACTTTGTATAGGATTTTTTGTAAAATGACAGGTAAGTTACTTTTGAGATTACTTTTCTTACACAGTGCAGTATGCCTGGATACTGCACTGGGACATTTCCTGTAAACAGGTAAGTAAAAGTGTTTTTGTTAGTTACACAATTTAAAAAAAAAATTCTTTAGGTTTTAAAACTCCACACTTGGAAACTTTTCCAAGAAAACAGTCAATGTTATCATATGGAGGAAAATAGTGTTATCGGTTTTAGGGTAAGTATTCGGTAACGGGAGTTGAGGTTCTTGGGGTAGACTCAGGGGTCCCCCAGGGTCAGGGATGCACTCTCGTTACACCCTCAGCGGCACTAGGGCGGCCGGGTGCAGGGTGCTGAGGCCCAATGTTATCCAATGAAGGATAGGGGGCCTCTGGTTGGTGGCTGCTGACGAGCAGGCCATTTGGTTGTGGGAGCAAAGCTCCTGGACTTTAGCTCAGGGCAAATGGGGAAACAAAGTAGCACCAAAGGTGCACCCTCAGCGGCACTAGGATGGCCGGGTGCAGGGTGCTGTTTCGACGTCGGGCGCCCTGTTGTTTGCAATGGGGAACCTCCGGTTTGCAAAGGCACTGCAGGCTCGGGGACGAAGGTCTTCTGGGTGCGACCACAACTTCGAGAGGTAAGTTGGGATGTTGGGGGTTGCTTAGGCACCGTCAGTTGGGCCACCCAAGACTGTGGGGCGTAGGGTGCAGGGGTGCCTTTTAGGGTTGGATCTTCTTACCAGCTCCTGGTCGCGGTTGGGGGGACCTTCTAGTTTGAGGTTGCAGGCGTCAGCTGGAGACTTGAGGCAGGTCAGGGGTAGCCGGATCTCGGGTCAGGATCGCCGGGGGGACCTCCTCTTGGTGTTGGGCCACTCGGGCCGTGGGCGTCGGGTGCAGAGTGGTGCAGACCTGCGGATCCTTGCGGAACTGGAGTCTGTTGTTTGAACAAATCCAGTGTTCACGGGAGATACAGTCTTTGGGGTTGAAGGCGGGCAGGTCCTTCGGGGTTTTCGAGGTTGCTGGCTGCAGGACACACCGGGATTTCGCAGGAGCAGGTTCGAGGTGGAGACAGGCCGGTAGGGCTGGGGCCAAGTCAGTGGGCGTCTTCCTCTTGTTAGCTTCGGCATGGCTATTCGGGCCTCCTTCTTCTTTTCTTGTTGCAGATTCTTGTCTGAGGAAGCAAGGTTCAGGGTTGCCCCTAAATACTAGATTTAGGGGCGTTACAGGTAGGTAAAACGGTTGGGACCAATGGGTCCCTTCCCTGGGGTGGGTAAACCCCCTAATATGGCACCCTCCAGTGGGAGGGGGGCATACGCCTTTCCCTGGTTGGCTGAGTCCCCGCATTTGCTAGATGGCGGGGACTGAGAGTTGTGCTTCACCTCACCTCCCCCACCTGAGGGGTGGAGTTGGCAGAGGTGGGCACACCTCTCTGCCCCACTTGTTTTTCCCGTCGGTTCTCCCGCCCACAGTGGGCGTCAGAACCAGTGGGGACCAGTTGCTGAAAGCAGCAAGTGGCCTGGGGAAGCTCACAAAGGTGACAAGCCTTTGAAGCTTCCCCTTCGTGAACCCTGCCTATCCTGGGGTAGGATGCTTGGCACCTTGTCCCAGGATGTGCATTGTTTCAGGCCACAAGAGCAGCAGGCTCTCGACCCAGGGGTCCAGAAACATGTCTGGTGGTGGCAGCTGAAAGCAGCCACTCAGCCTGGACACTAGTGGTAGGTCATTTTTCAGGGGGCATCTCTAAGATGCCCTCTGTGTGCATTTTTCATTAAATCCCACAGTGGGTTTAATGTGCTGAGAAGTTTGATACCAAACTTCTCAGTTTTCAGTGTAGCCATTATGGTGCTGTGGAGTTCGTAATGACAAACTCCCAGCACAATATACTCTTAATGGCAGCACTGCACTTACCATGTCTAAGAATGGACTTAGACACTGTAGGGGTACAGGGCTCATGCACCTGTACCCTCACCACTGTTATAGTGCACCCAGCTTGTGGGGTGACTGATCTATGCCAGGGCAGTGGGTTGTAGGCATGGCACACAGAGATGTGTGCCATGTCGACTCTTCACTTTGTTCTGCACCAACACATGCAGCCTGCAAAGGCAGTGTGTGAGTGTAATGGTACAGGGCCTCTAAGGGTGGCACAATAAGTGCTGCAGCCCTTAGTGGTCTTCTCTGGTCACAGTGCCCTGGGTACCTGTGGTACCATTTACCAGGGGCTGACCTGTGGCCAGAGATGCCAATTGGGTTTTGTTTTCAATGCAGTTTTAGGGAAAGAACATAGGCCCTGGGTACCTGGTTAGCAGGTGCCCAGGGCACCTTTCAGTCAAAGCACATCAGCAATACAGCAAAAAGTGGGGGCAACCATGCAGAAAGAGGGCACTTTCTCTCTGCTTTAACAAAATTGTGCTGGAAGATGAGAGCTGCTCCATTCGCGTCATTGGCTGCTTTGTTCTGGACCGAAATGGAGAGCCAGCACACTCAAAAAAACGGCTGGATAACTGTTCCAACAAGCATTAACAACTCTCAATCTTTCCGAAGCCTGGGAACCAGATATCAGCCTCACAGCTTTTAAAAACGTCGCCAACAAAGGGCCCAAAGTAAAATCCTGGGCGCTCGACAAAGCAGAAATTGCCGGGAAAAAGCATGGTTGTTCAGTGCTGCAATCCTACATCAACTGGGGCCCGAACCATCCCTCACATGCCATATTTCACAAACTATCCAACATTTTTTCCTACTAATCCACTTGGGAGATTTTCTCTCAAAAGACCAGGTCCCATCATGGGAACAAAGTTGGTCTGATCCGCTCTGTTGTTTATGCGGTCTTTTTGAGGAATGCCAATTACACTGCCTGTGTATTTGCCCAGCAGTAAACCAACTCAGACAGACATTATTGTGCCCTGCCTTCTGGGCACTGGAGATAAGAACTTGCCGCCGCGTGGTTATGACACTTTTGAATAGCAACTCAATCCAGCTATCCTGCAGGACAGCCAAGTTCTTATTACAAGTCAATAAATTATTATCAAGCACAACAGCACCTAAGTAAGCATCTATGACACAATCTAAGTTAATAGTTGGCCCCATTCGATCAGGGGCAATGGAACCCTAAAACCACTGCCCAGCCTCCTAACCACTGACCTCATTTTTATAAATACTTGAATCATTGTTTTGAATATCACATTAATGAATTTTGGGTCTTACTTAGACAAATATATGAAATGGAATCAGCAGTAGCCAAAGTTAGAGGCCCGCGATCCTGGTTTAAATTTAAAAAGGTGTAGTCCAGTCTTCAATGGAACTGATAATCTATATTGTGTTTTCTTTTTTTTTTTTTCTCTTTTTTTGACCACTTTTTTTTCTTAAGAAATAATGTGTAACTAGCCTTGTTGATGTCGTCCTTTTCTGGTATATTTGTGTTAATTATAGTAAGTCTTGATTGATGATATTTACTTATTTCTTTCTTCTCTTGGATTATGTATGTCCAACTCTTTGCTATGAGATGTTTCTTTTTTTTGTTGCATCTTTTGTTGTTATAATGAATTATACTTATGGCTAAGAAAATAAAAAAAATATTGCATACTTTGTATCTGACCGTACTCGTACAATTATGAAGAGTCTGACAGCTAATTGACAAAGCGGCTCCTTTTAATTATAAAATGCTTATGATGATCTATTTTTAGCTGGTACATGTTCGTAAGCGGTCCCCGTCAGTCCACATTTTACTGTGTGTATTTACGTTTTTTTCCGACTGTTTTTATTGTATTGCAATAGTTTTAAGTAACTTTGCAAATAAATAAATTAAAATTGTAAAAAATGTAATGGACTTTGGAGAGGTTTCATTGAAAGGTATGATAAAAGGACAGGAATGTCTGTATATATATTGGTGGCGATGGTGACCTCTGAAAGATATGGTAAGGTTGTAGTACAGTTGGATATGTGCCCTCCGTAGGTTTGAAACAGGCAAGCACCAGATGTGCTTTATACAAGATTTATGAATGAATCACAAACAAGCGTGCAATTGTTGCACAAAAGGATGAGACTTGCTCAGTGTATCAGGCTGATAAAATATCATGTTAGCAAGTCGTGTAAGGGAGGAGAGCAAGCATATTGTGTTGAAATAATGAAAGAGGACAGGAGGGGACAGTATAGCAGCCTTAAGCTGTAGACAGAACATGTATAAATGAAACTGTCTCGTAAGGGAATGAACTGTTATGGTATGGGGGAACCCACTGGGATATGTCCCAGCATGGGATCTGGTCATGTAGTCTGCAACTGGTATGGGGGAAGAGCCAGCACCAAGGATGGGGATTGTTGGACTAGTCTGACGTACAAAAAATGGAGAAGGACGTGCACAATATGGGAAAGGAGCCAGTAGTATTGGCTGCAGACCTAGGAGGCAATGACACTTGACCTAGTGCATGGAAGAATATAAGCAGCTATTTAAGACTTTGGGACCAAGCCAGATGAGCATATAAGGCCAGCAAGAACTAGCCACGTTAAACTGGCAAGAATATAGTAAAAGTGGCAGATAGCAGAAGTTAAATGTGGGTACAAGTGCAGTAAAGCAGGACAAGGTGAAGAGGTAAAGGTCTGAATGTCCGGAGCACACAACCAAGTTGAACAAAAAGGATTATACATATGTAGTAGAAAAATACAAAATAAATGTAGTATAATACCAAATTAACACAGTAGAGCAACACATCAATGTTAAATACAGTAACCCTCACAATATGATGGAACAGTGTTGTTCTATGCAGTGAGCACCAAGGAAAACAGATAGTGTGTCTTAAACATTTTTCCAATAATATACTGATTGTATATCAAAATATAGTTCTCAATAGTATTGTATGATCTCAGTGAATGCAGCTGATACAGCTAACACGTGTTTTGTCTGGAAGACTTCATTAGGGCTAGCAAGATGAATTTTAAGCATGATCTCATAAAAAGGTGCTTCAACTGTATAGAACTGTAATCTTTGACATGTACAAATATTCCGAAAAATCACAACAGTCACCCAATACGTCATACGGTCTCAGTCTGCATATTAATGTTGCATCATGTTGCATCATTAAATGTATTCTTGCGATATATATATATATATATATATATATATTGTCCTGTTACCTTTTAGGCAGAGACTGCAAACTGCATGGATCACATAGGAAACTCCCAGGATGCAAGTACCTGGCTTAAAGCTGTAATACGGACTGTGGACACAGCATTTTGGTGCCTTTTTTACATCCTCCATTTTCATTTGTATGTATTTTGGAGGACCAACAGAGGTGTGTGTCATCACTGGTGTAATTATAAGTGTACCAACAGATGTCAATTTTGCTCCTTCCAAGCCAACATCCTGGTCATTCTCAAAGCCAAATGCAATTCAAGAAGACGTACAGAAAAGCTGGGTTTGCAGCATAGCAATGCAGATCACTAGCAGCAGCTGGGTAATCAGCCCTTAAATAAAAGACTCTCCAATATCCTCAACAACCCACTTTTGCAAAACTGCAAGATTTACTTGAGGCGTCATACCGTTCTCAAAATAGTAGAGATTGTTTTCAATGCTTTCTACATTCCACAGATCATGGATGACGTCCGCCGGCCAGAATGACACTGTATAAAACAGAATAATGATGGTAGCTGACATAGGCAATAAGCTGCAATGCAATCCAAATTATAACACGCCATAATAGGATATGATGGTGCGTTATAACGTCTGCACCTCGGGATGGTCAGCTGGCATTGTTCCTTTTCAAATGCTGGACTTTCGGTGACAAAACACTGCAAGCTCAAGATTTGGTGAGCAGGCTGCATGTGGGGATACTGGGACCTTGAGACCACTGTCCTAGGCAGTTGGCTTCTTGCCAAACTCAATCTTTTGAGTTTCACTGGATGACATCAGAAATAAATGGCTTTGGTAGACAATTTGCTGCAAATACTGGATAAAGGAGGATTTGGGATATTAATGTGTCTGGACCAGTCTGTGAATTTTCATTTGGTGATTCAGTGTCTCAGAGAAATTGCGGGTGCTTGTATGGCAGTCAGAAATGTTTCTCCTCTGGCAGTAGCCACTCTGTAGTTATAGTTAGGGTCACCAGAGATTGAGGATTTTTGGATTTTTGTCCCTAAATAACTTTGCACCCGTTTGACGAATGTCCGTGAAACTTTGCAGACCTGTTGCACCCGTTTCATTGTTGGGGGACTGAAAGTTTCACGGGGTTTGGTCAAGGGGTGAAAAGAAAAAAGGGGAGTCCCAAAATGGGCTTCAAATCCAATGCATTTTACATAGACTTTTGTATTTCGCATAGTACAAAAATGGACATTCGGCTTTTGCTGAAATTTGGCATCATTAGCTATTAGTGTGCGCAGATGATTCTTTTGGGTACTGGTACAGGTAAGTAGAGTTAGTATTTTTTAAGTTATAAGGTTTCTCAACTTAGTGATATCTTGTAGCAGAATTCTATTAAAAGTAGAAAGGAAGCCCAAAAAATAAACTAGATTGCATATGTAAAGTTTCAGATTTATTTCATAAACAACTGAAAGACCCATTTGTGGTCGCATGGTAATGGAAACCTATAAACAAATACATAGGAATAGAATACATCTTAATCTACATAGGTTTTCTTTGCATGCTTTGTGGCTCACAAAATAAAACTGTGCCCAACAAGGCAGACAAAAACCATCTTCCTTATGTACTCCTGTGCAAGAAAATGGAAAAAATTACCTAGCATTGAACTACATAAGCTACTATATGAAGGACATGATAATTGGCCATTAGTGAAAAAAATTCTCTTAATTTTTATAACAACAATGATTGGCTTTCATTCAATTTGGGCTCCATACGTAGCGCAATCCTACTAAAAGCAGCAAGGAAACCCAAAAAATAAACTAGACTGTATATGTAAAGTTTCAGAATTACTACAATGAACAACTAAAAGACACATTTATGGTAACATGATTGTGTAAACCAATAAACAAATACATACCAAATACAATGGATGAAAAGAAAGAAATCACATTAAATCTGATTGCCACTCTGTAGTCATTGTTAGTATTCACAAAGATAGGAATTCCTCGGATATTAGCTCCCTAATGGCTTTCCACCCGTTTGACGAATCACCACAAAACTTTCCAGACCTATAGCATTTTCTACATTTTGAGATAATGTAAATTTTTGTGGTGAATCGTTAAGGGGGTGCAAAGATAAGAGAAGGTCCCATAGCTCTTTTTTTCCACCAATGCATGTTCCATAGACTGTTGTATGTGACGTAGCGCGAAAACGGCTGAATGCATTTACATGAAATTTGGCAGGATTACACATTATGGTGCAGAGATAATGCTTTTTGGGTATTGCAGTTTAGTAAGGTAAGTATTTTTTAAGTTATGAGGCATTTAAACTTAGTGATATCTGTCACCGCATAGCATTCGCAGACTTTCACCAAATTTTGTGAAGTTATCACGGTACATGTCCGTAAACGTATTTAAAAATATATATATAAGTACATTTCCCGACCTATTTCCTCTTTAATAAAGTGGTAATAGGTAGGGACCTACTACTTACCTATATCTAAGGCCTTAACACTGAACACAGCCAAAGTGTAGTAAGAAACATGGCTGCGTTTTCATTCTCTAGAAACAGCTATTACCCAATTATATACTGGCTTGTCATCGCCACGTACCACGATATATTGCAAAGTTATCACAGTATACCGTGGCCCAAAATATAACCAAGGCCTTGGTGTATTATTGGGGGAAACAACCATTACATTGCATGCGATTACAACGCGGTTGTTACAACAACCGCGTTGTTACATCGCAGTACATTACAACGCAAGTCGTTACATCCACTTGCTGTAGGGGGCGCGCTAACCTAAGGAATAGTATAATTTACTATTCCAACACTAGCCCTCGAAAAATCCACTCGACCGCTCGCATAGGCGAGCTAAATTTAACGAGGGCGAGCTGTTTTTAGGTCCTACTCGCCCTTTCTGGCGAGTAGGAAGACAAACTAACTTTTGTCCTCTGTCTCTGAAAACGGAGCAAATGTGACAAGATAACAAGATTTAAAGGCATTTTTATTGCTCACAAAGTTAATGAGCAATAAAGATGCCTTTAAATCTTGTTATCTTGTCACATTTTCTCCGCTTTCAGAGACGGAGGTCAAGTAGGTTGCAGTTAGGTCGAGGAGATTTTTCAAGGTACTAGACCTGCAGGACTAGTACCATTTTTTGGATTTTTCGAGCCCTGAACACCTTCCCTACTGTTGCGCACACTGGAGTTGGAATAGTAAATTATACTATTCCTAAGTCCAGCGCGCCCCCTACAGCAAGTCGATTTAACGACTAGCGTTGTAATGTACTGCGATGAAACAACGCGGTCGTTGTAACGACCGCGTTGTAATCGCATGCGTTGTAAATGCATGCGATGTAAGGGGCTATATTCGTATTATTGAATTGTGGTACCCTTGCGTCACTCATGGTGTCGCATGGGCAATACAGTACTTTAGTCAGATTTGCAAAGGAACGCACGGCCACCATGCGTGGCCCTGAGTTGATTGGTAAATCTGGAGAAATGCAAGGCAGTGCAATTCACTGTTTTGCATTACTCCATAATCTACATTGCTTCTCAATTTCACATACATCCGTATGCCATGCCACTGTAGCCCCTCCACTATACGCTATTCCAGTCTATGCCAATCCACTCTATGCCTCTCTACTGTACGAGACTCCACTCTATGCCACTACACTCTACGCTATTACATTGTATGCAACGCCACTGTATGCCACTACAGTCTACGTCACTCAACTGTACTCCGGTCCACTGGACACTACTCCACTATATACCATTCCAGTCTACACCATTTTGCTCTATGCCACTCCACTCTTCAACACTCCACTATACGTTATTCCACTGTATGTCACTCCACTGTATGCCACTCTACTCTACGCTACTCCACTCTACACCACTCCAGTGTATGGCACTCCACTCTACGTTATTTCATTCTACGCTATTCGATTGGACCCCACTCCAATGTACGCCACTCTACTGTATGCTATTACACTCTACCCAATGCCACTGTGTACGCCACTCCACTGTATGCTACTCTACTATACACTATTACATTCTATGCCACTCCACTGTACAAGATTCCATTCTACATCACTGCACTCTACGCTATTACACTGTACACAGCTCTGCTCTACGCAAGTCCACTTTACGCTATTACATATTATGCAACTCCACTCTACTACTCTTCAGTGTACGCTACTCAACTGTATGCCACTCCGCTAAACGCTACTCCAGTATATGCTATTCCACTCTTCGCCATTCCATTGTATGCCACTCCACTCTATGTTCTCCTACTTTTTGCCACTCCACTGTACACTACTCCACTCTACGCTCTTCATTTAGACCCCACTCCAATGTACGCCACTCCACAGTATGCTATTAGACTTACCCCATGCCACTGTACGCCACTCCAGTCTACACGACTCCGTTATACGCCACTCCACTGTACAACACTATTACATTGTACACAACCCCACTTTATACTAGTCCACTCTACGCGATTACACTGTATGCAACTCCACTCTACGCCTCTTCAGTGTACACCACTCCGCTGTATGCCACTCCGCTATATGCTGCTCCAGTATATACTATTCCACTTTACGCCATTCCACTATATGCCACTCCACTATACGCCACTCCAATGTATGCCACTCCACTCTCCCCACTCCATTTATGGTATTCGATTGGACGCCACTCCACTGTATGCCACTCCACTGTATGCTATTACACTCTACCCCATTCCAGTGTATGCCACTCCAGTCTTCACCACTTCACTGCACACCACTGCACTGTACGCTACTCCACTATACGCTATTCCAGCCTACGCTACTCTACTGTACCCCACTCCACTTTATGCTATTCCACTGTATGACACTCCACAATACGCTACTCCACTCTATGCCACTCCAGTGTACATCAATCCACTCTACGCCACTCCATCCTGCGCTAGTCCATTGGACGCCATTCCACTATATAATATTTCACTCTACCCCACTCCACTGTACACCACTCCACTCTATGCTGTTCTACTCTACGCCACTCCACTGTACGCTATTTCCCCTCATACCACTCCATTCTATGCTTTTACACTGTACTCAATTTCAGTCTTTGCCCCCCTACTATAAGGTATTCCACTCTACCCCACTGCACTGTACGCCACTCCACTGTATGCTGTTACACTCTACCCCTCCCCACAATACACCACTCCAGTCTAAATCACTTCACTGTACGCCACTCCACTGTACGCTACTAGACTATATGCTATTATACTTTACGCCACTCCACTGTACTCTACTACACTCTATTACACTCTACGCCACTCCACTGTATGCCACTCCAGTCTATACCACTCCACGCTATTCCACTTTATGCCACCCCACTGTATGCTGCTTCACTCTACGCCACTCCACTGTACTCTCCTCCACTCTATATAACTCCACTCTACGAAACCCTATTAAACGCTACTAGACTCTACTGCACTCTATCTTCGTACAATCCACAGTCCAAATTTGCACTCGACTATGTCTGTACACTCTATTGTACAACACTCTACTCCACTATACAACAGTATTCTCAATTATACTTGACATCACTTCAATGTATGCCACCCCACTCTACGCTAATCCACTGTACCCTACTTCATTATATGCCTCTCCACTGTACACACCTCCACTCTACGCTATTCCACTCTATGCCACTCCATTCTTCTATTCTCCACTGTACAGTATTCCCCTGTACGCTATTCCACTGTGTGTTACTCCACTTTACGGTAATCCACTCTACGCCACCACAGTGTATGCCACTCCACTCTACGACGTTCCATTGTATTACACTCTCCTCCACTCTATAAAAGTTTACCACACTTCATGGCACTCTACAACATTCTACTCCACACTATACCCGTACACCCCACTGTCCAACTATATTCTCCACTCTATGCCTGTACACTCCAATGTACAATACTGTATTCCACTATATAACACTTTTCTGTACAACAGCACTGCACTCTACTGTATGAGACCCCACTCAAATTTATCACAGTTTACTACCTACGCTATGCCAGTACACTCCACTCCATACCACACTACTCTACGACCCACCAATACACTCTATTGTACTTTATTCCCCACTACGTTACACCACTCCACTCAACTCCACTGATCAGACTTTACCTCAATGTAATCTACTATACAACAATCCACTCTACGCAGCTCCCGCGTTTCACACCCCATTGTACTCTATGCAACTTCACTCTACAACACTGTACTGTACAACACTCTACTCCACAATACTCTAGTCCACTATAAGACACTGTGTGCAATTCTTTGTATGCCACTGTACCCCACTTTACTTCACTCTACTCTGACACAGTACTCCACTCTACGCGACTCAATGCCATTTACTCTCTAACACTGTATGCCAATCCACTGTACCACACTCTGCCACAATGTACTGTGCTGTACACCACTCCACTGCACAAAAATCAACTATACTGTATGCCACTCTATTATTATTATTATTATTATTATTAGCAACTTGTAATGCGTATAGCTTCCCCGAGGGGTTTCCCGGCGCAAGTAAAGCACAGATGAAATGTCCCAGGACAGTGACTTAGAATAGCCATGTCTTCAGATTTTTGCAGAATGTGAAAAATGACTTGCAGTTTCTGAGAGCTTCTGGTAGAGAATTCCACAATTTAGGGCTTAAGTAGGTAAAGGAATGACCTTTCATACAGGTTAGACAGAACATTGGTATGATGAACAAAGCTTGATTCAAGGATCTCAGGGACCGATTAGGCCGATAGGGAGTTACCAGTTTCTGGATGTAATGTGGTGCCATGCCGAATTTGGCCTTGAACATGTAACACAGTGCTTTGAATTCGATACATTTGGAAATCTTAAGCCAATGCAATTCCTGAAGCAGAAGCGAGACTGAAGAAATTTGGGTAAGCAAAAGAGCAGCCTAACAACAGCATTTTGAACAATTTGTAAGCGATGGACCGAGGGCTTGTCAGCACCTAAATACAGCACATTGCCAAATTCCAATCGGGATATCACCAGAGTCTGAATTACAGTCCTTTGGACCACTAGGGGAATTAGCCAAAGGATTTTTTCCAGCCATTTAAGGACAGCAAAGCAGGGAGCAATTACCTTAGCCACCTGCAGCTTCTTGGAGAGTTTTTCGTCAATAAGAAAGCCCAGATTTTTCACACTGGAAGAAGGAATAGGAAAGCAAGATGGCGCCTGAGTAGGACGTGGACAGGACCGCTCCTCCCGTAATGCTCCCCAGAAGCTAGTAAACGAGGACAAGAATCGTTTTACCGGAGTATGATATCCGGACCCTACCTGCTAGCGCAGATCAGGCATTCTGTATTGAGAGCCGCTCTGCCACCGAAGCGAGGACCGCGGACGCTGACTGGCAGTCTCTCTGACGGTGTGTGGCTTCCAACGCTGTTTCTATGGCTTCAACGTTTCCTGTTACATTGTAGCAGCGGAGTTAGCGGCGCGCTCCAGAGCATCAAGATGCCTGGCCGTAGATCGTGGAAAACCGGCCCGAGCACAGGAGTGCCGGGGGGGCCTCCTTCCTCCTCCTCCTCCTCCCAGGATGCTGGTAAGGGGGCGGGGGGGAATCCAAATCAAGAAGGGGCTGTCGATAAAGGGGGGGCCAAAGTTAACAGCTTGGAGAGTGGTACCAGGACCCGGCCAGGGAAGACTGGGACATATGGGGCACATGGACAGTCCCTAATCACTACCCTGTTATCTGGTAGCAACAAGGCAATGAAACAGAAAACAAGTAAGGGGCAACGGGGAGCCCTAGCTGGCAAGTCCGAAGAAGGAGTGGTGGGAAAAGCGGATATCCCAACCCAAGAGGCTATTTTGACATTGGGGAGTGTGAACAATATCAGCGCTGTGCAGAGTGAGACCTTAAATCCTACTATTGGTGTAGGAGGGCCGGCAGAGGCAACACCTATTATAGTGACCCCAGAGGATACTAGAGGAGAGGGCTCGGAAAAAGGGAATGATAATGGGGGCCAGGTTCAAGACGGAAGCAAGCAGACGCAAGCAAGCGGGAAACATAAGGAAGCGCAATGCCTGACCCAACCTGCGAATACTGGCTACCTCAAGGTCCTTAATGAAAATAGCTTCCGGGCTGCCTCGGATCCGGTGTTAGATCTTGGGAAGACGGCAGACGAGTTAATCCCATCCGCAGCTAAATCTCCCGATGGTGGAGATAAGTTCTATTCACTGACGGATGAGTCAGAACTTTCGAATATTGGAGAATCGTCATCCTCCTTAACCGATGATCCTGTTTCAGAATCTTCTTCCAGTGAGGCCCCAGAAGAGACTGCCTATGCAACCCAACGGAGGCGGTCGGGGAGAGGATCTCAGGGAAAGAAGCGGAGGGACAAGAAAGGGCGAGCAAGCGGAGAAGGCTCTAAAGGAGGTAGTGAGGACGGCTCCCTGGGAAATCTTCAATGGGACTATTCTGCTTCACGGCTGGCGTTTTCAGGAGGGGAGCCTGAAAGATCTGTCAAAGAGGGTGCTACGGGTACAGTCGATCTAGAACCGCATTCCCCCTCGGTAGAGGGGTCTCTGGCGACAATCCTTCATACCATAAGACAAGTTCAAAATGAAGCCAGGAGCTCGAGTCGCCAGGCGAGACTTGTCACCAAGAAGCTACATGGGACTGTGAAAAAGATCAATAAAACCTGTTCTGATATCGCTGGTAGATTGTCCATGGTGGAGGAACGCACTGAGCATTTGGAATCTGATGTCAAGACTCTAAAAATGCAAGAAGCTTCACAGGCAGCAACGATGGCTGATGTCTTATGGAAACTTGAAGAGTAAGAGAATAGGCAGAGACGTAACAACTTGAGAGTCCTGGGGATTCCCGAGGGGGTGGAAGGCTCTGATGTACGTGCCTATATCATATCTCTCTTCAATGGCGCCTTCCCCGAGAAAACTCCCTGGGATTGGAGTACAGAGATCCAGCGTGCCCACAGGTTCCCCCTAATGATAAAGAAGTCACGATCTAACGATACTGAAAGACCTAGGGTGATCTTGGTATATTTTGGAAATTTCCTCTTGCAGCAAGAAAAATACGATCAAGCCCGTCCCAATGCAAGGAAGGTGTTCTGAGATATCTAGTTTTTCGTATTACCAGACTTTGCCCATGCTACAGTGGAGAGGCGGTGGCGGATGCGACAGCTATTCAACCCTTTCCAGCAGCATGGAGCAGAAGTTTTTCTCCTAAATCCCGCTCGCTTAAAAGTGACTTATAAAGGACAAACACGAAGTTTTGCTTTGGAAATCAGAGCGCAGGAGTATTTGAAAGAAATAGGCGGAGGAAATGTAGAGTAAACATGACCTGTAAATAGTTATGGATCACCGCTTCATGACTCCGGATTAATGATCGGTGGTACCAATCACTAGATAGCAAACATTCTTGGGGCTCTAAGGATGATTAGTCTTCACTGAATGGGGTTAGAGGGGACTCATAGGTTTTGGGGTTTTGGGGAACTTCTTTCTGTTTGGTTGTTTCTTTTTCTAATTTTCTGCCTTTCGTCATTTATAGGGGGGGCACGGGTTAGGAGCGATCGAGGAGGCACTCTTGCATAGGCGCTATCATTCAGGCTGTTGGCCTGATTGCTTATTGGTGGGGGGGGAGGAGGGAGGGGTTGTCAGGTGGGGGAGTTCAGGTGGAAGGGTGCTACACAGGGGGAGGAATGGACACAAGGAAATACAGGAAGAGATCGTGCTGCCTATGATAGGAAAGAGTCCTTTCTGGTTAGCCAAGGGCAAGGGGTTAAGTGCGAGATGGGTAAGAAGGGAGGTAGGAGACTGGGTCAATGTCTAAATTAAGAATTGCCATGGTGAACATCTGTGGTCTCAAAGGGCCAGGGTAACCTTGGAGTTGCAAGCACTAGAGGCAGACATTGTCTGTCTTCAAGAGACCCATATTGAGGGAACGCAGCTGTCTTTATTGGACATGTTAGGTTTTAAACTAATTGCGGGCACAAGTCAAAATATGCGGACTTGTGGGGTGGCCGTTTTGGCTAGAATGGATCTGGCTCAGTTTTTCTCGCGAACTCGTACCGATAGTCGGGGGAGATGGGCCATGATGGAATATCGGTCTAATGTGTGCACTTTCACATTATGTTCTTTATATGGGCCAATTCTAGATGACGCCGGGCTATATGACTGGTTGAATAATGAGCTTGTGTCTTGGCCAACACCCATTATTTTATGTGGAGATTTAAACAACAATTTAGCCAATAACTGGTCATGTGAGGAACACTATAAATACCATGGCAGGAAACCCAGGGTATTTCGGTCTTTTAAAAATTTGTGTAAAGATTATACCCTGATGGACGTGTGGCAGTGTAGGAAGCCAACTGAACATGGCTACATGTTTTTCTCCTCACCCCATCAATCACATGCCCGTCTCGATAATTTTTTTGTCTCACATGCTATTATACAAGACTGTGATATTGCGCTTTTCCCACGGGTCATGTCTGACCATAACCCTCTAGTTTTGGTGATTAAGGTGGGGGTGCCCCGTAGAAGTGTCAGGCAATGGAGTTTTGAGCGGGCACTATTGGTAAATGAAGAATATGTAACCCATATGAAAACCTGGATTGCAATGTTCCTTCGTGAGAATCTTGGTAGTACTTCCCTAGAAATAGTTTGGGATATGTTAAAAGCTGGGATTCGTGGGGAAACCCTCCAGTTCTCGTTGACTAGGGTAAGGAAGGAGAAGCAAAAGATGCGAGAACTATATACCTAATTAGCTCGGGAAGAAGAAAAATTAATAACAGCTACACAACAGGGGGGTGACTGCCAGGAAGAGCAGATAGGAGTCATGAGGGTTAAAGCAACCATTAATGATATTGCTATAAAGAAAACAGCTGCAAAATTCTTAGTCTACAGTGAGCAAGCTTACGAATATGGAGAACAAGTGGGGCGCACGTTAGCTATAAGGACAAAGCAAAAGAATGGCCAGAACGAAGATAGGGAAATTAGGGAGCCTGACATGGGTATTGTTTCTGATCCAGAAAGGATAAGAGCTGCATTTAAAAAATGTTATCAGAAATTGTATCTCAAAACTGGTACAGGGGATCAGGAAGAAATTGATAACTATATAGATTTAAGTAAAATTTTGAAATTTGATGAAGACAACCAGGCAGGATTAGAAGGGAAGAGATTCTTACCGCTATGTCATCTATGGCGACCGGGAAAGCCGCGGGTGAAGACGGCATTCCAACGGAGTTCTATAGAATATTTGCTTCGGAGATTAAGGACTCTCTTGTGAAATTAGTTAAACATATTTTTTAAGGTAATAAACCCCCTCCTTCTTGGTCTCAAGCGAAGATAGTAGTTTTTCCTAAAAAAAATAAATCTGGCAGGGAACTCGGATCATATAGGCCGATTACGCTTATTAACGGGACACCAAAATATATTCCAAAATCTTAGCTTCTCGGTTGTCCCCTGTTATTAGGAAAGTGGTAAGCAGGAGGCAACATGGATTTGTACCCGGGAAGAGCACTACAGATCATATTAGGTGGGTAATAACGCTGTTCGATGGCGCCCAGGTATCAGGAGACCCTGTGGCCTGAATTTTGTTAGATGCCGAGAAGGCTTTTGATAGGGTCTCCTGGGGCTACCCGTGGAAAGTGCTCGAGCAAATAAATATAGGGCCCGAATTTAGACAAGCGCTTAAGGCACTTTATTACAAACCTGAGGCCAGGGTGTTTGTGGCCGGGGACCTTTCAGAGTCGTTTCCAATTTCAAGAGGGACGAGGCAGGGTTGCCCCTGCTCCCCATTGTTGTTTTCCCGCTACATTGACCAGTTTATTCGTGGGCTAGAAGCCAATGAAAAGATCTGTCTGATGATCTGTGGGATACTAAAACGCTTGCATATGCGGACGACATTGCGGTAGTAACGCCCGAGCACGTCATGGCAATGGTGGAAATTGAGAAAGAAGCAGGGGAATTTTGGACATATCTCGGGCTATTCATTAAATAAAGATACAACTGTAATCTTAGTTAATAGCAAGATATCCTGGCAGGACCCACTGGTGGCTACAAATGCGATCTATTTGGGAGTAGTTATCACGCCTGAGGTGGATTGTATTATTAGGGACAATTTTGAGCCTCTAATTGAAAAATCTAAAAAAGAACTACTGAGGTTAAATAATCTGAATTTATCCCTGGCAGGTCGATGTAACGTCATCAAAATGACTTTTTTTCCTAAGATTCTTTATTTGTTTAGGGCCATCCCGTTAGGAATAAGCAATATATGGTTTAAAAAATTAAATGACTTAATTTCCCGATTTGTGGGGGCCTATTCTAAACCTAGGCGTGCAATGACATTTTTGACGCTCCCCAAAGATCGGGGAGGGTGAGGGCTCCCCAATTTAAAGCTGTACTACTGGGCTACTGTGCTTCAGAATCTTGACCCTCTACTACATCCCTGCAGTGTAGCTTCTTTTCCTTCTCCTTATGAGTTATTGATTGGTGAAGGGGTGTGGGGAAATTTGTGGAGACAAATCGAATCAAGTTATTTCAAGCGCGTATGTTTTAAGACCCTGCGGAATGCATTTGAGATCTGGTCTATAGTCCGCAAGATGATGGGTAAAGGTCGACTCAAGTTCTACACTCCTTTGAAGGATAACCCAATTCTCCCAGGCATTTTTTCAGATCAACATATGTCAGGGTGGATTAATACTGGCTTAAATAAGGTAGGCCTGTTGTTCTCCACTAGGGGGATAAAGTAATTTCAAGAATTTAGAGAAGACTATGGTTTTAGTCATAAGGATTTTTTTTAATTCCTACAAGTAAGGGATTTTCTTCTCCGCAAGACTGGAGGAGCAATTGGATTTCAGCAGTGTAATCTGGTGGATGCCTTGATAGCCAAGCATAAACCCTCATTAGGTTTTATCTATTCCTTCCTCAACAAACACATGAGGGATGATATAGACAAACACTCGCAGAGATGGCAAGAACAGCTGGCCATCTCAGATGCCTGCTTCCGGGAATCATTTGCTCTGGCTCAGACGTCATTTATATCATCTAAACTACATGTTCAATATTACAAAACATGCTTCAATTTATATAATACCCCTAGTAAGATCATTAAATGGGGGGATGGAGAAGGAACCCGCTGCCCCAGATGTCAACTGAGGGGCGCTGACAGTGTGCATATTTTTGCTACCTGTCCATCCTTATCTAAGATTAAGCTCCAGATAACTGAATTTTTATTAACAAACTGAAGATCCAGGTACAGCTATCCCCTGCAGTGATTCTCCTGGGAGTGTCTGAACATGAGAGACCAGCTAGAGGCAAAGAGTTGATTTTTATTGTTATGACTGTTTTTCGGTTATGTATTGCCTCAGCCTGGCTAGACAGTAACCCACCAGTGTTCCAGCAGTGGCTAGCCAGGGTACTAGCTGTTTGTAACTTAGAGAAGGCAATTTTTCTAAGGAAGGGGATACATAACAAAGAGAAAGGAGGGAGGAGGTGGGTTCCGCTACTGGATTGAATGGAAGTCAGGTGTGGCTGATGTTTGGCACAAGGCACACTAAGATATAATGCACCTTGCTATTTTGATTTGTTGGTAGTGCAATAACGAATATCTTCTTTGCCTCTCGTTTCTGCTTATCTTCTCATTGCTTTTATTGGCAGTAATTGAATTGTATGAATTTGACGGCAAGGCAATGCAATCAACGTTTTTTTTTTTCTGGTTTTTTTTTTGGCTTTGTCCGTTTTCCTGTATTTCCAATGGTGTATTGAGGGTGGGTGGGCTCTTTTTAATCTTCTGGGGAGAAAATCGAGGTTCTAATGTGTTTTTCTATTATGTATCAAGGGGGGAAAAAAAAGGAAGAAGGAATAGACGGAGTCCCTAAGAATTCTGGCCAATGTCGTGGGCCGCAGAGGGAGATGTTGTTACCCAGAACCATAACGTCGGTCTTGTCACCATTACTTTTAAGTGAGTTTTTATTCATCCATGACAACATCTGAACTGGGGTGGCAAAGTGAGCTAAAGAATGATGATGGATTCAACCCAGATCTGTGACTGGGGGTGAGTGTTTGAAAAGTTTCAGCACTCCGTCCATCATCTCCTTGTGTTTGCTTTCAACATTTTCCTCATTCCCAGATGTCATAAGGACATGTCATGGCTCTGTCCCGAAGATAATGAAAAGATGATCTTATTATCATCGGCATATGAGAAGAGGGTAAGGCTGCAGATCTCTATTAAGTCCGTCAGAGGGTGGATATAGATGTTAAATAATAGGGGGCTCAAAATGGAGCCCTGCGGAAGTCCGGAGGTCAGAGCCTGTGATTTAGATTGTACATTGTCCGAGAAGACCTTGAACGCACTGTCCTTTAGGGAGGAGACAAGCCATCCCAAGGCTGAGCCTTCAAGTCCTAATGGCTCCAGTCTTTAGCCAGAATAGAATGAGAGATCGTGTCGAACGCCGCAATGAGATCCAACAGAATGAGTGCGGCCGTGACTCCCTCATCTAGAAATTGCCTTAGGTGTTCCGTCACACTAAAAAGGGTGGATTCAGTGCTGTGCCCAGTCCTGAAGACTGACTGTGAGGAGTGGAGGAAATTATGGATCTCCACAAAAGTGGTGAGCTCAGCGTTAACATGCTTTTTCAGAATTTTGGAAAAGACTGGTAGCAGGGAGATAGGGCGGAAATTCAACAGACAAGAAGGGTCCAGATTGGCTTTCTTCAGAAGAGGGCGGACTAGAGCGTGTTTCCATCTCTGAGGCACACACCCTTTGCTCAGTGATTTATTTAGGAGCTCCATGATTGTAGTTAAGATTGACATATCTAGCAGTCTAAGCTTATCTTGTGGGAGAGGTTCCAAGGGGGAACCTGATTTTATAGACAGTAGCGCAGTCGAAAAAGATCCGACATCCAAGGAAGGCCATTTATTTAGTTTGACGGCACACTCTGTCTTAGTTGCCAGATAATTAGCCTCCACTAGAGATGCATCAGAGGCCTCCTTATTAAGATTGACAACTACTTGCAGGGAATCTTTCGCCATCTGTAGGTGAATCTTTTCCACTTTGTGAGTGAAAAATGAGGCTAGTTCATTGCATTAGCACTGTGAAAGAGTGGGCGTTTGCGAGATGTTACTAGCATCTGATAGATCTTTCACTACTTTGAAGAGTGTCTTCTGACAGTGCTGGGCCTTGGTTATTTTTTCTATATAGTACTTAGTGCGGACAGACTTACAGGAGGCATGATAAGTTTTTAGTGATTTTTTATATTCAGATTTAGCATTTGTGTTATATGACTTCCTCCAGCGTCTTTCAAGAACTTTGCAAAGTTTCTTTTCAGATCTAAGTATTTCTGTGAACCAGGGAGCCGGGGGATGTGTTCTGCCCATGCATTTCGTGGTCATTGGGAGAATAATGTCAATAGCCTTATCTAACCATTGATGAATCAAAGCTTGATCCGAGTCAAGCTGTTGTGAGACAGTAGGCTTGGTATTGAGTAGCTGCTCATTTAATGCTGTGCAATTAAGTTTGGACCAGTTCCTGACCTTGTATTTCAGAAGAGGCCGTGCAATGGGATGAATAAAAGGAACCCTGATCTTAAATGGCACTGCAAAGTGATCTGACCAATAGTGCTGAAGTGGAGGATGTATCAGTAGATCATTGATGTTAGAAAACATAGGGTCCAGAAGATGCCCCACAATACTGTAGTTTACATCACTATCTAATACTGCACCCCACTACACCTTACTGTTCAACACGGTACTCCAATTTATGACACTTTACTTGACTGCATGCTACGCCACTCCACTCTACTGACTCCACACCACTATAGCCTATGACAACCTACTCCACTATACACTACCACATCCCAGTGTACTCCACTTCACTATACTCCGCTCTATGTCGCTTCACTGTCCGACACTCTACTCCACTGTATGCAACTCCACTGTACAACACTGTACTACACTCTGTGACACTCTACTTCACTCTATGACCATCCACTGGATGCCACTGAACTACACTGTATGACACTCAACGACACAGCACTAAACGTCTCTCTACGATATGCCACTCCACTATATGACACAGCAGTCCACTCTACAAAAAACTCTCCTCCGCTGTACTCTACGAAACTCCACTTGACTATACTATACTCTGTGACTCTCTACTTCACCCTACTCCACTCTAAAACACTCTACTCCACTTTGACTTTGACAGGGCTGATCCTCGGGGTGCCAGGCGCTGGGCGGGCCCTCAAGCCTCATGGCAGCTAAAAACATGGCGGAGGGCTGTGGCTGCCATTGCGGGCTGCTGATGTAGGCCGAAGCAGCGAGAGGCTGGTGCTTGCTCCACGGCCCATCACTCCAGCTCTGGAGCACACTCACGCCCGGGGAAACGCAACACCCCGGCTCGGCGCCAGGAGACAGGTGGCACCTTGGAGATCTGGCCGCACCTGGGTGGAGAGACCACCTGGGCATGCCAGGGGACCGAGGCATATATATCCCCCATGTGGGGTGCCAGGTGAGAGGCGGTGGCGGGTGGAAGCACCTGGTGTTATTCCCCCATACTACTACCCCTAGTCGGCGCTACAATCGAGCGTGTGGGGGGCAGCCATAATTCAAAAGACCTTCCCCCGATCCAGCACTCTCCTCTACGCACAACAGCATGGCTGGGCCCCAACCCCAGGATGACCCATACAGTAACTGTTGATACGCTGCATCTGGCGGGGACCCGGGCACACCACACCACACCACGGGGAGATGCTTTCATCGAGGCACGCGTCACACGCTATAAGCTGGAATGCCACAGTGAAACATCACCAGAGGCACGGCAGCCAACCTAAACAGGTACTGCTAGTGATCTGGGAGGCCCTTTCTCTGTGGAGGCTGGGGACACGGCGGGCCCCCCAACCCCACTTGAATCCCGCCCTGACACTGCGGTCGAGGTGCGTGGGAGCCATTGGGGCTATAGACGTCTTTAACGAGGCGGGCATAAGCACACAGCCATACGCGACAGCTACGCTTCCTTCCCGCTGAATTGCTCATAGGCACGTGTAGCTGACCTCAGACCGAGACGCCCCGAGGGCCCGGAGCAAACCCATCACTTCTAAACTTGAGCACTTCTAAACCTGAGCAGACTACAGGAGGGGGCTGAAGGGTCACATGCAGGAACCCCCCACAAAAACACCACATCTAAATCCTGCAAGAGGCAATTCGCCATATCTGACCCCTCGGACGTGCCACACTTCGGCATAGGGGAGCCTCCCAAACCGGGCTCAGGGAGCCACCCGGTGATTTCTTCGAACATCGCCGCTATATGCCAGGGAAGGTCACCGAACATGGGCTGACTGCCATCTACCACCACGGCTCCTCTGTCAGCCCCAGTAAATCCACCCTCAGTGACCCCAGTTACCCTGTTGCCAGGAGCTACTCCATCCCTTTCAATATCAGACAAGTTGGACAAGGTATTTGGGGCAATTGAGCATTCTCGAGCCTCCAAGGAAGATAGTTTTGGCGCTCTGACTACAGACCTTAACTTCTTACTCGCTGATCACAGCAAGTTTGCAGACAAAGACTCAGAAGGCGGAAAGGTCCTGGCTACCCTGCAGCCTCTCACAAAACACAAGCACTTGGCGATCCAGGACCTGCAAGACCGAGTCCTACACCTCGAGAACAGAATGGAAGATCTAGAGGGGCGCTCACGCGGGAGCAATATCCGCATCTTGGAGCTCCTGAAGGGAACTTAAGGTATGGACCCACTCGCCTACCTAGAGACCTGGTTCAAAACTTTCACCCCAATGCGGAACCTCACTCCCTTCTACTCTCTCAAGAGGGTGCACTGCGTCCCGACGAGGTGCCCGCCATCGAGATCCCCTCCCTGACCCATGCTGGCAAAACTCCTGCATTTTAAAGTCTGTTTCGCCTGACTATACCCGGGCTGTACAGCGCCAGCATTCCTCCTTCCTGAATATGAAGCGGTGCCTCCTCCAGTAGGTATTGCAATACCCACTGCTGTTCTCCGCCCGTCTCAAGATCATATTCAGCAGCATCACCGTCTTCTTTACTGACCCAGAGAGACCTGGGACTGGGCGGGCCTACACCTGATAGAGACTGCAACAGATCGAGCCAAGCCTGCAGTGGACCCCGTCGGTCACTGTTCCTAAAAGAGAGAAAGGAGATGTTGGTCTATAAAATAAGAAGGGAAGTCAATGTGACTTTTACTTGTTGCCCTAACACATCCCAAGGGATGTCATGCTTCATTATAGGGCGATTGCTCCTCGTCAGGCCAGTTCTGCAATGCCCTACGGGTCCCCCAAAAGGTCGCTTTTTCGGAGATCTTTTGATTATATGCCGTATGATGTGTGGTAGGTAGTACTCGTGAAGTGGTGAGTGAGTTTAAAAATGACTAGAGGATATCAGTGCTATGTCAATTTAATAAATGGATTCCTGTGTCATGAGTAAAAAACCAAACGGTTGTGGCTACTGAAGGGTTGTAATGGCCCTAAGTAGCTATGGTGCAAATGTGTGTGAATAAAGTTTTATGTTAATTAGGTCGACATGTTTCGCACTCCTTAATGCTTCCTTAGTGTCCTTCAGGAAGGTTGGGGTATTTTGCACCAAAGGTTGACACTAAGGAAGCACTGCGTCTTATTAACGACCTACCTAATCCACAAGAGATCACATTCTTAGTCACCCTTGATGTGGAGGCACTTTACACCAACATCCAGCAAGACGCTACCATCAGAGTTATCGACACCATCCTAAGGACAACCATGACCTCCTCTTCCACTCCTGCGGACTTCATTATAGAGTGTGCAAGTATTGCCTTGAAAAACAACTTCTTCCAGTACAAGAATCAACTGTATCACCAAATAAACTGCACCTCTATGGGGAGTACATTCGCGTCTAGTCTGGCATGTCTCTACATGGCCCGTTTTGAATCCACACACATTTTCACGAATACCAACCCCTACCAAACTGATATCATCAAATGGAAATGTTACATCAATTACATCCTTGTCTTCTGGGGGAGCACAGAAGAGAACTCTCAAGAATTCCACCTGTAGATAAAGTCTCTGGATCCATACTTACATTTCACATTATCGAAATTGAAGGAGGAAATTCCTTTCCTCAACCTCCTCATTTCCCTGGATCAAGGAGAATTCAAAACCAAAACCCTCAAGAAAAAGACTGACTTCCCTTCCTATTTTCTAGACCAACATCTTCTTTCTCTCTTTTAGGAACAGTGACCCCTTGTTTTGGTTTACCCAATACCGCTACCATGGATGACGAGAAGGCCCCCCACATATTCTCCTCCAAAAAAGGCACTCTCCGAAGACTCTCGAAATGACTCACAGACCCCCGCTGGTAACACCACAAACAGCAGACACTCTTATTTGAGCATTGCATTGTTGTTCTCTCTGGTAGAATTCCTAATCTCATTGCTATGTTTTGACGCCCTGCCATGGCCGTTTGGACCACATCCAACAGTCGGATTCCCCCCTGCTGTTACACCCCGCTCGAGCACCTTGTGCTGCGCGTATCTGCTACTCCTCACTCGGGGGCCCTTTCCCACGCATGACCCTGGCAGCATGCACCATGATCACCGACGGCTCCCCTCCGTCACCTGCAATCCCTAATCCATATCTCTGAAGGGCATTAGGGCTACATTGCTACACGCCAAAGACTAGTCTTACCCCCACCATACACTAGGGCGGAACAACCATGCTCTGTTTGGGTGTATCACCGGTTGTGGTAAGCTCCCAGCATTCCCCCCCACCCCTCCTCCCAGTTGACACGGTTACCCTTAAACACTTCCTCCCCCACAACTCCACCACTATGGTGGGCAGGCTTATCATAATTCCTAGGGCTCAGACGAGGCGGCGGCCCCCCTGCAATCAGCACTCCCGCTACCCACTCATCATCATGACCCCTAGCATTGACATTCGATTCCTCACCCTAAACATCTGCAGCATGCACACTGCTAAAAAGCATTATGCCATCTACTCTTACATAAAACACCAGCAGACACAGGTTGTTTTTCAGCAAGAGACCACTTGTGCAAGCGTTGGAGGGGCCTCTTCTGCGCCACGACCTACTCTGGATATGTGCGCAATGCCATGGTGTGGATTCGCCTGGAGTCCCCTTCCAGGAAGACAGTGCGACAGTAGACAAGGATGGCCGCTATGCGCGCTTTGAGGGCCACCTGGATGGCCGACCGATTCTCCTTGGAAGCATTTACGCCCCCAACACTGAGCAGGGGGCCTTTTGGGATACTCTGTCTACTGCACTTGCTCACAAGATCGCATTGCCATTAGTGTTAGGCGGAGACTACAATTGCGTGCTCGTCCTAGCCCTAGATAGATCCCATTCTCCATTTCGCCCTCCACCCGCATGCAGACCGTTTCCGAACCTGGGCACGCCACTGGGCACTTATGGACGCATGGCGATACTGGCACCCCACGTCCCAGCCCAACTCCTTCTTCTCCATTCCGTACAACCTGCATGTAAGGCTTGGCCGCTTCCTCTGCTCTACCGCATTGGTACCCCTAATTTAACATGTGGACTATCTGGGAGGAATAATCTCCGATCATGATGCCCACATCCTAGATCTCAAATGGGCACCCCCTTTGCCCCCCACTCCCACATGAAAGTTACCACAAGATTGTCTAGAGGACCCGGTATTCCGGAAGGAGCAGGGAGCCTGTATCCGACAATATTTTTCCAAAAACCATAACACAGCGTCTACTAGGACGTTGGAATGGGACGCCTTTAAGGTGATCGCCAGAGGAGCCTGTATCCAGCAGATAGCAGAAGTCCGCAGGACTCTGGAGAGGGACATAGAGGCAGTGAAGTGGGCCCAGCTGACCTCAGCAAAGCAACAGACACCGACCCTGCACTCGCCCCCCAACTAGTAGACGTGAGAACTGCTTATGTTGCCCTCCTTGAAAACCTACGGCGCTATAATTTCACAGCCCATGCGGCTTAAGTTCACCACGAGGGTCATAAGTCTGGCAGACTCTAAGCTTGGCTTATTCGGCAGGACTTGGTGACTCACCCCATGACCAAAGTGGTCGATCTAGCAGGTGTCACTGTCCGCACACATGTCGATATACTGCAGGCCTTTCTTGACTACCACTCACCCATCTACAGGGTGCCTCAAAGTACTTCGACAGACCACAAGGACACGTTCCTGGCAGACATTGCCCTCCCTCGCATCTCAACCCCCACCAAACTCTCCTCAGAGGTAGAGATCACACCAACGGATGTAAAGCAGGCGATCTGCGACCTTGCCCAGAAAAAAACACCGGGCTTAGACTGTCTGCCACTAGAGTACTGTAGCACTTGTTCATCACTTTTGGCACCCCGACTGGTAGAAATGTATAGAGCATCATTAAACATTGGTGAGCTTCTCCATTCACTTCGAGAGTTCCTCCTGGTCTCCCTCCCCAAGCAGGACAGGGACTCTACATTGCTGGCTTCCTATAGACCTATCACTATTCTCTGGGCTGATTACAAAATTCTGGGGAAGATTCTAGCTCATCGATATGCCCAGATCCTCCTGGAACTGGTGCACCCCATCAAAACTGCTTCATTCCTTGTTGCAGGACCTTGCAGAATATCTGCCACCTCTTCCATGTGCAGGATCAGGTGAGAGGGCGATTCCCATGGGCAGCTTGCCTCATTCTTGGCTTAGAGAAGGCATTCAACACCCTGACTTGCAACTACCTGTTCACAGTAGTTGCCCGCATGGGGATCGGACCCAGACTTTTAGCCTATACAAAACTATTGTACTCCAACCTGACATCCTGGATCCGCCTAGGTCGCCTTGTCTCAGCCACCTTCCCGGTCGCCGCAGGACAAGACAGGGATGCCCACTCTCCCCCCTACTATTTGCGCTAGCAATGGAGCCTCTGGCTGTGTGGCTGCGTGAGGGAGGCCTGGAGTGGGGCATCCCACTCGTGGGCAGGATGCATTTGGTGTCTCTATATGCTGACGACCTGCTCCTGTACATAGGGGACATAGAGGCCAACCTCACTCCTCTTCAAAACACTCTGGTGGAATACGCCATTGCGGCTGGACTTTGAGTCAGCTGTGCGAAGCCGGCAGTATGCCCGCTCTGCCCCGAGCGGCGTCCATGGGACATATAGCTCGGTGACACCTGCCTCAACTGGCATGCACAGGCGACTCGCTACTTAGGGGTCCATCTCTTCCACACTCCCCTGGACTTATACAAGGGTAACCTCTGCAAGGCCTTGGCGGGCATCCGGTCCCAGGTGCATTTCTGGCAGTCCCTCCCCTTGGCCCTTATAGGCAAAATTGCCTTGGCGAAGATGGTTATCCTGCCCCTCCTTCTATATTACTTTGCAAATCTCCCGGTTATACCACCTCACTCCTTTAGGGAACTTGATTCTCTCCTCTGCACACTCATATGGGGATCCAGGCGAATCGCTCTGGCCAAATTACAGCTGCCAATAGACCGGGGAGGCTTGGGGCCCCATTCTGGCGGCACAGATCCAATGGTTGGCCCGCTGGACAGCTGGGCGTTACTCGGGTAAGGCCAGCACGGAACTTGGACCCTTGCCGATACCAGTGATCCGGGGCGTACTCTTTTCAAAGGCACAATCCACAGCCCTCTTGTCCCTACAGTGAAGACATTCATAGCTAGGATACACCGTCTTTCTCTGAGGTCCCTGCTGTATGCCCCACCTTTGCCCCTGCTTGGTCTTCCCCACAACCAAGGTTATTACACTACAGGGGAGCTGAGCATCTGGACCAACCACTCGCTGCTCAAGGTGAGTGACCTGTTTGCCGAGTGACATCTCCTTCCCTTTGACTAGCTGGCCGAGGAGAATGGTCTCCCACCTGGTCAGTTCCCACACTGACAGCTTATTCACACATGCCATGCCCTTTGGGATCTTTCGGAGGGGGATCCCACGACGCACCCAGTGCTTCGGATTATCTTGGCTAGGGTGCCAGTGGCCATCTTATTACCTGGTTGTATACAGCCATATGCGAACTGACGATCACCCCCTCACAGCGCTGTGCCAAAAGTGGGAGGACGAGTTTGGGAGGGCACTGAACGACAAGGAATGTGAACGGGCACTTGAGTTTTCAAAAATGTCTCCTGCAATTCGTGGTTCAAATACATACAGTTTTTCATCCTGCACAGGACTTACCTAACCCCAGCTCAGCTACTTCGTTACTTCCCCAAGACACAGTTTGAATACCCGTGCTGCCGTACCCCGGGCACAGCGCTTATACACATGCTGTGGTCATTTCCAGCCCTCCAAAATTATTGGCACACTATCCACACTACCCTGCGCAAGGTCACAGAGCTACCAGACTTCCACACGTGGGAAGCATGCTCCCTAGCCATATTCAAATGAAAGAAGCAACAGAAAATACTGACCCATTTCGCAGCCCTGGCCCTGCTGCTCGCCAAACGTACGCTTACCCTTCACTGGCGTTCCCCAAAGGCTTCCCCAGTAGAGGTGGGGAGAGGAGTGATGTGCAAAAGGGTCATGGCAGAGGAGTATGCCCTCTGATATGAGAAGGTCCGTCGGGTGTGCATAGCCCTTATCCACACAGTAGGCGGCTCTACTCGCGCACTTCTACCAGATGGCGGGAAATGATGACCTGTCCTCATGAATGCACTAGACCTTTCCACTCAGGGAAGGACCATTCCCCAAGAAGGAGTTGCCAGTATCAATGCCCACCTCCCATGCAACTTCATCTGCTCCCACACACGATAGACACGCTGGGTCACCTGCCTGTGCCTTCCCCTGCCTAGCACCGCCCAGGCCAAAATCATCACTAAAACTGAATCTGCCTACCCTCGCCCACCCAGACCCCTCAGTTCACTCCAAGTTACACTATAGTTGCGCAAGTTGCGGCAGGCCATGAGCAGTAAGTACTCGAAGCAGGGCAAATCTCAGATTTTTGATGTTTGTGTATTTTAAGTTGGGTTTGTATAGAAAAATACATAAGGTATTTCTAACTATAAATTTTCCTTAACTTTTGTTTTTTTTTATTGAAAATGGCCTTAGTTTTCACCCCCAGTCTGGGGTGGCGTAGTGAGTAAAATAACAGTAGATTTAACCCAGATCTCTTGCCTCTGGGTTAATGCTTTATTTATTCAGCATTCCGTCCATCATTTGATGCTGCAGCACTTTTCGCCGTAAATGGGATGGATATGCCCAGACTTGGGTCCTTGCTCGCTGTGCCACTGGATTCAAGCTAGCTTGGCTAATGAGGGGGTAATACTCCAAAATCGGTCCCATTATTCTTGTTTCCTGTTCAGTGAGGACCCGGTTTGGCAGTTCAGGCTGGACTGTTCCCAAGAGGAGCAGGGTCAAGACTGATTTGCATATGGCTGGGGTGGGGTAGTGAGATGGATTTAACCCAGATCTCTTGACTGGCATGTGAATGCTTGATTTTTTCAGCATTCTGTCCATCCTCTGTTGCAGCAGCGCCTTATAATATAGCAACATGTCTGGCAAAGCCAGGGTTCCTGCATTTCTAGGGAGTTTCAACAGTTTGTGCAACAGTCGGGCGCGGTGATTTTTCCAAATACATTTTGTAATGAGTGACCATGTGAAAGAGAAAAAGTCTCTATCACCGTCAGTGGGGATCCCTTGAAAAAGGAACAGGAGTTTCAATAGGACTGTTATCTTTACTGCATTGATGCGGCTAATCCAACTCAAATATAGTGGGGCCAAACGTTTAAGATCTGCTTTTAATTGCCGCAATAGTAGAGGGTAGTTTGCTTTGTGTACGTCAGTTATTTTGAGAGTAATTTTTATTCCTAAATAGGTAATCTCCTTCTTCACCCATTGGAAGGGGGATGTGTCTGCAAATTCTTCTATTTCTCCTGTAGGGACTGCCAGGTTAAGCAAGAAGAATTTATGGACATTATTACGTAACCCAGCAACAGATTCGTAGTGCCGGAGTTTGGTTTGTAGGGCCGGCAGTGAAGTTCGGGGAGAGGTAAAGAGATAGGAGGACATCATCAGCGAACATTGACATTTTGTGCTCAACTGAGCTAAAAGATAGCCCATGGATAGATGGTATTTCTATCAGCTAGGAGTTCAATGCTAAGAGAAATGGGGAAAGAGGGCACCCCTGTCTCGTACCCTGTGTCAGCTCGAAACAGTCGGAAGCCGTCCCATTTACTAATACCCTAGAACGTGAACATGCATAATTGGCCTGAACCCTAGAAATAAAGTGGCTTCCAAATCGATGCAGTGTGTGGGAAAGAAAGGAAGAATCCACTGGGGTCGAAAGCTTTCTTAGCATCTAGCACCAGTAGGACTGTTGGAATATTCTTCTTCGTTGCTTTTTCGACCAAGTGGACCACCTGTCTCAAGTTATCGTGGGTTTCCTTCCTTTGATGAAGCCAGACTGATCTGGGTGAATTAACTCTCGCTCATTCTGGCAGGAGAACTCGCAATTTGAGATTTGCTACTTAGGCCAACTGAGGCCTTGCGATATCCTGAGTGTTTCCAGATTACTTACCTGGAACACCGACTTGGTTAAGGGATCGCGTATTCGAATCCTACACGAAAGGTCACGTTGGAACCAGGCCAAACTTACCTAGTATACATCAAAGGAATGACATTCGCCTACTGAGCCCTGACGAAGTTCTCGTCATGAGAACGAAACGCGTTGGCTGTCCATAAAATCTTCAATCCTGTGAGAACTAATTAAGTGAAAATAAAGACTCATTTGAAAAACTAAACATTGACTTCTTGGACTTCATTGCCTGCGCACGCCCAACCCCTCAATTGCTTAGGATCTGACGTACAGAGGCATCACCCGACGGCTGGTGCAAGGGCTAGTTGCGCAAGGAACCTGATTTAACTGAAACTAGTGTGAGGTGCAGAAACAGCAGTCCGCCGTCAAAGTATCGTTGTTAACTCTGGCATAATGTCCTCTAATCTGGTGGCTAATATTTTAGTATATAGTTTAGCATCTAGGTTAAGCAAGGCAATTGGTCGGTAGGACGCACATAGTCGGGGATCTTTCCCAGGTTTTGAGATAACAGAAATGAATGCCTCCCCTATGGAAGAGGTCACCGCCTGTGTATCTGAGATATAGTTAAAGAGAGCTATCGGGTGGGGAACTAAGTCTGAGGTAAAGGCCTTATAAAATTGGGCAATGAATCCGTCAGGGCCAGGTGATTTATGTAATTTGAGGGTATCTATAGCAACTTAAACTTTCCTGTTCATTATGGGGCAATCTAGTGCTTCATTGAGGGCTGTTGGGACTTGGGGCAGGTCCATTCCCTCTAGGTAAGCTAATTGCTTTTCAGACTCATTGGAGTCTGAAGTATGGAGATGTTTATAGAAGTCTCACATTGCTCGAGCCTTCCCCTCTTCCGTTTGCCTTATTTCCCCTGAGTCTCCTTGTATCTGTCTGTATTCCTTCTCCTGCTTGGTTCTCAGTTGTCTCGCTAGTAGGGAACCCACTTTATTGCCCTGCTCGTATGTGATCTTTTTAAGGCGGAGAAGGGTCAATTATACTCTTTTAGTGTATATATCCCTGATCTTCCCTCTTAGTGCTGTGACCTTCCTCTGGAGGACGAGAGAGGGTAAGGCCCTGTGAGCTTTTTCTGCAAGTTTTGAGTTCAGCTTCCAGTGCTTGTCTCTTTTGAGATTTCTGTTGGGTTAGGGTAGTCCTCAGAGAGATGCATTTCCCCCTTATAACTGCCTTAAAGGTGTCCCAGGTAGTGGAGGGGTTAGTGTCCTTGGGAACTTGGGAAAGTATTCTCTCTTTGTTTTACGGAGTTCATCCCAAAAGAGACGATCACGCGTAAGGGTGTTAGGGAAGAACCATTTGCAGAAAGTGGCCTTCGGGGTGTGCCAATCTAATACCACTTCCACCGGGCCATGGTCCGAGAGAGTGATGGGATTTATAGTGGCGGCCGAAATAGTGTGTTGTAAAGGTTGGCTGAGGAAAATGTGGTCCAGTCTGAAATATGTACGGTGGGAGTGAGAGAAAAAAGAGTAGACTCGGGTGCTGGGTGGAATGACCCTTCAGGTGTCCACTAGGCCCAATTGTCGAAACACTAATTTTGCATTTTTAACAAATACTCCGGCCTGTGTCCTGTGGAGGTGGGTTCTGTCCAAAGTGGGGCCCCAAACCAGGTTGAAGTCGCCCATAGATGATGTCCCCCTCAGCGAACCCGCCCAGCAAGGAGAGGAAGGAAAGAGGAAATTCAGATTGTACCAAGTTGGGGGGCATCAATCGTGGCTACGGTGCAGAGGTGGCCTTTGATATTGCCCTTGCCCATCAATATCCTCCCTTTCTTATTGGTTTTGCTACCAGTAATTTGAAATTTTAGTGAGGAGTGAAAGAGGAACGCTACCCCATTATGTTTAGTGGTGGTCGAGGACTTATATATTAGGGGGTATGATTTGTGCCGTAGCCTATGGTCATCACTGCGCTTGCGATGTGTTTCCTGCAGGGCCACGTTGTCTAGGCGCCTGTCAAGAATATACTTCCAAAGTTGTTGTCGTTTAGTTGGGAAATTTAGCCCCTTCATGTTCCATGATATGGAGTTAAGTAGCATAGTAGGGTTTAGTGTGTGTGGATTAAAAAGGTCCCATCTCGAAAGGGCGGAGGCAGGAAACTAGCAGGCCCCCCCATCCGTCCCATTGTCTCTCCCACCCAATCTCCCCCCGCTCCACCACCCGGTCTCTCCCCTTTACTCTGTATAATACAATTCCATTTGTGGAACACATTTGAAAACAGTAAACAATGTGAACTGGGGAGTCTACACTCCTTGTTAACAAACAGTTCTATGAGAAACTCAACTAGAGCGGTTGTCATGGACACAAACCCACCAGTGCGCTCTACAGATTGCCTTGGGTGGCATAATATTCTGACTTCTAAGTATAAGGTAAGCATGCTGTGTGGCGGTTGCTAGTTAGGCAGGGTAAATAGTCAGAGCAAGTAACCTCTGAGAGTCAACGTCGTATTGATCAGACATGGAGCCTTACAGTTTCTCCAAGTAGTAATAAGGCAAGTTGAGGGTCTGAAGTAGGACCCAATCCGTGAGTCCTGAACAGTTCTCAGTGAGGTCGCAAAGGGGGGTGCGAGGGAAAGACTTCTTAAAAGTAATCTTTTGCCACACAGATTCCCTCTTTTCTGCGAATGCCATGGTCCTGTAGCAGATTTTGCAGTGAAACCTGTAGTGGTATCCCCACTGTGATCGGAGGGTTTGTGAGGGGTAGTGAGAGTCAGTCCCAGGAGAGCGACGGTATCTTTGAGCTCTGTAAACTGGTGCCTCTTGTGGAATTCGAAAGCGATGTCAAAGGGGTATGACCAGCAATATTAAATATGATCTCGATGCAGGGCGTCTGTCACTGGCTTAAATTGTAGGCATTGTGTCAGAGTAGCAGGGGTGATATCCTGGTATAGGGAACATATCGCTCCCTGGAAGGAGAAGGAATCATGCTTTCGGGCAGGTTGAAGGATTATTTCTTTAGTCTGAAAGGAGTGCAATTTAGCGAGGGTATCCCTAGGTCTCTTCCCTCCACCCTCGAGCTGTGGCCTCACTCTATTGACTCTTTCCAGCTGTACCTCCGGTCGATCTTCGCCTACTAGTTCCCAGAACATGCCTACTATGAAATCCTCTAGGTCAGGCCCCTTGCTGCCCTCCTCCAGACCCCTCACT